>NQII01001203.1:105160-208114 GCA_002778355.1 Clitarchus hookeri | reverse complement strand
ACAACAACCTTCGGGCCAGCTCAACCTCTCGCCCTCACCCTCCTAAACCATGGCCCAACACTTTCTCTCTCGACAACCTTTATCGTTTGGGCTGCCTCCTGCACGATGCGCTTCGCCATCTCCTATTGAGCTACCCAGGTCCCCGACGTCCACGACGACAGCGCTGTCGCACTGGCCAGTTGGTTCACGGGCTGGTATTCGAGTATTCCCAGCCACCCCAGGGACTGGGGATCCCCCATCCACCACCTGGGGACGCAACGAGTTGCGGAATAGTAGCCGCACCCAAGCTGCTGCAATCCTATCGCACTCGCAGAAGTCCTCGACTTCGCTGGTCCCAAGTGGCGGGCAGATGCCAGAGAGGGAGTAGCCACAATAACGATGTTCATCTCACAGCAGCGGCTCGTTTCAAAATGTAACCAGGTCGCAGTTATATTGTCAACATAACAGGACATTCGTCAATATATATCAACACGAATGAAAAATTATGAATTCAGATATTTGCTACCTTGATGAGACAATATTGGAAACCCTTCATCGTCAAGGTTAATATTGTTTGGGTAACCCAACATCACTGAGATTTTTTTTTCACTGCTTTTCACATAGGCATATATTATTTCAGGTGTTTACTTCCAGTTCTTTTTAAAATTAGGCGTTGAGGACTAGCGATCCTCACTTTTTCAAACAACTTTGAATTTTAAACATCCTACTTAAAGCAAATTGAAAATCAACGATCTCACCTCTGAAAACATAACAACAAGCATCAAGTGTGACACAGCAGCAACTGTACAACTACTCAGTGAAGTTACAAAATTGTCGTTCTGAGATTCGCTATATATTTAAAATGAAATTGTGTTTCCAATTATCTCGCAGTTTCAAACTGAGCACAGATATTTTGGTTGTTTCTAGTTTATGTTTTGTAAACATTAATAAATTTCCATTTTATTTTTTTGTTTCGGTGACATGGTTGCGACTCGAAGAAAAATTGGATCGGAAGGGCCTATCAAAAGTTACTACACTGCTGCAATGTGTAATGTGTAATGTGGGATGGGGAATATTACCTTTTCCAGGAGACTTTGTCACAGTTGCCGAATTGTCACGGTGACAAGCAGTTTCAGATACTTTGAAGTCACTGCACAGGTCGTGGGTGCAAAATATTGAACTTGTCGCGACATACAACATAACCAACAAGCATCTGCATTCCAAGTCATTTGGTTATAAATTTCGCAGCTAGAATGTGTGGCACATCTATACATAAAATATGAAGTACTGATATCGCGGCCTGCGCACAACAAATCTCCGTAACCAAACACTGAACTGCATTTATGTCATCAAGTCTAGCGAAAATGGTATGGCTTGGATTTTAGGCTAGAAAACTGACATATAAAAATATGCTTTGAGATGTACGTATACTTCCTCCAACCAATTTGTAATGCAGTTTTAATTAAATTCAAATTTGTAAAGGTATTCAAACAAACACTTTTATCACGGTTGCCCATATGAGTTTGACAGTTGTGTAAAATGAGGTAGGCCAATGTTGGGTGCATGCGCAGAAGACGAATAAGCTGTCTACCTCAATTTGAGGCTGTGGGCACATCTGTTGCCATACCGAACTCAGTTGTTGCTAGACATAAAGGAATTTTGGTATTTGTATCAGATTTCTCGCTTAGTACCAGATACCAAACTTTTCTCATTCTGGTACTCATATATAAAAGATTTTTGTTGTTTGCAAAAATTTGCTAAAATTTACTGATCAAACGAGAGTATTGGATAATTTCAATTATTATAATTGCATATCACTACCGCTTAAGAGTATTTTATGTTTTATTGTACTAGTAGTTAGAATCCATTCATAGTGTTAAATCAGACCATAATGTCAAAAACACTTTTAAAAATTATTTATGTATTTTTAAGTTTCTGGCTTAATATGGATAAAGTGAAATAAAAATTTTTATTTTGTAAAATAAAGGTAACATTCTCTGTGCGCCATGAAAAAAATATAGGTATACTTATGGTATTAGTCAAGTGGGAGGTAGTGTGATTATCTGTGCCCAGAGCGAACTGTAAACTGATTTGTAAATATTTCCAAACCATCCACTAGATGGCACTACAGTCGTATTCACCCTCCCTTCCCCTTTAATAGACAACTTGTCATCCATTCACAGTACCACAGTGTCAGTGAGCAGGCCAGGTCATCCGGCAGCCTCTCTAATGACTCGTCGCCTCTAGCAGATTACTCTCTGCGATAACAGAGGCCCGAGCGAGCCATTTTGAGAAACGGTTCATTGTGTGGTGCGCGCTGACGACACTATGGCGGAGCTGACGACACTATGGCGAAAAGACTGGACAGTCGAGACTGCAGCTAAGAGTAAAACTTGTAACTAATACTCGTTTGCACGCTGGTANAGACTGGACAGTCGAGACTGCAGCTAAGAGTAAAACTTGTAACTAATACTCGTTTGCACGCTGGTACAGCTACTGTTTTTAATAGATATCAAACATATTCTTTTCTTTGATATATTTATATTGCTGTCACGAAAGAGATTTATATAAAAATAAAATCGCCATTAGCTTATGCAAGAAAAAGTTAAATGAACATCGCATTTCATGCTCATGGGATCATTCCGCAGAATATCCTGCTTGAATCAGCTGAAGATACGAGTAACTGATAAATATTAGTCAGGCCTAATAAAACAAATATAATCAAATTATATATANATATACACAAATCTGTGGGCGTATACGGTTACATCCACGACAACGACGAGACACTAAGAACAATCCACTTTAATGTGTGATTGTGATTCACAACAACAATAAACTAGCGAATTTTCTGTTTGTACGAGCGCAATACTGCAAATAATTGCAACATGGATATGTCATTGGAAATACAAACAGCATACTAAATAATGTAAAAACGAAACAGAGGCCAAATTTTTTTTAACTATCAAAATAAATTCTCTAGNTACAAACAGCATACTAAATAATGTAAAAACGAAACAGAGGCCAAATTTTTTTTAACTATCAAAATAAATTCTCTAGTGGATTTTTCCGATACTTCCATTCTGGTAACAAGTGTTCCGATGCCAAAATATGATTTTTTTGAAACGACTAGTAACTGTCGAAATAAAATGTATTGGTTATGAAAGAAGATATTTTTCCACACGTTAAAACTGTTGAAATCGGAAAATTTGCTTTAAAATATATTAATATATATTTTATTTATTTCTAGATAATTCAGGATAAGTAATTGCAACTANTACAAACAGCATACTAAATAATGTAAAAACGAAACAGAGGCCAAATTTTTTTTAACTATCAAAATAAATTCTCTAGCGGATTTTTCCGATACTTCCATTCTGGTAACAAGTGTTCCGATGCCAAAATATGATTTTTTTGAAACGACTAGTAACTGTCGAAATAAAATGTATTGGTTATGAAAGAAGATATTTTTCCACACGTTAAATCTGTTGAAATGGGAAAATTTGCTTTAAAATATATTAATATATATTTTATTTATTTCTAGATAATTCAGGATAAGTAATTGCAACTACTATATATATGGGTCTACTCTACTCCTTATAAACCCTATCTCAATTAAATTAATATCTAAACATTTCTTCCATAATTTAGGATACACTCTCAAACCATACAAACATTTATGCAACAAACAAACAAAATTATTAGGTACATTTTCTATACCTTTTGGAGGTTTCATATACACTTTATCCTCAAGATAACCATTAAAAAATGCAGACTAAACATCCATCACATGGATTTGTAAATCAAATTCAAATGAAAAAACTAGAAGAAATCTGAGTGTTACCATACGTGCTACAGGATCAGACATATCCTCATCAACTGAAGTTTATTGTTGAAACCCACGTGCAACCAACCTAACTTCCTTTACATCTATACCATCAACTGTATTCTGAGTTTAAAAAAAAAACCATTTGGAGTCTATAACATTCACATTAGGTGAACATGGCACAAGTTCCCAAGTCTTGTTCGTTGCTTGGTTCTCTAGTTCTTCGGTAATCGCCAATTCCCATCCTTCCTTCGCTTCAACTGCTTCCTCAAATGATGTAGGATTCTCCATAGGTCTGGATCCTACTGATAAGGCAACCATCATTGTCATATCAAAGTCTTCAAACTTCGAAGGCAATGGAGGGTCTCTCTTTGATCTTCTTTGTTCCGATGTCGGTTGAGTCACTGGTGAGGATCTAGTGTGATTCCCGTCCCCGTTTGACGATTTGGTTTCTTAACTTTCACCTTTGCTTGGAATATCAATTACCTCCTCCTGGATACGTTTTGAAGTTTCATTGAATGTGACTGAGCGAACAGTAACCATTTTTCCAAGCTCAGCAGCCCATAAACGATAACCATTGGTAACATACCATATCATAACGAGAGGCTTACTGCGTTCACTTAATTTGCTGGTACGATACTCTTTTGGTATATGTGCATACACGATAGAACCGAAAACTAGCATTTTTTCCAGCTAAACTAGATGCCCGTGCCATAACTCTGCTGGTCTCTGCTTGTTTGACAATGCAGATGTAGGCAAACGATTAATAATGTACACAGCCATTCGGATAACATCACTCCACATTGTTTTGTCAAGGCCTGAGTCCAAACTCAAACATCTTGCCATATTCAATAAAGTTCTGTTCATCCTTTCACAAATTCCGGACTGCCCAGGATTCCTGGCTATATTTGGCTCGAGCTGAATCCCCTTCTGCTTGCAAAAATCTCTTAACTCAGTGAAACTATACTCACCTCCCTTGTCTGATCTAAATCGGGAAATTTTGCGCCCGAACTTCGCTGTCACCGTGGCTTCATATTCAACAAGGTTGTTGAAATTGCCATCTTTTTTTTTTCAGTGTGCATACACACATGAAGTGAGAATAGTGATCAATAAATATCACACATTACCTACATTCTTCATAACTTATCGGTGTGATTGGCCCGGCAACATCACTGCTCACAATTTCCAAAAATTGCGTTGCTTTCTTGTAGTCCAGTATCGAGTGAATGAGGATCGAGTCATCTTTCCTCTAAGACATACATCACACATTGTGTTGGTTGGGTATACTGAAGAATGTCCCATTCTTTGATGAAGTATGTCACTAGTCACAGTCAGATTGGCAGAATGATTCATTCTTGGGTAAAATCTTATGGTGTACAAATTTCCAAGTTTCTCACCTTGAATGCAGGTAACACCATTATTCCTTATTTTTACTGTCTCACACGCGAAAATCACAGTATATCTGTCATGTTCTATTTTGGATACAGAAATTAAATTGTTCTGCAAGACACTGCACAATAAAACGTCTTTCAATTCGATGGGTTTGTCATCATATTTCATTTAACAAGTGCCACGTTTTATTGCCTTTAATATATGATCTTTCTTGGCAACATTTATTAAAACATTCACAACTTTTACATCCGTAGTAAATGAGCGGCGTCCGACCCAATCAAATTATGTGTACATGCAGAATCTGCCAAAAACATAATGCTACTGCCTTTGTTTACATTAACGTTATCATAGCTTACTGATGCCATAGCTTTTCTTCTTTCTCTATTAATAAGAAAGATATTTCTTCTCTATCATCGCCATCATGAACACAAATACACTTATTTTTGTACCCGTTATCACGACCACCACTGTTATAATTATTTTACCCCCAATTCTGGTTCGGTCCTCGATTTGGGCAGTCAACTTTCTTATGCCCACGGACTCCACATGCATTACACTTGAAAGGAAAGTCTATAGGGGTTTTTGATAGATCTGGTTAGTTGTAGTGTTGAAAATTAGACCATTTACTTCATCCCCTAGAGCCTGATGCATAAAATGCTACACCTTCCTGCGATCCCGTTTGCCCTTTTTCTCTCAACTGTCGCATTTCTTCTTGGATCAGTTTATTTTTTACAAACTCGATTGTCTCCGCTTCAGATGTTTGCGAAAATAGGACGTCAATCGATGTGGTAACTACCTGATAAGACCTGGGCATAGCGATAAGAAGCTGTGATATCACTTATTCGTCATCGTAGGCAGCACCTGTTGAACATATATCTTGGAGTTTTCGTAAAAAGCTTTTCAAGAAATCGGCAAGATTACCTCTCTTGAATCGTATTTTCCCCCGTTCTCGTTTTAAATCCACTCTTGCTGACAGTTTTCAGGGCTGAAAACATATCCCTCGCTGAAGTTTCCGTTTTAATGGCTCCCATCACACTGTCTGTAACAGCTTGCACGAAATATCCTGCACCTTCAAGTCCATTTTCTTGAAATTATTTTCGGAAGTTTCACTGTTCCTTTCACTTAGAGCTTCCAGACATTGTTCTCTTTCCAAATGAATTATAAATCTAAACTCCCAGTCAGAAAAATCAGTACCATCGAACTGTTTTAGGCTTGGATGTACACTGTTTACCACCACCATGCTTGTTACGAGAACGTCTCGCTTCACACAAGAAATTCCGGCCTTACACGTTTTCTCTTCCTTAAATAAACTACACTCTTCAAAATTTCGTACCAGGAGCCCATAGTCCATTATCATAGATAGCTCGCTGTGGTATGAATTTGGGAATAAATACTATCTGATTGAGAAAATACTTTTATTATAAGAACAATGAACTACACTACAGAAAGCACACATCTACTACTGACTCTTTACAAAGTATGACTGTAGAGTGAAGCACCTCCCTGTAACTAACCAATAGGGAGAGACTTATAGAATTGCACCACAATACAAACTTCAATATGCCCCATCCCTACACGTATCACCGAGCTCTAAAACCCCTGTCACCCTGTCAAATTTTCGCATTCTGCTATACTTAACAATACAATTTGAAGATAGTAACAGTCATAAATTTTTTCCTACAAACAATTTTTTTTTCTTTCAAATAATATTGAATGTGCTTGAAATTGTGTCACTGTCAATTTTTTTTATTGGAGGAACCTAAATTGAATTATTATTTAAAAATTATTTTCGTAGTAAGATGTTGCTTTTGTTTTTCTTTGCAGTCCATTGCAGGGAGACATGTAAGGAATGTTGTAATTTATTTTCGCCTCTGTACAAAATTCAAATTTTATTTATCACAGATGTTTCCTGCACAATGAAATTTAATGTCTCTGAGTTCATAATATTTTGTGAAATATTAGCTTAAAATAGCATTCATACCCAGACAGCTTTTTATAAATGAATTATCTTCGTAACCTGCTTTTTTTCTAGCAACATTGTTTGTCGTTTCTTGAAGTCCATCTTTTGTCATGCACGATTCTGATTGGCTGAGACAGTCAAACATCAAATAAATATCAGAACCGTTCCAATCTTCAAATGTTTAATGAAAACTAACACCACCAAACTTATTCAGACAAATATGGCGGCATTTATGATGTCATAACTGTCCAACTGTAATTGGTGACGTGAACCATTAGTCCACGAGCTCCTTGTACCCACTCTGACCGTCGCAGTTACATCAATAGCACCAGCTACACCAGGCCTCACCAGCCACATCAAATCAAGAGTGCATAGTGCAGGTTGATAAGAACAGAAAATGCACCTTTTTGCCAACAAGGTTTACATAACTCAAGAGACTGTCCTACTTATTTATTACAAGAGGTAACTATTTTAATAAATAAGTAGGCGATCCAAAACAGTGTTCACCCCAAAACCAAAATCATTGGGCGCACAGGCAATTGGTCGTTACGTCGTAGCAGCTGGCACCGTGACATGCGAAGTGACAAGCCACAAAGTTGCGTCGAACTGGCCTGTATGTCGAAGCTGAAGTGCTAAGTGCCGCTAAGTGTAACCAGTAATGTGCAGCATTTTTCCAAGCACATTAAACAATGGTACCTCATTCGGGGCTATAGCCAGGGGTGTGTTTTATTGTATAAAGAGGAATCGAGCATGGCTACCCACATCCCCTTGTTGAGGTGGACTCGTCTATTCCTTCAGGAGGCAACCACCTGGCAACACTGTAGCCAGTGAAATACAAACACATCACTGGAAGTGAAATACAGACACTTTTCACAAGAAAGTGTAAGAGTGTATTTAATGTTTAGTTATAAAAAAGCAATTATGTTTTCAAAAAGGCACATTGCCTATGAAGGCCTCCAACTTTGTAACGTGTCATTTAGTGCAGTGACATACCCACTCAACTTCATAATACCAATCTTAACAGGCATTTGTTACTCAACGGGGGTGTTACCAAAGTGTTTCATTTAATTTATACAATTCTTTACCATTGCCATAATGTTACATAGTGTTCATGTCATGTTTTTTTCATTCGGAGTTTGATGAGGGTTCTCGTCACTTCTAATGAAAGCCGATGCCACTCTGCCAGTTTGGCTCAACACACTGGTCAGAACGGCGGGATTGGTGGCTCGCTCCACGAGCCCCCTCAGTAACATAATTTAGGCTGTTAACACTTCACTGCAATAATTACTTAATTAACCAGAACATTTGTTTTCTATCTTTGCTGTACCGACACGAGAACCATGTGCACTCTCACCAGAAAGTTTAATGCTACCGTGCATCCGCATTACACCACACTCATTTTCATGCTAAGGTCAATGGCAGGCCATAAGTGTTGTGTCTGTTTTCCTTCATTATTCACCTCTAATCAAGCACAGTGAATAAAAAATTCTACAAAGTTCAATGTGCGTTGATTCATTGTCCATTGTGACACGTAAGGATCTACACCCATTGTAGTACCACCCACAATTTTCAAGCATATTTCAGGCGTACAAGACGGCCTACAGTCTCGTCATAAGGTGTAAAAAGTGACAACACCATCTGCAAAATGACGGAGGACTCCAGGGTTCCCTGGGCCATCAACTGAACGACCCATATCACGAACTCTCCTTTGGATTATGACGCAAGGCAATTCTACACTCTACCAGCCTTGGGTCACCTCGACGTCATTGGTTTATTTTGTGTGACAATGGAACAAGAATAAACTTGCATAATGCAAGGTGTTGTAATATTCCGATTTAATATAAATAAGAGGTACCTTTTAGAGATAGCCTGTAACCCATTAAATGCCCTAGTATCTTCCTTTTAAACAGAAATGTAAAATTTTAATTAACTCAAAATAATAAGATAATCTCTATTGCATATGGCACATTTTCAAGTACATTCCAAAGAATGTACTTGGAATCCGAGTCAGCATTTGTTACCCAATTATATTAGTATATCTAAATTAAGATAAAGTATGGAAAATTGCATATTTGAGAATTACATAAATTGCTCACTGATGCCCCAAAATTTCATTTATGAATTAAGTTTATATCCTAAAGTTCTACACGGGTGACAATAGTTAAACAGATCGGAGAAATTGTGAAGTAAACTTTTAAAAATATAATGGAATAATATATTTAAAAATGCACACAACTACAATTTAATGCCATCCACAGTAAATGGTCCACCTTTTGAAAAAGTCTGTTTACACTACAATAAATACATACCGTTTTCACCAAATACTCATACCTACAAAGCTGAATATCACAAAAAAGTATAAGTACTGTTAAAAGAAAAAAAAATTTCACCTAATTTCGGTGTTAGCTTCTCAAAGTAACATGATAATTTAAACTAATTTAACATGTGCTTTAATTGACAACCCAAGGGCCCTTGCCTGGCTGTGTGCCCCGGAAAAGTGCATCACGGCTGAAATGTTGAATTGTCACTGCCTGAATTTGCGATAACGGCTTGAATGTACCCTGAATGTCCCATTTGCTAAAGGCAAGAGTTCATAAGAGTTATTCAGGTTATTACTCTCATTAGGTGAACACTTGTTCTTACAAAAAATCAAGACAACATAAGAAAATGTGTTGAGTTAGTTGATTCTTTTATCGCTTATTCACAGGAACTTTTAACAATTTCAAAATGAAGATGGGTGTAACGTTACCTGGGTGGTCGGGGATAGTAACGCGAATGTCGTCCAGCAACTATGTTAAGAAAAGTCAGAATATTATACAATATTCCTATTTCGAATAGAATAGGTGCCAGCTCACTGGGTGAGCACGAAGTCACAGTTCTCAGGATCGTAGGCCGAACGACCATGTGGCTGTATCCCCTGACACACATTGTACAAATTTACAGGAAAACTAAATATATAGCCGAGGTATTCAGGCTCCCCAGCACGCCTTAGTATTACCTTTTACCTTATAAATGAAGGATGCCTCCTCGAGGCGTTGATGACTTCCTGTATAGGGCCAGGGCCCGAAATACAACACAAAAATGAGAACTCACAAGTTTTGGTTAACTCAAATAAATTATATTGCCAAATATTGTACACTGTTACATGTATGGAATGCAAATTAAAGAGGACCTGACTCACAAGGTCTTCCAGCGGCTGTTACTGTACAAAAAGGCCAAGAATGGCGCGAAAATTTACAAGAGTAATTAAACCTCCGGGGTCGATAAATTGAGCTGACGGAGGGGTACTGCGAACACGGGGTAGACGGTTGTAATTAAATAAAAGTTCCAGTAAATTATGTTAGCCTATTGTAGTTAAGTGTTCAGACCAAAGTATGAAAGTCCCCTGCGATGCGACGAATGTGCAGCATCTAAGACCATTGGGATCAGACTGCCGGAGATGGCACGAGTGAGCAGCATCCTTGCCGAGAGCTCACTCAAATCCACGAGGTAATTTAATTAACTGACCTCATTAACATAGAACTTGAAACATATACACACAAAACACTGAAACGTTCTGAGTTTTCTTAATCCTGTAGAGAGTTAAGAGTTCTTAATTAAGCACTAATTTAAATACAAAACACGATTATGTGGTGCCTTGCAGAGCACGTGGGAAATTTATATCTGTTATGTTTTGGGGCATTTAACGATCGGAACGGTCAGGTTGAAAGGTGTCTAATTATTTTCCACGTGACTAATTGGCTTGATAAGAGACACAATTGCACTCGGAAAATTATATAGAACACTTCAAATACCCTAGTCTTGCTACTTAACATCTCACTAAATATTCATGTGGCATGCATTTATTCTGTGATTACTTCGCAATCCCCTAAGGGCGAATTCCTCAAACATTTTCCAGTGGGCGATAAATTCTAATGCTATTTACTACGTATTCTAACACTTGAATCCTATACTAATTACACATTTCTATCAAGGGACACCATAGGCACTCGGTTGGATTATTCGATATCGAGTGATGACCTGTTCCCAAGTGAACGACGCGGATATGCATCGGGACGCACGACGCACAGACAGGTATTTGTCCTAAAAAGCTGGCCAAAAGTATTTAAGTGTTTTTAAGTTATTGTTTAGAGTTAATATGTAGTTAAAACATGTATTGTTATGATTTATATGCAATTTACATTGATACTGTACAGTATCATAGTAACTAGATGAATGGCATTGATGAAATAATACGAACAAAATGGTTAAATTGGCAAAAAAATATATAATTCGTATAATTAAATATTCAGAGTCACAATTCTCATTATTTTCATCATCATCAACATCATCATCATCATTGTTTTCACCACTAATATCAAGTGAATCATTAGAAAAACTGGTATCCACTAGTGAATAACGTTGGTATATGGTTTTACTTGCAGCTCTAATAGTATTGTAATGCTTAGAAGTGAGGTCAGCATCCACGAATACAGCTAAAGTTTTTGTTGTTGAAAGCTTTGTATTTTGATGGGTACTGCCTTTCTCAGTGGACATTACTATTCTTCTGTATTTTGAATCCCAAGTTGGAGTTAAAGAAGCGTTTTATAAATTTTAGACAATTCGGTTTTGCTAGCAGCCCGTGTGCTCATATGCACAGCATACATCAACATTTCGTGAGATAACTCAGATCTAAGTTCTTCGGTTTTGCGCCTCTTACTCCTTTCACTGCTTTCGTCAAATCCCCTACTCGGCCGACCGGTTCTCGGAATTGTCCAGATAGGCAGTGCTATTGTTTCCTTTAGCCATAAGTCGTTGTTTCTTCGAAAACGGCACTCTTTGTAGCTAGCAGTTGTCCACTTCAGTTGAAAGTAATGTTTAAATGATTTTAAACTATTTCGAAGTAACTGCAGTTTATCTTCGTGACATTTAGTTTTTTCCACTTGTTTCTTCTCAATAAACTCCAGTTTCTCATCAATTTTTCTATGCTCACATTGCTTTGTTATGTTGAACATAGCTTCCCTGGTAATCTTCAGTGATANGTTGAAAGTAATGTTTAAATGATTTTAAACTATTTCGAAGTAACTGCAGTTTATCTTCGTGACATTTAGTTTTTTCCACTTGTTTCTTCTCAATAAACTCCAGTTTCTCATCAATTTTTCTATGCTCACATTGCTTTGTTATGTTGAACATAGCTTCCCTGGTAATCTTCATTGATGGTTCAGCAGTAAAATCTATAAACAAACGACACAAATCTTATTAAATAAATGTTATTTGAAACTAAACGCGATTTTAGCTTTATTACTTGGTCACTTATTTTGGCAATTATGGAGGAAGGCCGAAATGGGCGGAATGTTTTGTTGCGGATATTACAACTAGAATGTATGTGGAATGCGTAAAAACAAACAATACAGTTTAAATCACTTTAACTTCTCATTAAAATCATCTCGGAAACTGAAAATGTATCCAAAAGTAGACTACAAATAGTTATGTCTTTTGATATATTTTTTTCGATGTATTTAAAAGAGAATTAGTTTAATTAACTATTAAAAGCAATGAACATACCTTCATCTGAAGAATCTATAGCAATTTCTTTCAATATGCACACAAAACAACACTTTCCCAACACAGAAACGTTTTGAACATTCCAAATACAATGGCGAGAATCCATAGAGTGCCACGCACAACAGATGTATCGCGACTAAAGTGCGAGCGCAGGTTGGCATCTTATGCTGTGATTGACTGGTTATTGTGTAGAGGTGTTTGAGTGACAAAAGACAGACTTTACTTAAAATTTGTGATGCATACTTTTGGCCAGCTTTTTAGGACAAATACCTGTATGTGCGACGTTCGTGTTCCACAGGCCGCACTGGTGCAGCGACTGTGGGTCGATGTTGCAAATGGCAGTGCCCGTGCCAGACCACGCAGGAGTTGTCCATGTCAAATCATCTGTTAAAAATGTGTGTATTGTTGTACCCATGATAGTCGAGTGACAGCAGAACTTTTATACGAAACATTTATAAGTGCATTGAAGTCTAATGGTATTGATACTAACATTATTAGTTTAGCACATGATGGATGTAACACAATTTTGGACTCACACAATTCTGTTTCTTCTCGCTTTCAAGAACAGCACCCAGGTGTCTTGATATTGAAGTGTATTTTTCACTCGCTACACATATGCGCAAGTGTAGCCTGCAAGCGGCTACCTCACATATGTAAAGATTTGGCAGGAAATTGATACAATTTTCTCAAATGTAGCACCAAATGACAAGCTTAGCTAACTAAATTTCAAAATCTTCTTTACTTAGAGGTTCACAAAATGCTACACTTTTCCCAAACCATATGGTTCTCTCTTGTGGCTGTTGAACTCTTTAATGTGTAGTGGTCTGCTTTACAGTTATATTTTTCATAAATTTGTTCTACTGAAAGATTATTGGCAGCAGTAGACATTCTTAGGAATCTCAACGACTCAGTTGTAAAGATTTATTTGCTTTTTCTGGAATGGGTTTTGCCAAAATTTACAGCTTCAAATACTTTCTTTCAGTCAGAAAGTTCAGTAACCACAGAGCTACATGAGAAAATTTCAGCATCGTAAAAATAGTTGCTTCTTTGTTATGTTGATAGGCAATATGTAATGAAGACACCTACTCAATCGAGCCATCTCTGGAAAATAAGCAGCTCCCTAAAAATCAGATTTATCTTAATGTGAAACTAATTGCTGAAATGAGCAACGAAATATCCAGCAGATGCACAAACTTCTTGAAAGAAGACTGTTTGCAAATAAAAAATAGATACAATTTCAACGACCCGGTACTCGCAGATAAATGTATTGTCTCCCATCATGTGCCATCTCTTGTTCCCCTGGCAAGTCTTTTTATCACGAATTGTCACCCCTGTTGGAGGAAACTAATTTTGTATTTGGCGGTATAAACCGCGAGCTATGCTCTGATTGGTTAATGTCTAGAGCCNGCCCTCAGCCAATAATAAACATTCTCTGTTAGCTATTGTTTATCTTGTGTGTGTGTTGTTGTGGTTAAAAGTTCGTTAAATAAAACTTACATTTCTCGATCTGCTGCGTGTTCTTTGTGTTAATAATTCAACAGGTTATGGGCCCAGATGCACCAGTAACTCACACAAGTAAAAGTAAAACATCTTTCAAGTAAAAAACATCGAAATGGGTGAGTACGAACATTTTATCAACAACACCGAGAAGTTGACCGATTGTGCATCATTTCCTCTCTGGAAGTTCGAGATAAACATCTTATTTGAATCAAAAGGCCTCATTGATATTGTTGAAGGTAAAAATAAGCTACAAGACGTTGCAAATGACAAAACGAAACAAGAGTGGAAACAGAAAGATGCCAAAGCCCGTCAGGCCATTGTAGGTACTTTGGACAAGAAACATCGATCCCATCTTCTTTCTTGTTCTACGTCTCATGAAATGTACACTAAAATATGTAATATATTTGAATGTGACACAGAACATCAGAAAAACGAGACTTAAGAACAATTTTTTGCCTATAAATTTGATAGCAGTAAGGACATGGCAGTAAACTTAAGTAACCTAGAAAATATTCGTTTTCGTCTCAATTCCCTTTCAAAAGACAAGATTGACGACGAAATGTTAATGGCTAAGATAATGTCGTGTCTTCCTTCAAATTATGACACGTTCATAACATCGTGGAATTCAACCCCTAAAACTGAAAAAACTCTCGAAAATCTGACGGCAAGACTTCTAAATGAAGAATCACGAAAATCAGAGAGTAACGCCACAGCCCCCGCTGCTTTCTACGGTGGAACAAAACGCTCTACTCGTCCTTGGCAAAATTTCAACAAAGGAAAAAACCGCCAGGACGGTTTTCCTCGTAAAAATGACTCTCGCTTTAATTATGGGTGTAAAATATGTAATAATAAAAATCATGAAACTAAAGATTGCTTTTTTCGTGATAAAAATTGCTGTAAAAATCATGACAAAAACCAAGCAGCATTTTTAGCTGAAGACAAGTCAAATTCAACCAAGCAGAATGTTACTACCTTTGTGGTCGACAGTGGCGCAAGCGTTCATATGATCAAAAATGATGAACTGCTGACACAAAAGCATCCTAATGACACAGAAATCACAGTTGCTAAGGGCAACAGCACAATTCGGGCGGTTAGTGCTGGAAAATTTGAAACCCCAGAATGCAAACTAAGCAACGTTCTGTATGTGCCAGATCTTTCTAAAAAATCTTGTCTTAGTCAATGCAATTACCAAAAGATAATGGCAAAGTTGTTTTTGAGGCCAATAAAGTAGAAATTTATCAGGGTAAAGAACTTGTTTACACTGGAACCAAAAACGCTGGTGGACTCTTTGAAGTAAAAATGGGTTCTCAGCAAGAAGCCTTGATTGCCTCAAACAATAATAACGCTATGTGGCATAGAAAGCTCGGACACTTTGGACCAAAATACCTCAAGAAACTTGTTAAACTCTCACATGGTGTAAAACTGACAGATGCTGACCTAAAACCACTTGAATCTTGTGAAGTCTGCCTCAAAGCTAAAGCTTGCCGCAAACCCTTAGGTTTCAATCGTGCACGTACAACGAAACCTCTAATGATACTTCACACAGATGTAGTAGGACCCCTGGAGACACCTACTGATACTTTGTGTCAGTCATGGATGACTGGTCACATTTCTCAGCAACGTTTCTCCTGAGGAGCAAAGATGAAGTAAAACAGATATTGAAAAATTACATCACAAAAATTGAAAACAAATGGTTCTCAAAAGTTGAAAAAATACGCCTTGACAATGGTGGAGAGTATGTTTCGAAGGATTTCAAGGAACATTGCGATGAAAAGGGTATCGAGTTAGATTATACTCCGCCGTATACACCTCAGCTCAATTCTTATGCTGAGAGACTTGGCAGGACTTTAATGGACAAAACCAGAGCATTACTTTTCGATTCTGGAATGGAAAAAGACATGTGGGGAGAAGCCCTTCTCACTGCAACATACTTACAAAACCGCAGCCCTACAAAAGCCATAAAACTAACACCTGCGGAACTTTGGTTCAATAAAAAACCTGACTTGTCTCGCCTCCAAATCTTTGGATCAGTTGCGTATTCCAAGGTACTCTCTCACACTAAGAAACTGGATCCGAAAGTGAAGAAATACATTAATGTGGGCTACACCAGCAACACCTACAGATTGTGGAATCCGAAAAAACAACAAATCATTGCATCCAGAGATGTCTACTTCACTAACCAAGACGTAAAACAACCTGAATAAATAAAAAAAACTGCGAGTCTTGACTTTGATGAAGATATCAGCTCCGCTAAAGACGATTTTCTCTCAGGNCAAAGACGACGACGAGGAGTATGAGGACGAAATCTCTCAAAAAGAAGAGGAAACCGAAGTCACAACTGATACTCCAAATACATCAGATGCATCGTCAGTTCAAGAGACCGAAGATGGGCAACAAGAAACCCAAAGGAGATCGAAGAGAACTAAGAATTGCCAGACAAATTGAGCGATTATCACCTAAATCTGAACTCTTTAGAAGAACTCCAAGAAAGCGCTCTCTTGTCGTACAAAGAAGCTGTCTCGTGCAAAGAAAAACATTTTTGGCTTCAAGCTATTGAGGATGAGAAAAAGTCCCTTGCAAAAAACGACACCTGGACTATCGTCAACCAGAAAGCTGCCGAAAAACAGAAAATTCTGATGAACAAATGGGTTTTTCGTATAAAAGACGATGGCAGATACAAAGCCCGACTGGTCGCAAGGGGTTGTGAGCAAACACTTGGCTACAACGAAGAGACCTACAGTCCTGTTGTAAGCAGTGATGCTTTGCGACTCATTCAAGCTTTGATCGCTCGAGAAAACCATCATATCACAAAAATCGACATAAAACCAGCATTCCTATACGGAAAAATTCTAAATCCTGTATACACGGAGATACCAGAAGGCTGGCAAAAACCTAAAAATAAAATTTGCCGACTGGAAAAAGACCTCTACGGACTCCGCGAAGCTCCGCTTCGGTGGAATAAACGTTTCTCTGAATTTCTCATGAAAAGTGGACTAAAAGCTCTCAAAAATGAACCTTGCATTTTCAAAAACGCAGATTCAACCTTGCTTCTTGCCATCCACGTAGATGACGGAATTATCGCCTCTGACAGTGAAGATAAAATAACACAACTACTCGCTCAGCTGACTAAAGAATTTGTGATGACTGCTGTGAAAAATCCTGTAACTTTCCTTGGACTAAAAGTCACACATGAAAAAAACGGTTTAAAAATTTTACAAGCCGAGCATGTCAAGCAAGTGCTCAAGAAGTACAGAATGGAAAGTGCTAAACCCGCAACCACACCATTCGTCAAGCAAGCTACCAACGAAGATGGTAATTTGGTAACCGGTTTCCCATTCAGGGAGGCTGTTGGGAGTCTTTTGTACATCTAAACGAAAACTCGACCTGACTTGGCCTATGCTGTAGGTATGAGCAGTCGACATGTGGAAAAGCCCACGCAAGATGACCTCACCAACCTAAAAAGGACACTCAAATACCTAAAAGGCACTATCAATGAAGGTATTCGCTACTCGAAAGACTCTACTGATGAAATCATCGCCTATAGTGACTCCGACTACGCAGGTGATACCGAAAACAGAAAAAGTACGTCAGGGTATATCATTTACTACGCCGGAGGTCCTATAAGTTGGAGTTCGAAGAAGCAGCCCATCGTCGCCACTTCAAGCACAGAAAGTGAATATATTGCAGCTGCTGAATGCTGTAAGGAAGTAGTGTACCTTAAAAGTCTCTTTGAAGAACTCACAGGAAAAACCATAACAGCTACGATTCATGTTGATAATCAAAGCGCTATAGGTTTGGCTAAAAAGGGTAATTTTAACAGAAAAAGTAAACACATTGACGTTCGCTTTCATTACATAAAAGAATTGATTGAAAATAAAATCATTCACATTGAATATATTCCAACAAGCAAGTAAATTGCAGATTTGCTAACCAAAGCATTGGGTCCAAATAAATTCCAAGATTTAAAAAAACACATAATTGGATTGTAAGCTTAAAAAAAATTTTTTATTTGTGAATTTAATTTATGAAAGTTAAGCTTACCCTTCTATTGCCTTAAGTTAAGCTTAGTATTTTGTAATTGAAATCTTGATAGCTTAGATGTGATATTCGTGTGAAATAATTTTTCTTATCTACAAATGTTTGCATTTACAAATTTTTGAAATATTGTGATTACAAAATTAAGAGGGTTGTGTTGGAGGAAAGTAATTTTGTATTTGGCGGTATAAACGCTATGCTCTGATTGGTTAATGTCTAGAGCCCTCAGCCAATAATAAAACATTCTCTGTTAGCTATTGTTTATCTTGTGTGTGTGTTGTTGTGGTTAAAAGTTCGTTAAATAAAACTTACATTTCTCGATCTGCTGCGTGTTCTTTGTGTTAATAATTCAACAACCCCTGAGGAATTTCAGCAACTAGATGATGAAGGGCGATAACAGTCAATTTAGTTAACAAATTGTGGGCAAAAATATAACAGGTATAAGAAACAGAAGGGAAGCATGTGTTCAATAATGTCAGTCAATTTGCTCTGAGTGTGCTTTCTTTACCACATTCGAATGCTGAATGTGCATGTGTTTTTAGTAAAGTCAACTCCGTAAAATGAAAGTCATGAAACTGTCTCGTAATGCCAACTGTAAGAGGTATTTTACTTGGTAGCTAATGTGTCAGCAACAAATGTGTTAATTTTGAATCAAGTTATGTAATGTACAGCAAACTATTAGTGCAGTCGTATGATTTCAATAATCATGGTAATGACAGCATTTCAAATGAAAGTGTTGAAGAAATTGAAGTCGACTTTCAGGAATAATTGTTTACTTGTTGATCTATTGCAGCAATATGCTTTACTTATTGATTAATAATATGTATTTGCATTCTATACTATTGTTTAATATTTTTTGATGTACTGAATATTTTATATTTTAGTGTTGTTGAGATTACAAGGAATTCATGTTTACACTTGTCTTAATTTGTTGTTCACTTACTGGCAATAAAACGATTTATGTAAAAGTATTATATAGTTTTTTAATGTATTGAATAATTTGAATGTTTTAGTCTTGTTTTATTAGCATTTAAAGAAACTAGTGTTTTCACATATATTTAAAACTGGAGTTTTCTTTTGAAAATTAATACGTACTTAAAATTCTAAAATATTAATGAATACTTTGTTAGATAATGTTTGACATTCCAAAAAATTTACGTATTTTTAAATTGGAGTTTTAAAGTGTAGATTTCTACATTTTGTTAGCACAGAAATTATTTTTACACTTTACAGTACACTTCTTTTGTTAATTTAATCAAAATATGTTTAATCTTTTAGAAACGCGAATGTGTCTCTATACCATTTTGGATACAGTTGCAAATAGTTTTATAAATGCTGTAAACTTTCATAGCATGATATTAAAATTAATAAATTACAATTAATAATTATGTAGTATTGTCAGTATTAGAACGTCCCAAGTACACATAACTTTTTTTTACACAATTTTGCAATTTGTATACAGAAATTTCTTCACGTGTTGGCAACCCTGCTTGCATACCCATTCTAAAAGTTTGTACCCATTCTCTAAAGCGCTGACCATTATAACCTAGAAAGTTCTATAGATATTTTACAGACTAATTGCAGGCCAATAATTAATTAAAGCAATAAATAAGTTAACACGGACGTGGCAATAGCACAAGAGGTCAGCCCTTGCACAATTTCCAGTCTTAATTATAAATTTTTAAGTTGATAAACACTGCAACTTCTTAAGTTTGTAATAATTTTATAATTTTCATTACTGTTTTGTATATGTGGGTTAAAATGTTTTTTTTTACCTATTTTTATCAATTTCTAGAGGCTACACTTTTTTCCCACTATTCATTTCTTTATTTACAAGGTATGTAGCAGGCATTCTAGACTTTTAGACTGTTAGGGCGCCCGGCCTATTACCTATAGGCGTCTGTACATGCTGCCTGCCAAGTCAGTCACGCGCATGTCTAGGCTCGCAGAGAGGTCGGCATGGCACATCACCGTTCCAGGCACCTTCAACCTTTTGTTGCCAACCACAAACATAGCAGTTTTTGGGGGCCATTGTGGCTGAGCAGTTAGCCTGCTCGCCTCTCACCAAGGCGAACCGGGTTCAATCCCCGGCCGGTCACTCTCAGATTTTCACATGTGGGAATTGTGCTGGACGATGCCACTGTTTGGCGGATATTCTCGGTGATCTCCTTTTCCCCTGCACTATCTTTCCAGTGCTGCTCCATATTCACCTCAATCATTCTTCATTGGGCTCTCAAGACCTAGCTGTTAAGAGCCGCCCAAATCTCTTCACTCTCTCTCACTCACTCTTTGCTTCCTGTGCCCGGAAATGCTGCCTCACTTTCCCCGGAATAGCATTACCCAGGGGAACATAATTTTTTGCCATTTAATTCTCATGTGTGCAGACCGTCAGCCCACACATTTTCCACATAGCTTACCCGGGGGGCTTTGGCCATGGACCTGCTCCACTTTATTTGCTCAACAGGGTTTGTAAATGTTCGCAGAGAAGGACAACACACAAGTGTCTGCACATACTGTTTTCTATTTCTGAGCACCATGTCTGGGGTTTAGAGGCATGGGTCCCCAACAATCCACAACCCTAAGTTGAACTCGTAGTGAACACTAAATATGACCCTTAATTTCTATGTACGAAAATGTAGTTCAGTTATATTGGGCATACAGGTCAGCCCAGAATAGGCATGTGAAGAAGCATAAGACACTTAAGTTTCCTTCTGTGGGTCACTACCATTCATCACCATCACCAGAGATAGGTCTTATGTCCGGGAGATCTGCCACACACCCTGGGATCAACAGTAAGGTCACCAGCATCATCATATCATCGTCTGTCGGTGGTGGCTGGCACCTATAGTCAGGTAAATTTCACCTCTCCCAACACCCAAATATTTCCCTTTTATTTACATTGCTCCTTAACCATTCTCTTCCTGGTCTATCAATAGGCCAAACGCTGTCATAGGTTACGCGACAGGCGCCAGTCATTGCCAGCTGACAATAATGTGATTGATCTGGTGGTTGATCCTAGAGTTATACGGTCATACCCGGACATACACTTATCTCTAAATTTGTTTTACACAGACTAGCTCCCTAAGACGTACTTGTATTGCTTCACATGCCTATTACAGGCTGACCTGCCTTAAATACTGCAATAAAATATCGTCACAAACTTGTATGTCATGGTTGCGATTGAAATCCTGATTAAGGGTGGCGAAATGGCAGGTTACTGGGGTCCCATTCCCCTAAATGCACAAGGCGACACTGAAAAGAATGCACACTGGTAGGTTGTACCCGCACATGTTTTTTCCTGAAATGATTACACTACGTTCGCATATGCAATGACAATACAAAAATAAGCAGGTCCTAGGCCTGTCAGGTAGGCTATGCAAAAAAAAAACGTGGATGCACAGTGAGTGTGAAGTTATCTTGGAAATATAAGCTTCTCCAGGCAATGCAATTCCTGGGGGTGTGGCGGCATCTCGGAGTACAAAAAGCAAAAGGTTCCAGAAATTAACAGATTATTGTACATGAAGTGACGTAATAAGTGCAAACAGGTGAAAGTGTTTAGAGCGTGAAGTACTCGTACCGGCCTCAGCGAGCCACCGGTTCTGACTGAACGTTGAGCAGCACGTGACTGAGTGCATGCTGTCAGCAGCAAACTAAAACTATGCAAATCACACAAATTGTTCTTTAATTCATTAAGAACACTATTTTGACACACACTTAAATTACACCCTGTCATGCACATAATAATTGGAAGCAAATAATAAATACAAAAAGTGAAATTCAAAGGCGAAATTCCTTTTTCAAGTTAGAGCTTTCAGAAAACAATGGAATGGCTGAATAATTTTCTGTTGAGGCAGTAGAAAAAAAAAGTATCTGGATTAGAAATGGGAGGAAGCTAATCTTTGCAAGTATAATTTACACTTAGCATCTAGGCATAATAAAAATGTTGGTATTGTCACCTTTCATGTAGGGAACCACATTTTGCTGGAGGCTCTCTATTTGAGCTGCAAGGCAGCACAGTTTAGAGCTAAGTTACCAACGTTTCTAGGACCGTTTGTTATTCGTAAGTTAAACTGTCACCTGTGACAGTGTTGTTGGGGAATAAAAATAGCCCCAAGAATCAAAAGGCACCTGTAATGCAGTTACTGCATTAGTCTGGTTGATTTCTAGAAGAAACAGGGTTTGATGGGAGAGGTTCTTTTGTACCACCGAGCAAGGTGGTGCAGTGGTTAACTTTTGGAATCACATTCAGGACGACCTGGGTTCGAATTACAGTCCAGCCATCCTGATGTTGGTTTTCCATGATTTCCAGAAATCACTCCATGTGAATTCTGTAATGTTTCTTGAGTATAGGTCATTTTCAATTCCTGCCCTGTTCCTGCTTCTCTGAGTAACTTGCTCCATCTTTAATGACCTCGCTGTTGAAGAGGCGTTAAGTCTTACCTGCCTACCTTTTGCTCTACGATAACAGAGCTCTCTAATGCGACTGTGATTTTGATATTAAGATATTATTAATATTTTATGTATTATTAGTATTTTATGTATCAAAGGTTTTTATATCTTTGCAGTACACTGTGTGGGGTCCAGGAGTAGTTTCTCCACTCATACTCATTTTATCATCCCATGTTTCATCTTCATGTAAAGTTTAAGACTGTGCAATGGTTTTTAATATCATTGTTTCGATAGCGACTTTCAAAGCCCATCCAAAAGAGGGATAGGAATGTGTAGATAGGGTACAGGATCTAGGCGTATGCTTCATTTATCCCTTAGGCATCAAGGGTGACTTATCTACTGATTGGTTAATCATTTTTGCAAGAAATTGCCAGTCCTTTGCATGTTTGTTTGGGTTGTGAATGCTGGCTGCTGAGACATCTATAAGAAGAGCTGCTTGTCCTGAAGGCTTCATGGAGTTGGTTGCCTGAGGGCTTTACCGAGACTGGCCATCTTGAAAGATCTTCCGGCTGCTGATTCTCGCCTGGGTCGATCGCTTTAAGGGTGGATGAGACGGGGAATCTCAACATTGCCTGTAAACATGAAAGTTGAGCCACTCTATCTCTGATGCTGCCAACCTCTTAGATGTCCCTAGATTTCAAGTGACTCAACTTCCATCATTTCTGTCAACAAAGTGAGTAGTTTAGGCCCAAAGCATGACTCTGGTCTACAAGCAGGGAGAGGCTCAAATGTTACCCTTCTGAGAGAGATGCCTCTTCAACTTGACAGAAGGGAATGATACAGGATGGGATTGTATTGAGCTAGGGTAGTAACGAGGAAATGAAGACAGACAGAACTTAGGAACATACAAAGCCTCAGCCCAAGTTTGTGTGCTTCATAAAAAATACTGGTGCTGTATTATATCCATCTAAGTTAAATTGTCTACTTTAAATTGACTTGTACTATACAAATAAGATCTAGGGACAAGCCCAAATGCATTGTGTTGTCTTTGTAACTCACTTTTATTATTTGGTACCTCAAAAATAAATTTCTATATATTCCACTGTTACTTATATATTATTTGCATATCCTTGGTGATTGTGTTTCACCCATTTCGTTGACAATTTGTTTTCCAGCCACAGAATTCGTTTATAATTTCGCATTGCACTAAATAGGTACAGCACACCCATAAATATTTATATTTATTTTTAGGGGTTTTTAGTGCTTCCAAATAGCGAAAGGGCCTTAGTAGGGGAACACTATTATTTCAGGAAAGGAATCAGCCAGGGTCTGTATTAAGGAACCATCCCAGTATTTGCCTGGAGTGATTTTGGAAAACCAAAATCAGTACGGCTGGGCCAGTAATTGAACCCAGATGATTCAGAATGTGAGTCAAGTTGTTTATGATTGCGCTACCATGGCCAGTAATCATAATGTTCCCCAGTACCGTCACTAGTTATTATTATAATTATTATTAGATTTTTTTTTTTAAGTTTTTCTAATTAATGTGTTTAATATGTTTACTGGCACTAGCCTTTTATGAAGTTTAAAAGGTAGATAAATTGATGAGCGAGCAGTGGCGGCTGCTGAGGTAGGGCTGAAGGGTGCAGTCCTCGTAATCAAAACTCAGAACACAGGCCTCTAACTAAATTACATTCAGCAACTAATAATATGTACAAACACAGAAGTTATTTCTCAGCCAATGCTTTGAGTTGGATAGGGAAAAAAGGTTTTTGGAAATTTAGAGTGGTGGGGCTGAGGGTTCTTCGCCCCGAAAAGGGCAGAGTGAGTAGTGTGAGAGCGAGATACAACTATAACAGAAGGCCAGGAGTGCTACAGGAGGAAAGAAAGATTGCAGGGGCTCATCACTTTTCAGCCAATCACATGCTGTAAATCTGAGAAAGGTTCTCCCCTTGAGCTTGACAATGCTGCAAAAACTGAAATGAAATTAAAAAATTTAACAGAACATGTTTAAAAATTGTACACCACATGTAGATATATTTTATGTGTTTCTGCAGTTTGTTGAGCATTATTTTTAATAATGCTTCTAGTTCTTTATTAAAGTTTTAATTTGTAGTTAAATTGTAGAGTTATGTTGTGCCTCTAGTGAACGTTTATTTAATAAATTAAACTATAAACTGTGATCATTGCTCAGATGCATAGTTGTTTTGTGTTTAATGTCACATTGTATAAACTTATAAATAATGGACAATTCGGTGATTAATATTTTTAAACCCTAAGACAAACAGTGTAAGTTATGGGAAAATATTACAGCTTAACAACTTGGGAACAGCAAGGCTAGAAATAAATAAAACTTAACGACAAATACAAAAAAATCTAATGGAAGTACATACAACTTCGCACAGAGTTAAGTTAGAAATGTGCTGTTTTACTTAGTCATTTGTGCTAGTGATATGATCTAAATTGTCTTTTTAGAGATGTCATTCTCATTCTTGCTCAATGCAAAAAAAAAATTGAACTAGTACCTAACCACAGTATGTTAATCATTTCATACAGAGAGATTTAATTTTGTCTCCAGCCGCCACACTCAATTTATGTGTTTAACTATGTGCTTATTGTAATAAAGATAATTTTTTGCATGTGCATACATGAAGTTACTTTGTCACACATACCTAGTGAGCCTCAAATTTAAGCTTCAAGCCGATATATTAATTTTTTTAAAAATAAAACATGTCTTTGATTATTATAGTAAGGTTTTAACAAGATGGTAAGTAAACCACTTTTTAAAATTCTCTTCTAGTTGTCGATACTCACCAGTCATAAAGCGCTTTACTTTGCTGTCCGATGTCTGGGAGGCGATCTTGTCCTTGTTCTTCAGAATTGAGTTTATTGTGGAAGGATGAACGTTAAAACGTTTGGACACGTCAATTTGTTTATCAACAACGGCCACGACGTTAATGATTTCTTTTTTTTCTCTAATGGAAAGACACTTATTAGCTCTTTTTGGAGGCATGGCTTAGACCAAACTGACTAACTTTTCACTCGCTCTGCTCCTTCCTAACCTCTCATAACCCTAGGCCGGACACCAAGGCGCCTCTTAGTTCTGGGAATCACAGACACATCGCCCCACAG
The DNA here is from genome assembly GCA_002778355.1 of Clitarchus hookeri. Lineage (NCBI taxonomy): Eukaryota > Metazoa > Arthropoda > Insecta > Phasmatodea > Phasmatidae > Clitarchus > Clitarchus hookeri. Next base: position 182,357 of record NQII01001203.1, on the reverse strand, counting down.
CCTACTCGGCGTCATTACCTGCCCTTTAAACCCTCCTACGTCCCTCAGTAACCTTCCGGTCTTTTTTACCCTGCCCAAATTGCATAAATCTAGAGCTGGTGTACAGTCTAGGGTTAAAAAAATTATGAGTTAACGAGATTTGTAAGTTGGAAATAAGAATTATAAGACATTTTAATTGAGCTCGAGCACCAAAATAAATACGTATTATCGAGGGGACCGGAATGCATTGTTTTTTTTACGAATTAAAGGGATTTTCTCAAGGGACCAGCAAATTTGTACGAATTAGCCGGATATACGAATAATTGGGATGCGAAATATCGGGATTTCACTGTGTGTACACACACACACACACAAATTAATAAATAAATATAGAACTGTACAGTTATCATATAAAAACTATGGCCCTGCGACTCTGAAAATGTATACATTGGGTTACCACATTGTTACATTGCAGTTCACCCAGCTCCTAAAAACAAATGTATCGGTGGCTGGTCTTTTTCTGCTTGGAAACTTTAGTGCTTGTTATCGTAAGTATTTTTTATGCTCTACAACTTTTGTTTGGAGCATTTTTTTAAAAATGCATGGCTGAGGCACATTTTGTANTGGCCCTGCGACTCTGAAAATGTATACATTGGGTTACCACATTGTTACATTGCAGTTCACCCAGCTCCTAAAAACAACTGTATCGGTGGCTGGTCTTTTTCTGCTTGGAAACTTTAGTGCTTGTTATCGTAAGTATTTTTTATGCTCTACAACTTTTGTTTGGAGCATTTTTTTAAAAATGCATGGCTGAGGCACATTTTGTAAAAATTTAAGTTTTCTTGGAAAACTATAGTAATATTCTATTTTAAAATCTCTTGGATTTTAAATTATAAATTGTAAGTTGATATCTTTTTAATATTTAGAAAGGCCATTTAAAGGGGAAACATTTAAAAAGGAGCACATCTCTAGGACAAATGAAAATCCTACAATATAATTTTGAATAAATACTTTTAAAAAAAACATGAAAACCAGGGTTGGGATTTCTTGGGACTTTTTGTACCATGAACTGGGGTACTTCCTTAACACACTAGTGAAGGTTTCAGCTTGCTGTTTTGAATCTGTGGGTTAGTCTTAAATTTGGCTTATTTTGACTATACTATGTATGAAAGAGTTGTCAGAATAGCCAACTTGATATTCACTGTTCACAAATCAGTTGATAGGATTTTGTATTTGGGACCTTGTTGGTTTCATTTATGATGTTACCCCACACTGGCTGTCAAAAAGTGGAAACCTTACGTGAGACAAACCATATTAAATCCTACAGTGCAGTCACATTTCAAAATATTGAACGCAAATATATTTAATATAGATTTTAAAAAAAAGACAATGACAACTGTTAAAAAAAAATTCACAAATGAAAAAGTCTGCAATAACTCTTGACATCCTGTTTATTTTAAAAACCATGATTAAAACTTTGCAGTGAGGCAGTTTCTAAATCTAATAGGTAATCATCTACACAATCCTAACATAAAATATGACAGTCTTTTTCAAGAAGTGTATTTCTTGGAATGGCCCTCAACAGTACGCAATGCTTCTGGNATAACATAAAATATGACAGTCTTTTTCAAGAAGTGTATTTCTTGGAATGGCCCTCAACAGTACGCAATGCTTCTGGACTTCTAAAATAATTTTTAGGGGAGCATTTCAATGGAGGAAAATACCACTTCACTAAATTTTCTTCAACTTCTTACTTAAAAATTTACAAGAGATAAAAAATTATTTCTAAATTTCATAAGGATACGTAAAGACTGCCCTTTCTCTGGGATAAAATTTTGTATAAGGTATGTTTATTAAATTATTGAGAAATGTTTGCAGTTAAAATGTATGTTCTAGAAAATAATGGGATGAGAATATATTTTGCTGTTTTGCACCTCTGCTGAAATGTACAAACAAGCTTTAATGATGACTTCTTGCCCCATAAGAAAAATATGGCTGTTTTGCTAAACAGATTATAAAAGAATTCAAAAAAGAATAAATTTTTGGTTAAAGTTTTCACGGATTGTTAGGGTGAGTTATGAGACAAAACAAATGCATGCAGACCAATATAAAGAAATACTGTTTGGCTGCCAATAACTTTTACAATATTTCCAGAATTTGAGAATGTCTTCAGTAAATAAATGGTATTTCCAGACATAAGTTCCATATTTTCTTCTGCTTTGTTACAGGATAAGGAATTTACCTTCAAAATCGAATTAAATGTTACACAAATTTCTAAAATTATTTCCTATAAACATTTAATGCCTATGGAAGCAAAGTAAAGCTATTCACTTTGTAATTTTTTTCTTTTCATGGGGCAAGAAACTTACCTGTAAAATTTAATCACTCACTCCAGAAACTTAGTGTATAAACATTAAAATAGACTGCTGTATTTATTATGAACTATGGCCACTTCAATGACTCACTGGTGTGAATTTATATGTCTGCTCCCCTTGACAATAGTCTTGCAGATGCTCTTAATATTGATTTTATGCATCAAGTTTTAAGTCAAGGTTTTTTAACTCTGCTTTCATGATGACATTCATAATTTCATGTTCGGTTGTCAAACGTAATGCTGCACTGTCCAGACGCCTTAACTTTGATGCAATAAATTCTCCAAATTGACTTGCGTCATCTTTTGGTCCTTGTCTGGATAACACTTTACAAATATTTTCAATAATGTGTGTCGCACTAGTTGCTGACGAATCTGTAAGAAATTTTTTCTCTAACATACGCTTTGGTGCTGAAGTGACCACAGCTTCTTCATCCTCGTACTCCTGTGACGAACTGGCACCATTTAGCGACTGTGAAGTGGACGACAGAGCTTGAGAATCAGCGACTACCTGGCTTCCATTCAGCTGTAAGTCAGCAGTATAAGCTTTGCCATTATCATCTTCATCGTCCGTATCAAGTATGTGTACCTCCAAAAGATGTGGTGACTCCTGTTAACATAATATTAAACAGATTTCCCAGTTTGCAATAGACAGTTTATAAAGAAGGAAGTTTATGTTGTAATACAAAATCCAACATACATAAGGATTCTGGACTTGATCCAGACACATCATATGTTCAACCCAATGTGCTAAAAGTTAGACCATCATGTGGAAAGGAAAAAAAAAGGGGGGGGGGAGGGGGTAGGAGACTGCACATGTTCTATAACAGTACAAGTTGTACAACTTACTGTTTTAAAGATTTCTTTCATTATTGATGTGTTTCCTTTGCATTGTGGCCCTCAAATAACAATATTTCCAAATTTTTTATGATTATATTTTCCTTCTTAAATGTACAATCATAAGAGTAATGGGTAAATTAGTTTTTTTAATGTTTGCTGTTTGAGTGTTGTAAACAGAATTTCTAAAAAAGTTTACTTGAACATTTGAGGTTCAGCAGCACATAATAGTGTTATGTGAAAGATTCTCCTATACTGGCATGTGCACAAGTGGATGAGATTTGATGATTTCACTATGCCACATTAAAGCAGACACCATGACATGCGACAACTCTCTTTTCCCCTCCTTTTCCTTCTGCATTCACTGAACTGGAGTGTGGCTGTCTATACTTTCCTGGAAGAATGGTGTACATGGTTGAGAGTGGGACTAATGTAGCGTCACAGTATGTAGGTAAGTAGGTAGGGCTTAACGTCTCGTCAACAGCGAGGTCATTAAAGATGTAGCAAATTTCTCGAAGGAACAGGAATAGGGAAGGAATTAGTAATGGTCTATAAGAAGGAACCATCCCAGGATTTTCTTGGAGTGATTTTGGGAACCATGGAAAATCAATATCCGGATGGTCAGATCAGGGATCAACCCAAGTGCTTCTAAATGCAAGTCTGAAGTTTCACGATCGTGTCACCTTGCTCGGTAATGTAGCCTCAAGAATGACCACTTGTGGCAAAGAATGAACTAAAACATAAACTTTGTTTGCCTTCCTGAACGAAACTAAAGGATTATCAAATAACACTATGTATCCTGTCTATCTTTTAAATGAAATTCTCCCTGTAATAAATTACCTTTCATGATAAAGTTTGAAACTAAAATATGAAATTTGAATACCTCCTTGAACAAAACTCAAGTCTTATCAAGTAACAGTATGTACTCATTTGTATTTTAAACTAGCAGAATTATCCAGCGTTGCCAGGGTATAACAGGGCAATATGAGATACACAACCCTGTTTAGGGGCTTTGGGCCCAATACGGGTTTGGAGATTCACAAACTTGTTCTAGGTGCTGGCATACACAGTATTTTAAATTGGGAACTGAAGGGCATCCCTGCCACATTTGGTAGAGATCTGTTGAACAGTATAGAATTGAAATAAACGACCTTCTTTTACGGATTTTGGAAGTTTCAGGCCCAATGAGGCCCGGAGCCCATTTTGTTCTACAGAGTATTTTAAGTTGGGTACTGAAGGATACACCTGCCAAAATTGGCCCAGACCCGTCAAACGGTGTATACATGAGATACACTAACCTGTTTTCGGGCCCAATGAGGGGCTGGAGCCCATTTTGACCTACAAAGTCTTTCAGTTAGCTAATGAAGGGCATCCCTGCCAAATTTGGTCCAGATCCATCGGACGGTATCAAATTGAGATAAACAAACTCTTAGGTTTTTTTGGGGTTTTGTACCCAATCGAGGACCGGAGCCCTTTTTGGCTCCAGTTTTGTTAGACATTTAGTACACTGTTTGACTATTTCATAACTATGGTCGGTGAGACATAAAGATTATAGTTTTGACCAATGGTGACTAGTGAGTTTTGAAAATGGGAGGGCAGTGACAATCCTAAGTTTGGTCATTACAAAAGGCATTTTTTTCCGTGGGTCCAATCATGACTAAATCACATGTCATAAACTTCTGAAAGAGCATGTTTACTACTGCATCTTAGTAGACAGATGTGTTAGTTACAGCATTAAAAGCATACCCTACTAGGTTGACTGGAAATTACGACCATGTACAACAAAAATGGACTTTGACTACGTCTACATAAATTCAGGATTGATGTTTAGATTTTTTACAACCTTCCATGTTACTGTCATGATAAACAGGACAACAAAGAGAAAGGATTTTTTCTGCAAGAAATGAGTGGCACAACTACATTCACACAATATGTGTCAAACCTAAAACAAAAAAGGAGAGAGAGCATTGGATCCAATATGCAGTGAGGGTTATTGGCATTATTTCTGGTAGAAAACTCTTCAGCTGTGAGCTTACATTTGCTTTCTAAGAATGCATACTCATTGTGAAAATGAGTGAATCTGGAGAAATGCATTTGTTGGAGATGCTGCTCGCATTTACCAGTCACACTTGCCTGCTTGCTTAAACCTAACTGCAGAAACAACACAAATATTTTATTATTACATATTATTACTTTACTTCAGTCTCAAGCTTAAATCTGTGACTCTGAGGCACGTGAACTTCTGTACATACATGCAAAAAATTATCTTTTTACAATAAACACACATACACAGTGCAAAAAATGTTTTGCATAACCTTGTATTAACAGTATTTGTCCGATAGTCATGTTCTATCCGGAACATACCCCATTCACAGCAGTGTAGTGCTTGTCGTTGTTGTGTACTGCCAATGACGACAGCAGTGTTGCACTGTGACAGTGTAAGATTGCTACCATGTTGTAACTTACTGATGATGCCTGGCAGTGCTGCCAGAGCATCTGAAGCAGTCAGATAGTTAGCACACCATTGACAACATTCCAACGATTACAGCAGATTGTAATCCTGGAGGAGGTGGAACATTCACAAAGGTAGGTACGTAACTGTCCTGCTTGTAGTCAACCAAGTGATGTCAGTTGTGTGTGGGAAAAGTAACGGGAAATATTTTGTGGCAGATGCACTTCATAGTGGTTGCCCTCGTGCCACTACAGCAGCGCAGGACAGATTGGTAGTGGTCAGTGCCACGAGACAACCATTTTACGCAGCAGCTGACCTGTGGCGAGATTTTTGTTGAGTGACTGGAGTACAGGTATTGATGCAGACTATCCAGAACAGGCTTCACTAGTACCACAAACACGCCTACAAGCCCATGAGGTGTTCATTTCTATCACATTGTCACCAAACTGAGCGATTAGCCTGGGGGCATGTACACCTCGACTGAAAGCTTGCCTTATGGAGGCATTTCACGTTCACAGATGAGACCTGTGTGAGACTGCATCCTGATTCACAATCTGGAGGGTGTGGTTTAACCTACAGCAAGGCAGCAGTACATACATGATGTCCATCTATATGGTGGTGGCAGTGTGACGTTCTGGGAATAATGCTTGATAAAAATATGCCACTCGTGTACATCAAACACCCTAACAGGCCAGCGATATGTGGAAGAAGTTCTTGAGTATGTTGTGCATGCATTTCACGCTGATATTGGTGACCAGTTCATCCTCATGGATAATAATGCTCGTCCAAATAGAGCACGGATTGTGCAGAACTTCTTGCAGGAAGCATTCATCACACGAATGCATTGGCCAGCCATGTCCCGTAATATGAATTGCCTGTAACATGCATGGGGGATGTTAAAACGTACAATTGCCAATGTCCGAACCCACCTGAAACACTCAAGAGTTAAATCAGGCTGCTGTTGAGAAGTGGGACCTCATCCCTCAAGAAATACTGCACAGCCTCATTCACGGCATGCCAAGACATGTCTGTTACCTTATCACTGCACCGGGAGAATGTACCCGGAACTAACGATATGACAGGACTATTTCATGAATGTGCTGTGAGCTGTATGTGGCCAGTGCATTAAAAGCTTATTTTCCAGCAACATATGTGTTCAGCCATTTATTCAATGACATTTCCTTTCGCTAAGACTTCTCCAATACAACAAACTCAACTGATGCAAAACTTTTTTTTGCATAGTTTACGTGACATCAGGAAGCAAAATTGAAAAGCTTGATTTTTAATTATCAACAACCTGGGGTCACTGGTTCAAAATTTTATCCCATAGGGTAAGAAAACGCCACCTCTTAAATGACAGTTCAAATCATAGTTACCACTTGCATAAAATAGCATAATTCTAACTTTACACTGTCTGTGGAATTGTAAGTACGTTCACAGAATTTTCACGTGTAAGAACTGCTATGTTTACCCCCTTGAAATCATTGTTGACTTTTATTTAATTCTAGCCTTGCTGTTCCCAATTATTAAGATCTAATGCTTTCTCATTATTTATACAGTTTTTCTTAATGTGGATCAAAATGTAACTCACTAAATTAACTTAAATCATTATTTATATGTTTACACTACATGAAATTAAACATAAATCACTCTCAACGCTCACCTTTTATTTATTACATACACGTTCACTAGCATGACAACACCATTCCACACGTTAACTACAATATTATTTAAAAATAAGTTCAACAAACTGCAGAATTGCTGACAATGTGCCTACAAGTGGTACACAACTGTAAAACACGTTCTGTAAAACAGCGGAGTTAAAAGTTTTAGTTTTGGCATAGTCACACTCCGGGAAAACAATTTTATGCAAGAACAGGAGTGCGCCCAGCTTTCTCTAATTTACAACATGTGATTGATCGATACTCCATTTGTCCTTGCTTGCAGCCCCCTCTCTGCACATGCTCCACCCACTTTGGGGCAAAGATTACTTAGCCCCACCCTGGACATTTCCAAAAACATTTCTCCTGCCCATCTCAAAAACATAATAGGCTGGGAAATCACTTTGGTGTATGCACATAATATTTAGTTGCAGGGTATAGTTCATTTCATATAAGAAGGCCACATTCTGACAGTCAGTGAGTGGCAACTTAATATATTGAAAACAAATAACCTGCCATTTACAAAATCCTGTATCAGCTGATGCACGAACGAACAAAAGTTAATATTACGTTGGCTATTCTGAGAGCAGTGCCGAAGCACATCACACAAGCAGAAGATACGCGGATAAGAAAGAGTTCGTAGATTAATTAATACATTTTATTTTACGTGGTCATAAAACAGCAGTTTTTAGTTTTAGAAACGAAACTTCGTGATAAAATAGTAATGTATAGGTGTTCAAAATGAGATGCACAATAAAACGATACGTATCCAAATATGACGAAAAAATCCAAAGTTTCCAGACTCTCAAACCAGGTGCTGCCATCTTGTGAGTTAAAAGCGCACCATCTGTTGCAATATGCCCTTCCATGCCATCTGTTATCCATATCCCGAACTACACCCAGAAACATATTATAGTTTTGTTGTTTAAAATAACGTATTCACGCGCATATACAAATAATTTTATTTTCCCGCAAGCTCTGTATAATTTTTAAAGTAACATATATTTCGTGTACGGCGTTTACGAACGACCCTACACACGTCCACCAAGCTCCGTTTACGAATGCAGCGCCACCCAAGCAGTTCACCAATTGCCACACGGAGCAGCACCTCCTGGACGCGCTGACTCGCCACATCAAAGCCTATTCTTGACACGCCTGTTGATGGCGAATGGATACATAAACGAAAAGACACGGCGATTGTCAACTGTCAAGAATGTGGCCTTCTTATATGGTACACAGTATAGCAGATAAGTGTGTTCTACGATTAGATTAAAAGGGCTGCTGCGACCTACAGCCCTCACTCAGCCGCTGCCACTGGTTCATATATTGGACAAATATAATTTTCACCACTGTTAAATATCTGATATACTATTTTGAAGATTTGGCTATACTATGTGGGGTATAGAATTTCCAGATATTAACCCAGTTATATTTATATGAGTGTAATTCAGTAATTTTTTATTTCTCTTTATTATTATTTTAGCACTAACTCAGGTAATAATAACTATAATTTGTGTAAACCACTCATCCATTTTACTGGGCTTTATATAGTATTTAAATTTCTAACATATAATACTAATAATAATTTATAAATGATAAGTGATTGTTATTTATTTTAACAATTTTTAGTACAGCAAATATACTTTTTTGAATTTTAAATTTCTGTTTTGTGAAAATTTTTAAGTTTGGTATTTAGTTTTGTTTGTAACTTGCAGTGTACTGGAACCAGAAGTATTGTGCCATAGTGATGTTTTGATAGATCAGTGACATTGTTGAACGGCCAACTTCTTGGTGGAAAGTTTCAACATAGTGGAACGTTGTTTCGCTCACTGGGGTTTCCCATTCAAAAATCCCCAGCACAATCCTACTATTTGTGTGGTAGTTAGACAACCAAGAGTCAAGATGTATGGTGGGAGGCTCTGACGTTATTAAGAAGAGGTTGTAGGGGTGGCCATATAATTGAGTGAACTTGTGATGCCTTTGAAGACACAGACGACAGTCATATTTGGGTATGATGACACCACTCTGTAACAGTGACACCGGCATTTGTGCATGGCCAGGGGAGCCGCTAGGAAAAACTACATTTGGTTCAATAAGACATTCAATAATCTTTTCTAAAGTTTGAAGCCATTTTCTTAATTATACATGTTTACACAGTATCCAAGAAGTCTTGAGATTTGCGTTACACCAACTGAGCTAACAGGAACAATCAAGATAGCATTTGAGGCTATCAGCACAATAGTGGACTAATTAACAATCTTGGATGATTGAGATATTGGCCTGAATAACATCTTTAAAGTCAAAACTCAATGTCTAGAATGGCCAAAACAGTCTTCCGACAATATTCACAATGTGGTAACACAACATGTCATGCACTAAGCAGTTTATTGATTAATGGGACACAAAATTGGCCTATGCAGCATAGGTTACTATTGCATCGTTAATTCTCTGCCTGCTACTGGCAATAGGCTTTTCGTGGATACTACCATGGTGCATAATAAGGCACATGATTTCAACCGAATGCCGTACACAACGTGACAACCGGTGGAACATATAACCAAACAGAGTAGTTATTGTGCTGTGTTGGCCACGGTAGGCACACCTCGGGATGTTCAGCGAGTATTTGGGGTGAAAGTACTACAATATAGCGTAAAAAGAGTACGAGCCAGTGTAATATAGAAGTTGCATTGACAGGTAAGGATTGTATAATGTTCTCTTGTCCGACATGTTGCTTTTCAATATAAAAGATGTTGCGGTTAAGTAGCCATGGAACAAATTTCCGTTCCAGAAATCTTCCTATCAGAAGATAGACCCAACTCATCCAGCCAGAATGAGAGTATAACATCGGATAATTGACTTACCATTTTATCTGATAATCTCAGTTTGTGTAATGTTACTACCCTGACTACATCAAATACGGCCCCAACAGACATCTCCTAGTACTGCTGACATACATGAACCGTAAAGAGGAAGGAAATGAGTTGGGAATGAAAATCAGTGGGCACGAAACATTTGAAAATAAAAGCGAGCTAAGGGCAAAGAACCCATCTATGTTAAAGGAAATGTAGTATCAAGAAAGCATCCCAAACTCGGGTTAAATCCATGTAAGAAGGAATTTTTTTTGGAAATATTCACTTGATCATTAACATCTATTTGATTTGTTCTACAATTTAGGGAGTTTCGACCTACGGTCAGCATATATTTTTTCTACGGTGAAAACTTTTTGTAAGTCTCGTGCACATATGTCCCTGCTACACGTGATTCATGACATGGAAAAACACAAATATATCACTTCCATAACTACGAGGGACTGAAAGTTCAGGTGTGTAAAGTTTTCTTTGAAAATATTTTATAAATATCAGATGGCAGAATTCCAGGGTTCTGGCAAAAAAATAAAACAACAAACCCCATCCATGGATAAAAGAGGCAAATTTCCTGCTACAAGCAAACACAGTTGGAAAAGGTGACTGAAGTAGAGAATTCTGTAAAACGTTTTCCAGCATATCGGTTTCATTATGCCAGACAAAATAAGACAGTAGAGGTGGATGGTGGGTTTTGATTGGTCACTAATTTGCCAATGATACAGAACAGGTGGCAATTTAACATACCAGCCACAATGCTCGTTGTGACTGCTGATGAGCTAGTACAAAAGTAGTCCCTTGCAACAACAGATTCACTGGCTTTCTTTAAATTTAATGTATTAGTTGGTAATTAATACAACAATTTTGAGCAGTTTCTGTAATGAATTATTAGCAATGGGTAAATAAAAAACCCTCCCAGCTTTCCCAAAGCCCTTCTTCCCTTTGATATGGTCCATACGGTATAAGAAGACCACTTTCTGACAGTCAGTGAGTGGCAACTTAACGTTTACGAAACAAACAAAGTGCCATTTACAAAATCCTGTATCAGCTGATGCACGAACGAACAAAAGTTAAAATTACGTTGGCTATTCTGAGTGCACTGCCAATGCACATCACAAAAGCAGAAAATACGCGGGTAAGAAAGAGTTCTTACATTTATTAATGCATTTTATTTTACAAGGACACAAAACAATGGTTGTTAGTGTTAAAAACTAAACTTCGTGATAATGTAGTTATGTATAGGTGTTCAAAATGAAATGTACAATAGAACGATACGACGCGGAAAAGTTTTCTGAAGTTGTGCTAACTTCAGAAAGTTTTTTCACGTCGTATCATCCCTCTCCAACCTCGCTTTCAACACGTCCTTGATATTAATTCGAAAAGCATATGGAAATATTGCATAATATTGTTGAATTATTTTTCTATTAATTTGACGAAACGACACGAATTTGAAATATATTTCCAGCCCGTAATCTAAGAACAATCAACTTAAAATAATACGCTATCTGTTATCCAAAAACAGCGGCTCAAACTTCGCCGTGACGCGCTGTGCGCGCGATCTCTCGGATATTATGCGAGGTATTACCAGCCAGAAATGAACCTCTTTTTTGCGCGATATATAACGAATTTACAAACAAATGCCAATAGTTATATTTTTCCACGAGCTCTGCATAATTTTTAAAGTAACATATATTTCATGTAAAATGATTTGGAGTAAAAGTCATTTATATTCGGCCGGTAATCGTTCGTCTACGTAAATTATACGCCATATTGTTCTCATGAAACCCATCTCCTTGTTTGTAGAAAGTGAGACGCGTGAATAGTTTTTAAGCAATTCTAATGTTATTCCACGTCACATATTTCCAACTCGAATATATTAGCTATAACGCCCAAAGTGTGATAATAGATACAACAGACCGTCTCGCAAATGTTAACCCAAATTCACTATCTCGGACAAATTAAAAAAGAGTTAGCAAATATTTAATTATTTGCAACATTTTATATTTTTACTTGTATAACCTACTAATTTTTTTAGACAGATGTCAGTCTTAAAGTATCTTAAAATTTGTTTAGCATAACAGTACAATGGCAAGTGGATTAGCTGACAGCGTGTTGATAAAAAATACAGCCCCGACTTGACGGACCAGCTGATGGCAGAAGGATACATAGTCACATGTAGTCAGAAGTAAACAGTGGCGCTACTTTCGCAGACCTGTCAGAAAACGGCCTTCTTATACAGTATGGACTATACAACTCTCTGTACTTGCTTTTTCCACCTAAGATCACTCTGAATCACCACCGCCCAGTACTTATGAAGGTAGTTGCTTTTTATTAATTAATCTTCATTTTATTCCTTCCTGTCCTCCTTGCAACTTATTTTCCCCACCCACCTCTGCATACAGCACACAACTGTCTGCGAATAGCCTCACTTTGCCATGAACCACTATCCCCAAGACATTAACCAAATTTTTTAACAACAAGAGGCCCAGCACGCTACACTGCGGAACTCCTGATGTAACCCAACCTATGTACAATAAAAATAAATAATAATGAAATATTAAAAAATGTATTAAATTAGATTAATACGCTGAGCACATTGAGCAAATGTAAGTAAAACGCAACTGAAATAATAGTGAAACAGGGGAAGAAGACACAGGAATAAGGAAACCCTTCAAATATACAATCAACATTACATGAGATATACAATCCAATTTCACCATGCAACTAACTACTGAAATAAAACATGAAATGAAAGCAACAAATTTAATAAAATAATTTTAAAAAAATGCTACAAAATGAATAAGTACAAGAAATTGCATGAACAAGATTTTGTTAGTTAAATGTGTCAAGGTCAAAGTTATGAAAAGCTCCTACACCCATCCTTACAAAATGTGCTTAAAGGGAAGTACAAGGAATGATAAAAGTCTATTCAGTTTCCTTTGCTTTAACAAATTATGACAGAATGTACGTCATCTTACTAATGCTCCAAGAATGGTCTGAAACTAATTAAAACGTTCAATATTTCTCAAGTTACTTTTAGCTTCAAAACTCCAAAGTCTATAATGAAATTTACTTAGCAGCTGCAGCCAGAAAGCTAACTGAACTCAGCACCACACTCACTAGGCATAATCAGTCAAAAAGTATCATTTATGGGTGGGGAGGGGGACAGAGATGGAAAATGATTCTTTTCTGCAATAAACATCTCCAAACACAGTAGGAAGTAGCGAGAGGCGCTTAACTTATCAGCTGGCAGAGACTGGCCGACATCAACAGCACTAGGAACGCCAGGTGATTGTGCCTGTTGCTACAAACACTCAGAAAGCCTAATAACACTGGCCAGCAAAAAATGTTTCTTCTTTCACAGAAACTAAATTAAGTGAATCTAAGTGTCTTTTTCATGCTGAATTTGAATATGCTTTCAGATTTTTTTCCATCAGGCAGGGTTTGTGGCAGATGTTTAAAATTTTGTAGGATTAATATTTATATAACACTTAATGATAAATGTACATCTTATTTGGAGTTCCCTAAAATGTTGTATTCTCTCTTCAGGGTCCAGCAGTAGTTTGCCAGCATATTGTGACTCCATTTGTGTTGGAACCTCTTTTCCATTGTAGAAATCTGCTTATGAAAACACTCACCATGTTCATTGCTGAGAGTTCCAAGATTGTCTGGGAAGAAGTCTATGTGGAAGTCCAAGAAATGAAGTTTTAAAGACATATTGCATCCCATAGCGTCGTATGATTTCAGAATATCACTCACTATTTCATGATAGGCCTAGTTTTCTGCTTTATGGTTACCAATAAAACCACAACAGATATTTTTGAATGATACCCGCGCTTTTCCAGTGGTTTTAACAGTTTCTCAAAATGTTCATAATTGATAACTGATCTTATTTGTGGCTCTATAAAAATACCTTTCTTTAGTTTTGTATCACTAACCTTGGGAAATTATCTTTCAAATATGCAAATGCTGCAAAAATTTTATCAACTGCTTTCACAAAATTTTTTATTATAAGTCCCAGTTTGTTATGCAGGGAAGGCAAATACACTTTTTCAGATTTCACCCAGGATATGCTACATTTTTATGGCCTGGAATAACAGATTCAAGTACATAAGAAATAGTAGAATTTAGTGTATCCAAGTTGCAAACACCATAATAAAGCAGTGACCTTCTAATCTCCACAGATATTCCGGTTATATTTTGTATACTAGATTCTGTCTAACTGTATTTTAATATGTTCATAAGTCTCTTTCATACCAGTGGCATGCACCAGAAGTACTGATGATTCATTACCATTACGAAGAACTATAGCCTTCGAACTAACTTTTGATGAGTCTATGAACAATCGCCACTCACGCTGGTGTTGATGTCCAAGAGCCTCCATTACTGAACAAACATTATTAAAAAAATCTAAACCTTTCTCTTTAGAGAATAGTCTTTGAAATCAGCATCGCGACTACGATAAATGCATATCCTTGTGTCATTGTGGGGTAGATTCCAACCTTGTAACATTGCAATTTTTAGGAGTTATGTTTAAGATTTGTCATAGATATTTTAATTATATATGATTACAGAGTACTTGCTTATGTTGTCACTTTCTTTAATATCATTTCCAAATTAGGTTTTATTATATGAGTTAACAGTATAATCTTTGGTTATTTTAATAGTTTCTTGACATAGAGATCATGTGTAAATATTTCTCATTTGTTTCTAGATGGTATTCAGTATTAATAATTTATTTGTTATTTTTCATTTATTTCCTAGAGGGTAGTCTGCATTAAATATTTATTAAACAAAAGTACTAAATAAAATTATTCTGGTTGTCTCGTCTTGCCATTGCTGATTGGCGGAGAGATGTGCGTTATTCCATAACACTGTGTACTTTGCTGTAATTGTCTAGAATGCTACATTATGTATTAAAACAATATAAACTAGTTGCAAATATAGTTTTCAAACGGATTGCTTGGGTCTTAACAAAATAATAACACATTAGTTATCGACATGAGACAAACATCCTGTACATTGAAGTTAGTTATCATATTGTAGATTTCAGTAAAATAGCCTATATTTTGGTTCCATATATTTTATCATGTCCAACAGGTCCCTTTTATTCTCCTTAGTAACTTTCAGTGGCCCGTTGTAGAACAACCGAAAACCAGAAGGTAACTGGTAATTTTTCACCTTCTGTCCGCTAGCACTTTTTACAATAGTGTCTTTCCCATGGATGAAGCACGTTGTGACTGCGATGCACACACACCTCAAGGATAATCACTACCCACAATATATCAGTGATTTTCAGAACAGGTGGCTTTTTGAGAACCATCCCATGTCCTTCAAGTCTTCCATCATCATCTCCTGAATAGTAAGTTTCGAGGGATCGACAAAGGTCTCTGCAATGGCATACTTCCATTTAGAAGGAACCTTAACTTTAGATACTTTCTTACTCTTCTCAATCAATGCAAAATCCCTATCACAGGGGAGGAAACTGTGACCAGAATATAAAAACTTTGATGGATTTCTGTGAAGTACTTGAAGTTGATCAAGTAGAAACAGAGCGCTAAAACTCTCCAGTTATTGTTCTGCCCGACACAGCGGTCAGACCATACAATCAGTTTGCGTTCCATACATTCTTCCAGCACATTGTAATTGCTCATCACATATTTAAGCAAACAGGAAGCAATTTCAGTGGAACCTCTTCTTGCGGTGGATTTATTCCATAAATTAACAGCGATGTTTCCTGTACCAACACCATCAATCGTGAAACTATACGACAGCTGTCTCTGATAGAATACAATTGAATAGGTTTCTTCGGATGTTTTGAAACAAACCTTTGAAAAATCACCCCAGGAGTAATATGTTAACCTGTTTTTTTAAATAACTTGTATATCAAAAGTATATAATACTGATTAACTTTAAAATGATATATTTTTGAATAAATGAAACTTGAACGTAGTACCTTCTATAACTTTTAATATTTACTTTGTATTCAATACGAATTAAAAACAGTGATAGCAGCGATGTTTTGGCAACAGCTAGTAAGAAATAGTTCACAGTTAAAATATCAATTTTTGGTATGCCATTTTAAAATTAAACTTTACCTATTGAAATATTAAATTTTTTAGTTAGTCCTGTTGGAAAAAATATTTCACTCTTACAGTTAAATCTATCAGCGCAAAATACGGTGTGTAGGCCCTAGTGACATGGCGTTTTTTTTTACCTAGGAAGAAACTTCAATAGGCTGTTGGCGGAGCAGAGCTTGTCACTCTGTCTGTCTCCCCCCCCCCCTTTTTCTCACTCCTGAAGTTTCGTACTAGTAGTAGAAGGAATATTATACAAGTTTTAAATTTTATCATATTTCATACTTATTACAACAAAAATTATGATTTTTTAATTTGTAATTTACAACTGAAAAGAGATTTTAATGTTTGAATACTTAATAGATTTCGTTGTGATGGCACTCCGGGGTTACAAATCCGAAGTTGGCAGAAGTGGCGAGTGATGACATGGCGTGGCGTGGCGTGGCGTGTTGCTATTCAACGAAGCGTTAATTTTTCTTGCACCAAAAAATACTTCAAATTACCACATAAAGTTTGTACACATTGTGTTTTTTAAACCTACCCGGGCAAGTTACAATGTTGTGATAAATCAGTGTTTCCAAGGCAGAAATAAATATACTGTAACGTGTGTTGTGACCGCTACGTGAAAAGGTGTGGCTGCGCCGTGGTCATTACGCTGGCCCAGTGTGTGTGATTGCAAATATGGGACGGCAAAATTTATGTGCTTTAACAGTGAAATGTTGTTATGAAGAAGTTAATTATTTTAAACTCACGTCTGTTTATTTATCACAACTTTGTAACATTGCCCCGTGTGTTTGAAAAACAGTTGTGTAACGTGCTTACGTTTCTGTGATTTGAATGTTTGCCTCAATGCCAACAAATTACTAAGCCCAGCCAGAAAATTTTAAATAACTAATTAAATAATCCTAGTAAAAACTAAGTGCATATGCAAAGAAATATGAGCGGAATAAAGGTTACGGTAGGCCTATTTGTGTGCATGTTAACCACTATCTTAAGTTTGTTGCTGCTGCATACAAAAAAATAAGTGATACGAGTTGCGTATTCGAATTTACTGTTTTTCCATCACACTGGTTGCTCCTTTGTTTGAATATTTATTCCAACTAAGGCCGCCCTTTTAACGAAATAACCCGGCACACATCAATAACAAGAGGTTAAATACTACAGTTCTTTCCCCACAGTTGTAACAGGGTTAAACACAGTCACAGCAAAATATTAACGTGTATTATGTGTAATGTGTTATATCGTGTAAAAAAAATATGTTAACAATGTAAAATAATAACCATAAGAAATAACATGAATACAGACATATTTAAAAAGTCATAAAGCTGACCTAAATATGTTTATAGGTCTAAATTGAGAATATTTGTACGTAATGGTTTTTGAAATATGACAGAGAATTCTTTGAACAGCTGTAAACAGTAAACAAAGCATTTGACAGTTAAAATTAAGAAGTCACATGGCAGTGTATATGTTTACATGTAGTGGAAAGTAACCAAAAGTATAAATTTTGCAGGACTTCAGAAAAGTGTGAAGTAACTGTGAATGGACTATATATTGTTGTCCACTTTAGCAATTTCCGTATTGTGTTTTGGTGCTTTGTATGCTTGTGCTCGTGCATGATGCAGGNAAGTAACTGTGAATGGACTATATATTGTTGTCCACTTTAGCAATTTCCGTATTGTGTTTTGGTGCTTTGTATGCTTGATCTGCTCGTGCATGATGCAGCTGACTCAAGTTCGATTTTATGCAGTTCCTTTTTGTTAGAAGCTGCAGTCATCTTGTTTAGTAATAAATAGCAATGTCTGCAAGTATCTGACCTAGGTGACCCAAAATGCAAATTAAACTCTGTATAAAACACCTTTTGATAGCATGACCTGCTTGTTGATTTACCTATCAGGAAACTTTTCTTTAAACAATTGATACATTTTACAGAGGTTGAGTTGTTCGGGGCAAAGATATTCTTTTGTGGATTTATTCCTGCTGTAATAGCTGATCTGATTTGGGAAACTCAAAATATGTTGCGAATTAGAGTCCTATCATCATCTGATATGCCATAAGGCCTATTGAAATACTTGCCTCAACCGTCTTAAAGAGTGGTAATTCCAGCTTTTCTTTTAGTTTACGTTGGAGTCTGTATTCCACTGCTGGGTAATTGAGAATATGCCAAGCTATGTTTTTTGACACATTTCCTTTGACTGGACTTTGTACCTGAAAGTAGCTTGTTTCCAGGAAGTTGCCTCCGTCTTACCTTTCTTTTGTCTGGCTGGCTCGCCTAATTCCATGGATTTTGTCAGGTAAAGAGACTGCCCATCATATGTCAAGGTATGGTATTCTTCATAAGGCTTTAACTTCATTTCCAGGTTGACATCCTTGCAGCCATTTTTTAAGCATACGCCAGCATTAAATACACGATCCTGAAAAACGAACCAGTGAATGTTACTGCCTGATATTAAACTGGATTAGCATATTTTATGTTTACTTTCAATTATACGGTAGGGTTCACAATCACATAATAGTGTATTTAGGCACACTTTATGCCACTGATGGTAATGGAATTTTAGTTCATATTTTCCACATTGCGTACAAATGTTTTCAAAAGGTACAAGCGCATAACGTTTGTCGTTACAGCCATACACCATCTACGAGGTACATACGTGACACCCTATTCTTACTACTTTCTAAACAAGCCATACAGCATTATTCCACTCACCTGAGTTGGAGGTTGTTTAGCAGGAACTACTTTTCCTTTCCTTGATATACGTTGTAATCCAGCATCACAAAGCTTTTTCCTCTGCACATCTTTCACTGACCAATGTTTATTTTCCTATTATGCACATTATTTATACGTTTCACAACACTTGCAGTAAGTGTCACGTTGTTACAGTCCTCCATTTCTGTAACATACAGCATTGTTTGGTGAGAGATGCATGAAATACGCAAGTGCCAACCCTGTTTAGTGCTATCCTTGGACAGGAAATACGTGAACTATTACAGCAGGTGATACTGCCTGTCTTATACAGCATTATTCGTGCGTACGCTTCATATAATGACACACCTTCAGTGATACCAGTTTCTATAGCAGGGATTCAAAGTACTCGTCCCTCTGTTTTATCAATGTTATCACCTCAGCTCTATCTGCTGTAATCCACTGTTTGTATGTTACGTTGTCTGGTAATGATTCATATTTCTCAGATTCCGTAAGAATTTCTGATTTGGCTTCTTTTCCTGCGCATTTAACACACATGTTCATCATGCAGTTGTAATTACTTGAATCACAAACACATTTTTCAATGAGATCCTTGTAATCTGCATTCAGTTTAGCTCCTGTGACCATAAGCTCTACGTTTTGATGATGTACACAAACAGTTCCAGTAGCTCCTGCTAAGATGAACCATTTAGGATTCATATCACAAAATTTTGCTCTTCCTATTTTACAAGTGGGATATTTATCTTGACATGCAAAAAACAACTCATTAAAATTAATCAGCAATAAACGGTTTTGCTTGTGTACTTTTGAATGACCTATTTTAACCGATAGACAATCTTTTTTGCAGGACATAGTCTAGTGCTCATCATCTACATAAAAATAGATTGCGTTAGCGGCACATTTGCGAGTTCGCAGAAGTGGCAACCTAAGACTAATGTCAAGGCAGGCAGAAGCAAAAATGGAGGAAACGCCAAAGCACATGTCAAATTCTACAAATGTAAACAGCTCTGTCATTACAAGAACCAGTGCCCAAACGACAAGAAGATGTTTCGTAAACAAACAAACTCATTCAGTGCAGTGTTTCTAAGCGAGAATTTTGGCAAAGATGAGTGGTACATTGACTCTGGTGCAAGCGTGCACTTGACGACAAAGAAAGTTGTATTAGGAATGCTTCATACCTAGAATTTAAAAAAATTATTGTTGCAAACAATAATAAAGTTTGGGTTTTGTGCACTGGCGACGTCAATATTGTAACAAATCTGAAGGGTGTGAGTTTGAGGTGCCAGTGAAAGGCGCATTCTGTGTACCAGATTTAACAACTAATCTGTTGTCCGTGAGTCAGTTAATTCGCAATGGGAATAAAGTACAGTTTACCAGAAAAGGTTGCGATGTTTACAATGCAAATGGTGTATTAGTGGCCCCGTCTTCGTTAATAAATGGAGTTTACAAGTTGAGAATGCCAAAAAGTGTACTGGCTGCATCTGTGGTGTCTGCAAACACATGGCATCATAGATTAGGTCACATAAACAGCAACTATTTGAATAAAATGAAAACTGCCACAGAGGGTATTGACCTTGATGAAAAAGTCATCTTGTGCAGTTTGCTGTGAAGGTAAGCAAAGTCGAGNAGGGTATTGACCTTGATGAAAAAGTTGACATAAGTAAGTCATCTTGTGCAGTTTGCTGTGAAGGTAAGCAAAGTCGAGTGCCTTTTGCTCATGTTGGTTCAAGAAGTAATGAGATACTCGGAGTAGTTCACACAGACATTTGTGGACCTATGGAGAAAGAATCCATTGGTAGTTCTAAATACTTTATGCTGTTTGTCGATGATTACAGTCACAAGATATCACAATCGTGGAGAAAGAGAGGTGCCTGTTGTTTGACGCAAACTTTAGCAAAGAATTTTGGGCTGAGGCGACAAACACAGCTGTTTATCTTCAGAATCAAATTGTAGCACTAGTGTTGGATGGAAAAACGCCATTTGAATTGTGGACAAGAAGAAAACCTGACATAAACCATCTGAGAATATTTGGCAGTATTGTGATGGTTCATGTAGCAAAGGAAATNATTTGGCAGTATTGTGATGGTTCATGTAGCAAAGGAAAGAAGACAAAAATGGGACAAGAAGTCAGAGAAACATATATAGATGGGATTTCCAGAAAATGTCAAAGGTTACCGACTTTACAACCCAAGGACTAAATCTATGACAACTAGCAGAGATATCATCATGGAAGAAGAAGCTATCATACCAGTAAATGAGAGCACATCTAATGCTGAACAAAAAGAAGAAAGTTTAGATTCAGTGGTGGACACTTCTGCAAAAATTGAAGAGTCAGTGGTAGAATCATTTGATGAGTTGTATATACCAAGTGAAGGTGAAGACACTGATGATACTACTGAAACGACTGAACCAGAAAACAGGCCGATGAGGAGCAGAAAGAAACCAGATCGTTTAGGATTTTCAGATGTGTGTGTTGATGAAAATGTATTTGATGATGCGAGCGGCTTATCTCCGGAAGAAGCACTAAAAGGACCTGAAAAAGAGCAGTGGTTAAAGGCTGTGAATGAAGAACTTAAGTGTTTTGATGATAATAGTGCGTGGGAGTTGGTAGATGCTCCAAAAAGTGGTACGGTTGTGAAGTGCAAATGGGTTCTAAGAAAGAAATATGACAATGATAATAATGTTCGTTATCGTGCTAGGCTCGTGGCGTGTGGTTATATGCAAAAACAAGGTGTGGACTATTCAGAGACATTTTCACCTGTTGTTAGGCATACAACACTGAGATTGTTATTTGCATTATCTGCTCAGTTAGGTTTAAATATAACACATCTTGACGTGACTACGGCTTTCTTGAATGGGGAGCTTGAGGAAACAATTTATATGCAAAAACCAGATGGTTTTCCTGTAACAAAAAGTTGTGGAAAAGTACTTAAATTAAAACGGGCCATTTATGGCTTAAAGCAGTCTTCAAGAGCATGGTACAAGAAGGTCGATGAGTGTCTCATCAAAATGGGTTATAAGCGTTCTAAGATAGAGTCTTGTTTGTATACCAAAAATAAGAATAGTCGCAGAACAATTGTTACACTTTATGTCGACGACTTCTTTATTTTTTCTAATGATGATAATGAAACTATGTGTTTAAAAAATGCATTAGAGTCACAGTTTAAAATCAAGGACTTAGGAGAGGTTAAGCAATGTCTTGGAATGAGTGTAAATGTAGACAAAACTAAAGGTGAAATTACTTTGACTCAGAAAAATTATATAGACCAATTATTAAAAAAATTCCATATGACAGAATGTAAAATTGCAGATACTCCTTTAGAGGCTAAATTAAATATTAATAAAGAGGAAAATTGTAAAGACCAAATGCCATACCAACAGCTTATTGGAAGTCTTATGTATTTGGCGGTTTTAACTAGGCCTGATATAGCATTTGCGATTAGTTACTTAAGCCAATTTAATAACTGTTATAATCAGGAAACATGGTTGTATGCTAAGCGAGTGCTGAGGTACTTAAAGAAAACAAAGCATTTTGGTCTCAAATATAGAAAAAACGGAAATCCGCAGTTAGAAGGGTTTGTTGATGCTGATTGGGGAAATAATGTTATAGATAGGAAGTCATACACTGGTTTGTGCTTTGTATTGGCTGGGTGTGCAATCTCATGGGAAACAAAGAAACAGAAAACCGTAGCTTTATCAAGCACGGAAGCAGAATACATGGGTGTCACAGAAGCGTGTAGGGAAGCAATATATTTGCGCAACTTGTTGTGTGAAATAACTGGAGATCTATATCCTATAACTGTGTTTAATGACAACCAAGGG
Source organism: Clitarchus hookeri (assembly GCA_002778355.1). Classification (NCBI taxonomy): domain Eukaryota; kingdom Metazoa; phylum Arthropoda; class Insecta; order Phasmatodea; family Phasmatidae; genus Clitarchus; species Clitarchus hookeri. Next base: position 159,590 of record NQII01001203.1, on the reverse strand, counting down.
ACACGTAAACTCTCTGTAAATAATGTTTACCATTAGCGAACTAAACACATTGATGTGCACTATCATTTTTGTAGAGAATGTGTCAGTAATAAAATTGTAGAACTGAAATACTTTGAGACAAATGAGATGCCAGCTGACTTCTTAACCAAGAGTTTGAACACTGTTAAACATTATTTGATATAGTGGGGGTGTTGTTATAATATCATAATAAGTAACTACTGCTGCCATCTTGTATTCTATGGTTCGTTTAATTAATACATTCATTCAATCACTTTTCAGTAACCAGCACGTTTGTTTCATTTTAATAAGAAGCCTATGGCCCTAGTATGTAAACAATATCATATGTTTTATAACCAAAACAAAAAGTAGGACAAATCGTAAAAATATAAAATAAAATGATACCTGTGAAATTTCAACTTCCTTAGCAATTTTTTAAGACATCACAGCGCACGTATTTTCTTGCTCAAATTGTTAACTTCTTCAACTGGCGCCATTTTGAATTCTGCTTAAATAATGGATGTAAGTTTTTGTCTACGCATCATAGATAGAACTAGGTGTCTTTAGCATCAGTAGTAAAGTTATATCAGTAAATATATTATTATAAGAGGTTTTTATCAAAAGTGTCATCCTCTATTTCACTGTCGAGCATCAGTATGAACACCTTATGTGTGTTTTATTTATACAGTGACTGGTCCATTGGAATTGTTACTGGCAAGTATGNAAGTAACTGTGGAGAGAGAAGAAGAGTACAAGGTTATATTTTTTCATCCAAAATGCCCTAGCACTCACTTCAAACTTACAAAGGAAATTATATGAGTGAAACAAGTGAATATTTTAAGAATGTTGACACCACTTGAGGTAGTAATTTACAATGGAAGAACACACAACATAAGCAACACACTGCGTGAAATGTTATCAGTGATTTTCATAGAAAGAATGGCACATACAACACAGTAACATTGCTGCATGAACATGCGAGTTTGTAAATTTGTAAATATTAGTATAAGTGTACAAACAATGACTGTAAATTAGAGTGAAAATTCAATTGTGAATGTACAAAATGAAGACTAAAATTGAGACATAGAAGCAAAATTTGATTGACTGGTACCACAGATAGAATGAATTAACTTGTGCAGTGATTAGGTATTTGTTATGCGTAAAGTTGTTTTTGATGTTTTGAGGTTACTTGCCAGCACAAAGAAAACTTATACTGGCACACTCTTCAACAAAAGCAAAGGTAATTCACATTTCCATTCCTTTGACAAACTTTAATTAATTACATTCAGAATGAAGTGGGACACTAAGCCCACAAAAGATCAGATCTCTACATACAACTTTGGTGAAGCAGGGTGGGGTATAACAGTCATTTGAATGCTGAAAGCTAATGGCCAACATCTTGAAAATACAAAATGTATTTTATATGTATTTTAAATGACATTAAAAACTCTACATAGGTGACTTAGGTAATTATCCAGTTTACAAGCTTTTCTGTAAAAAAAAAAAACCTCCCCGAAAAGTGGTATATTTACACTCTACTAATCACACAGAACACGAATATACTAGGGTCATTAACGTATGACTAATTTTGTAATATGTGCCCACCTAACCTAACCTAACCCCACGATGAGTGAATCACTATTTTACATTTTTAAACTAACCTATGTTTGTTGGGTATTAAACTAACCTAGGATTTTAGGGTTTTACACTAACCAAGGATTGAAGGATTTTAAATTAACCTAGGGTTTTACACTAACCTAGGTTTTGAGGATTTTAAACTAACCTAAGATTTGAGGGGTTTAAACTAACCTAGGATTTGAGGGTCTTAAACTAACATAGAATTGTAGTGTTTTAAACAAATGTAGGATTTTGGGGTTTTACACTAAACTACGCATTTAGGATTTTAGGGATTTAAAGGAACCGTAAAACACACCAAAAGAATATTAATTAACTCACCTAGGCGGCTGGTAGAATTCCTTTGTCAACGGCCAATTCAACCTTACCTCACGTGACGAAACACCATGTTCCATTAACATGCCACATACGCGCCATAGCCTAATATTACACACTGAAAGGCGCAATGGCTACTGAAGTATTTCAAAATTTTCCATTAACAACGCATCATGGTGAAGTAAAATACCCAGAAACCAATACGGTGACGACAGGAATCATGGCACCCGCAGTAAACAAAGCAGCGGAATACTGGTATTTTAAACTATTTTATTTTATACATTCCACTTATTTTAACATGACCCCCTCTTAAATATGAGCAAGGTAAGTTGTGCAGAACCCATTAATGCTACTTTTGTTGTTCTAGGATGTTTCGTTCAGAAAAGCCGCTGAACTGGATAATTACCTAGACTGATTACAAAAGTTACGGCTAGTTGTGTGAACATCCGAAATCTGTGAAATTTGCTTGCAGTGTGAATGAAAAATGACTGCCATCATCCACTTGTTATAGGTAAAAATGTAAATTAATGTTTTTCTTTCACCTTGAAGATAGGGTAACATAGGAACAAATTTATATCAAAATCAAAAATGGTGCCGCTTCCATTATTTTTAAAATTTATTATTTCATATTGAATCATCCTTACCTAACTAAATTTAAACTTCTAAATTCCTTTCAACATAGATTTATTACAACAAAAATACAAATACAACAATAGCTGAATTCATATCTACAATTCTTCATGCACTCAATACAAATAAAAATACAATAGGTGTTTTTCTAGACTTATCAAAAACCTTTGGCACTGTCAATCACACCATTTTGCATTAGAGGTATAGTGGTTAAAGTCATATCTGACTGATGTATACAAAAGGTAGAAATTACTTCAATTAATAATTATGGCAAAATGTGTGTCAGATCCAAAAAGAAATAGTTAATGGTGTACCACAAGGTAGTATCCTTGGTCCTCTTTTGTTTATTATCTATGTAAATGATCTGTGTGATAACATGAATGAATGTAGTATAACAGCATTTGCTGATGACACCAACATTATCCTCCCTAATAGAAATTTGATTGAATTAGAAAACAATACAATCCAATTACTTAATAAAATACAAAATTGGTTTTCTCAAAATAAATCAACAATGAATATAGAAAAAAAAATTTAATGCAATTTTCAATAAAGAAAGAAATATATACATTAAATATTCATATGGGGTAGGATTCCATTAGTGTGTATCCACACCAAAATTTTTTGGGTGTAATTATTGGTGAACATTTAAAGTGGGGAGATTACAGTGAACTTATTAGCAAAAGGTTAAGCACTTATTGTTTTTTTCTTAGACAGCTTGCTGCCAAATGTAATGTGAAATGTCTAAAGGTTGCCTACTATGCTTATTTTCATTCATTTATTATTTTATATATGGAAATTGTCCTATAAATTCTTTATAATTTTCATAGTTTAGCAACTATTATATAGCTAGTTAAGGTTGTCTAGGTTTTATGTATAGAAATTGTCCTGTAAATAATTCATAATTTTCATAGCTTAGCAACTAGTTAAATTTTATGTATTTGTTTTTAAAGCAAATTTGATGTGTGTCCTATGCCATTATGTATGATCTTTTGAATGCATGCATGCATAAATACATACATACGTGGATGCACACATATACATACATGCATGAATGTATACATACATATGTGCATGTGCACACGTGCATGCCTACATGTGTACATACGTGCATGCCTACATGTGTACGTACGTACGTACATGCATGCATGCATGTAATATATTTATACTGCACAGTTTTTATAGGATCTCTTCCATTAGCATGGTTGGTCATCTTTTAACACAACTTCCAAGTGAAATGACTGGTGCCTCGAGCATAGGTGTGGCCAGTGTTTGCCAGTATCCTGGTAACAGGTGGTCCTATTCCAACTTGGAAGCAACACCTTAATTTAACATACATTGTGGCTGAAGCTAGCACAGATGTATCTGCAGTACAATTAAACCAACAAATAAAAAAAGGTATTTTGAACCCTGCTATTTATCACATGTTCGGGGATTGTAAGCCGCAAGGGGAGAACATTAGTGTGTTTTTTAACATTTTCCAAAAGTGTGATTCTTTGCATACCTGGACCAGTCCTGGGTTATGCCTACAACCTCTACTCCTCATCTAATTTACTGTGTTAGTGTGTACATATACTGCACATGTAATGGTGTTTATAATAATTAATTTGCATATTCTGAGATGAGTTATGTTAACATGTTGTTACAGAAATGTGAGTTTAAATATTTACTGGGCATCAAGCTGACAAATTTCTCATTCAATGCTCTGTTTCATTTTTTTGAACAATTGTTACAATGGGTGTATAAGAAAATGACTGAAAATTATTATTACAGACATACAAACACACAACATTGTAGAACAACGTTGTTTGACATCAGTAGGGTAACAATAGGGTGGCAGGACAGGCAAAATGCCAGGGGGCCCCAGCCCGAGAGGGCCGCGAGCATAGGAGGATCCTAACATTTATTATTACAAAATTTAGTAAAATTTATTAGTTTTGTATTAAATTAATTTCAGTTACCTACTAAAGTACATACACAAATTAAACAAAAAAATGTATCAAGATTTGAACGCATTTGTAAGAAAAAGATATCGCCCAGTTTTAGAACGCATCCGGTACGTAGTAATAAGTCCTCGCCACTTGTAAATGCGGCGCTGTCAGCTATGGAAGAAATGTTTTGTCTATGGTTTTTTTTGTTATTTCATATTTTCCCCGCGGGACTTCTTTCATGGCGCGGGCTCTAGTAATAGTGATGCTCGGGGAATCCCCGCTTTTCGTTTTGTAAGTATAAGAAAGGCTCCACTACGCATACATCATTTGATTGTTATGAGAATTGGTTGTTTGTGGCATAGATTTTTTTTCGATAGCACAGTTTTTGTTTTATTGGATCCGTGATCAGTCGCAAAGTTAATTAGTTTATTGTGGAAATTAGATAACAATGTCTAGTTCTAGAAAGTATCTAAGTGGGAGCGAAAAATGAAAGAGAAGAAGGAGTCTGAAGAAAAAATTAAAAGTTGCCTAAAATAAGTTGGTATTTTAAGAATGAAGATTTTATTGACGAAGAATCAAATGAACAGTGAGGCGGAAACGAAGAACTTGACATGATTAAAAGTGGCAGTATTGCAGAGCCCGACAACAGTGAATATCTAGATCCAGAGCAACCACAACCAGGTACGAGCAAAACTGAAAGTGAATCATTTTTTTTATGTGGAAAAAGTTACATCTTTGCCATATGTTACTGATAAGAGTAATTTTAAAGAACTAAATGATCAAGTGAAACAGTTTGTGATCGAAAACAGATACTGTAAACCTAAAGGCCTGTTCTTAAAAGACAGTGACAATAGATCTTTCTTGGAAAAATATTATTATATTGTTTTTTAGAAACAGACCTTCGACGCGGCCTCTAAAGCACTTCAGTCTAAAGCCATCAATCTTTCAAATGCCTCAAAGCGTTTGCAAGTCAGTCTGGAAGAACTTAAAGTATCGACATGAATTTGGAGATTTAAAAACGCAAGCTAATAGCGTAGCAGAAAAATGGTCTATCAACCCTGAATTTCCTAAAACTCGTCAGAGGGAAGGTTAAACGTCATTTTGACGAAATTTGCGAGGATGAACGTCTCCAAGATCCCAAAAGCTTGTTTGAAGTGAACGTATACTATCGTGTATTGGACATCATCATTAATCAACTGAGATCGCGTTTCCTTGGAATGAATGGAATTGTTTCCAATTTCAGTGTCTTGCAAGCTGCCACTTTGCAAAATTTAAATGACGGCGATTTATTGGAAAAGGCTTTAGAATTTGTTGATTTATACAAAAAAGACATATCTGTCTCATTTGCCATGGAAATTCTCAGTTTTCTATCCACTTTTAGACACAAAATAGAAAAAAAAATCATCTTCTATAAGAGAACTTGCTGATTTATTAATCATAAAGAATCATTTTATGTCTTCAAGCTTTCCTGAAGTGTGCATTGTATTTCTGTTATTTGCAACCATTCCTGTGACTACGGCTAGTGCCAAGCAATCATTTGCAAAATTAAAATTGATAAAAACTTATTTAAGAAATTCTATGGGACAAGAAAGGTTACGCAACTTAGCTATTCTATCCATCAAACATTCCATAGCCCCAAATTTGAACTTTGATGTTGTCATTAACACTTTTGCTGAACAGAAACCCCAAAAAAAGGAATTTTAATAATTAAAATTCTGACTAAATATTGAATTGTTATTTCAATTCAATACGCTCTTTAAATTAAAAGTTACTAGAAAATCAATGAAAAATGCACACAATAATTATAATAGCGATGGTACGTACTTTACGTAGTGATTTATTAAAAATAAACTACAACGTTGGTTGAGTTTCTTTACATTGAGGGAGGACCCCATCCAATGAATTTGCCATGGGCCTCAACGGTATAGTTACGCCACTGTTTGACATAGAAAAAACACATTGTTTATGGCATACAAACTCACATACACAACAAAACAAGTTGGGCTCTTTTCAACAGGAGTGCACATAATACATAGATACCTAATTCTGCAACAGGAATTGAGTAGTCAAGTATACAAATGATGACAGTATGTAGGCTACAGACGTATACAAAGCAAAGACAACTTGACAGATTACAAGTTATATTAAATTTTCAACATTTAGGTACTTATTAAGAACCACAACTTTTTAGGGTTTTTTTTTTTTTGAAAATTCCTCGATTCCTAACAATTACCCACATTTAGCCTACACAATTTGTATATCCAAATGTACTTTGGTTCCCACAAATGCCTCAACATGCTTTGAACTAGGTGGTAAATGCAATTTTAGTCTGATTGTGTCATGTGAACACAATACGGATAGAATCTATTTGTCTACTATATAAGTTAGTNCCAAATGTACTTTGGTTCCCACAAATGCCTCAACATGCTTTGAACTAGGTGATAAATGCAATTTTAGTCTGATTGTGTCATGTGAACACAATACGGATAGAATCTATTTGTCTACTATATAAGTTAGTTTAGGTGATCCTGTTTGATTAGGGTACTATATGTAAAAACAAAATTAGGCCTAATAGTGATGCTACTATCATCGTAATTAGCTTAAAATTAAAAACAGTGGTTCAGACACTAGCAATATTAGTTTAAACTGGGAAGGAGGGGGTGGGGGATGGGGAGGTGTCTCACCCACCATCCTTGGATAGTAGATGGTTACTGTCAGATTACAATCCTATTCTTAAAAATAAGGAAAAATTTCCAATTTTATATTACTCATGAATCTTTGAGATGCTTGCGACTTTTATTTTTCAGGTATGTGTTTAACGGAAATTTTTTTTGTTAAGTTTTTGGTCAATTGTTTTCTGGAATTGTGATCTTGGTTTCATGATAAATTCAAAGTAAATTTGTGAAAGGTAATAGCTAATGCATTCTACTCATTTAGCCATTATTGTACTAAGTTCAGTTAATTTTTTTTCATTTTTAGCTCATACTTTTCCTGAACTTCATATTGTCCCATCTCCAAATGTTTTTGCACAAACATTAATTGTTCTGCCACTATGTTCCACGTTCCAATGTTTGCGACAGTGATTTCCTTCTAAAAATAAAAAGTTTATATTTCACATGGAATAGCATCATAAATATATGTTACAATAATGCAAAGATCCGCACTTCTCATGAATTTCTGACAAAAGAAATAATAGTGCAGAAAACTCAACCTCTTCACACCTGCAGTTCGAACTTTATTAGTTAATGTTATGTGTGTGTATGTATGTGTGTCTATGTATATATGGGTCTATATATATAATATAGACACACATACATACACAAATAGATAGATAGGTAGATAGATAGATAGACAGATAGACAGACACACACAGGATGATCCACGACAAAACTGACAAACTTCGCCAGAATGTTCTAGAGGACATTAGCAACATATCATATACACATGTAGACTATGAAGCCCTGTTTCAGAGTTACATTAACGGAAATACAATAAACACAACATGTGTAATTACTGAATGTCTTTATTGACATTCGACTACATCACTGAGGTTTCATACAATCTGTTTGAAATGGGCCCCAACTTACCATAAGCAGGCTGCAACACGTTGCACCATGGCATTCTACTACTGCATGTCTGCTAGGTCATTTCAGAGTTACTCTTCAGGCAGCCCCAGATAAAAAAGTTCAATGGGGAGAGGTCAGGCGACAGCGGGGGCCATGGGACTGGCCCACCTCTTCCCATCCACCTGCGCAGTCACTGCCCTGCTGAAATATGGAGGTGCCCCATCCTGCTGCAATCACATGTCACGAACTGCTAACGGCACATCTTCCACTCTTTCACTAAGAGTAATGTCTGTTTCCAGAAATTGTCTGTAGTAATGAGCACTGAGATTGCCCCTGAATGAAATGTGGTCCAATGAGATGATTGCCATGTAATCCGCACCACACATTCACTGAAAACCATTCTTGCAAATTTGTGGTGAATTTCCGTCACAGTGACTCTGAAACAGAGCTATATGCGTAGATGACTGCTTTTGTTGCTAATGACCTCTAGAGCACACTGGCCAAATTCGTCTGCGTCTGTTTCTTCGTGGAACCTGCACACATGCGTGCGCATGCACATGCTCACACACACGCACGCGCTCACAAACACATGCTCACACACAGACCGAAAATTACACATTTTTATAAAGGCTAATCTTNAGTTCGTCTGCGTCTGTTTCTTCGTGGAACCTGCACACATGCGTGCGCATGCACATGCTCACACACACACGCACGCGCTCACAAACACATGCTCACACACAGACCGAAAATTACACATTTTTATAAAGGCTAATCTTTGCGTTACAAAGTAGTCATGGATATGAGATATGTAACAGTTTATCAAAAATGCTGATTTCTTGTGTAGTCTACGAGTGCAAGATATCTGCATATAAAAGCAAAATAGTCAACATTAATAAAAAATGTATACAAAATTTTAAGAAAATGTTGAGTGTGTTGTATTATAATAGTGGCATAAAGTTATTACACTAAATTTGTATTTTCATTGTTGCAAATTGAATTAGCAGCATACTGATCAGAGTATAGAACCAATCGCTTGTTTCAAGTAAATAACCCCTCTAAAGTGCTTGATACCATACCTAGAAAATTCTTTAAATATTTTTCATGCACAGATAGTTTTGTGCACATTTGTTTGGCTGTTTACTGAATTAGAGTCAATATTAACAAATATTTATTTGTAGGGGTCAAATAACCTCAGGAAATCTGGGAGAAATTTATTTTTCAGTGGTATTTGATAACTTTTCATCGATTTACAGTTCACACTGCTTTCATTGTGGTTAAATTACAAATGCATTTTTAGAGACTCCTAAATTTTATTAGTGATGGGTTTTTCTTATTAAAAAAAAGACACCATAAATGATAATACATGAACGATCAACCAATCAATCCTAACACAAGAACTTTTATATACAGATGATACAGCGACTGCTGCCCAAGGCAAAATCTTTGAAGTTGAAATGAAACTGACAACAGCCCTTGAAGCTTGGCTGACTATAATGACAGAAACCACGTCGAGCCTAATCCTGAAAAAACAGAAGTGAATTCCACTTGAGAAATAGAGGCTGGAAGGAAGCTGGACAAATCCTGGAGAGGTCAGCAACTATACCATTATAATACTAAAATATCTACGAGAAAAACTGGATCGTACGCTCACCTTCACAGTTCACTGGGAGGACACGAAGCTTAAAATATGTGCCAGAAACAACATCATCCGGAAACTCACGAGCAGCACCTGGGGAGCACACCCGGACATCCTCCGTACAACTGCCCTTGCTCTGTGTTTCTCTACAGCAGAATATTCTGCACCAGAATAGCAAAATACATATCACGCTAAAAAGATTAACATTGCTCTGAATGAGACAGGACACAGCAGGATGGGATGCCTACAATCAACTCCTGTCAACCACGTCTACAACCTTCAAGCCCCTGGGTTGAGATCAAGAGGAAGCTTATTGCGAACAACTGAACTGATGCAATCCTTACCTAAAACTCACCAATTACAACGTTGGTAATAGTACCTGGAGAGCATTGGGAAAATGCCAACGAGGAACCTGCTGCTGGTTACCATCTCCCTTACATGACCTGAACAAGATTAAACAAACTTCGAACAGGTGTGTCATGATGCAAGCAGAACCTCAAGAAATGGTATTACATAACTGGAGATGAACTAGGTATTTGAGTGCGGAGAACTTCAAGATACACAACATCTGGTGTGTCGAAAGATTGATATCCCTTGCACTATGGATGATATGTTCAAGGCAAATGACATGCCATTCTAGACATCACAAGCAATTTAATTTCAATCATTTAATTGGTACATTTTACCTAGTATAACCTTGACACATAATAAAAAAATTTAAATTAAATAAAAATAAACACTTATTAATTATACGGAAATCACTAATTAAATATATTCAGTGAAACATACATTTTCAGAATATCTGCCAGTGTCATTTTTACAAATACTGTCATTTATTATCAACTTTGAAATTGCTAAATAAGTGATAATCAAAACATGCAAATTGGTGAAACTATGTTAGCACATACATCTCTTGGCATTGTTTGTGCTAAAACAGATGATGCTACCCATGATACAACAAATGAATTTTCCTGTTCAAGACCTCTATCGAAAGTTGCATTTCTATGGATTATGTTCTGTAGAACCCCAAAACACTATTCAAGAACTAACCATCCAAATAAGTTTTGTTGATCCCCCCCCCCCCCNATCTGAGAACTATCTTTTATACAAGGAAAAGTTGCTAATCTCAATGATTACCCCTAGGTTAGTTTGAACTGTAATAGGAGCTTTTCTGAAAAATGGGAAAATAATACCTGCAAATGGTGTATATAGTCATTACTAATCACACTTAATAGGAATTTCATTGGGGCTTTGCGTAATTTGCAGGATATACCATGAAATGAGATGGTGAGGAGGGGCTATGAAGATTGAGGTGTTTATGCGGTAAAACATGTAAAATTGATGTCAAATAAATCTTTTTCAGGTTGCTGAATCATGTTAAATGTGAGACTGCTTCTGGAAATGAAACCTTAATTTACAAAATGTTATTCACTGGTACGTTTTTGCCAATGCACTAAGGTTATACAGCTATAAACAATGGTAATCGAGCAGTATCGGAATATAATTTCATTCTGTTGAATTTTTCAAGGCTTACCTTCTTGATATTCAATGGATGATTATACTAAGTAATATATTAGTAGAAAAAAAATATATATACAGTAGGTATATCACACACAAAATGATCCTAAGTGTTTTTTACTTGTAGTTTGTGTGCATCACCATGACCATGATACATTTGTTCAACAACAATACACAGACAGGAAACAAATGTGCAACAACTTTGGTCTTCCTGTTCAATTTACACCTATTTCATGATAGGTGAATCAAAAGAGGTGGATGAACCGACACGAGCTTACTTATAATACTTTTTCTGACACACTATCTCACGTCAGCACTCTTTCCCCCTGTAATCACACATAATGAAGTTAGGTTGGTTCTTCTTGCATTTAACGTTGTTAGGGGACCCAAATGACATGTAATTTACATGAATCTTATACGTTTTATCCCACAATTTCTGTGAATTTTGTAGCACTCCCCACTATTGCATTTGGTAGTATGTACTGAAAATATCATGATGCTCTCAGTAAATTTGTGTTCTGTGATAAATAATGTTGATTTATACCATTATCCGAAAAGCCCCTATTCTGGATAATAACCAGTTTTTTTTTTTTTCAGATGATGTGCGGATTACAAAAGCCATTTATATAACTTTTGTGGGTCTACTATGTCTCCTTCAAAAAATACTCTATTCTTTACATTTACCTATTTCAATAATTAGGGCTAGTCACAAAAGAATACCCTTCCCTTTCAGTGTATGACTTAGCCAATTCTTGAATACCATCGTCTACGTGCGCAAGTAGGATTATGNCTGTGCATAGGAGGTAAAGGGCACGGTAACATTTACAGCAGTTATGTTCACCCCAATACAATGATTGCACGTAATTTCCTTTCCTACTAGCTAAATCGCTTATTAATCCGTATAGTATGTAGTGCTGTGCAGCCCGGAAATAACGTTAAAAAATACAATAAGACAATGTAAAAAAAAAACCCGGTTTTGTAAATTAAACATAGTGCCCTTTACCTCCGATGAACCGAATTTTCTTCATGTAAACAGCAAAAGTAAAAAAATTTACCCGGTGTTCATGCAAATCTGAGACAGCTCTCCGTTGCTGTAAAACGCCTCGCAGAAAATTCATTCGCGAGAACCACCACACTTTTGGTTTGTATACTTCATTAGTGTCACATCCACTCATTCTACTAGCTCTAATTTTTTTCACCTCGGCTAAATACTGAGTGCGAAGTGTGTTAAATTTTTTAGTAATTTCATTAGCATTTATGCCTTCTTTCATAACCTCTAGCTCTGACACCACTTGCTGTAGCGCACTTCTTCGCGCAATTTTGTTACGATATAGAGGATTTCTGACATTCCACAAACACTCATTTGCCCTGTAACACTCTATTAAAATTTCAACTGCATTCTTATCCCACTCAAACGACATAACGAATACACAATATTCAATTTAAATTATAACATAAACAAGCTTCACATCAAGAAAAGGGATAATAGGCACAAAACACCTCAAATAAGAAACGAAGCTCAATGCTATTTAATGTGATAAATATTTTCCTCTTTGTTTGAGATATTAGGTACAATTCGGTGCCAACATTACAACTCTTAAACATAATTATTTCAGTTTTTACACAAACGTTTTAGTTTCTATTAATAACAATTTGGAAATTTTTTTAATGAAATGCTGTATTTACAAACGGCAACATGGAACTAAATGCGTTTAACAATTAATGGTACAGAATACATAGGTTGACTACATTCTTAGCTACACAATCGTTTATTAAAAATACTTCTTTCTTTTAAAAAGGCATTTTCCCTGATATCAATAACTCTTGTACCACTTATTTTTAGACAATCACAATTTGAAAATTCAATAAAGCTCTATTATTGCAATTGATTGCAAACATTGACTCCTTCAGTGCCTTTTATTTTTGGTGGTAATGTGGCCAACAGTGAAATCCACGGACAAAAACGAAAACAGGAGATGGACAAATCGAGGCTAATGAAGGATAAATACTAGACGGGATCACAAATACTATCTTCTCGGTAGATACCTAGTACAAACTGTAAATCTTTGACATCGCTTTCAATGCCTTTTTGGTCCTTGTGACCCCTGTGTGGTGAATAAACAATATAAGGCATTTCAAGTAAATGTTCTCAATGTGGTAGGTATACAAAGGGTTGCTACGCCTGTTGAGGTAAATTTAGGACCATTATCAGTTAATGGACTGGTAGAATCAGGATTTGTGCGCACTATTATTTCTGGTAAACTCTTTGAGCAATTGATGGATTTAAAGTTAGTAAAATCAGTTAAACCTTGTGAAATTCAGTGTTACACATCTTGCAGTGAAGCTTAAACCATCCTGTGTTGTGTAACTCTTAAATTAAAGATTGAGCATTTCACCTGGATGCACAAAGGCTTAGTTTCAAAAACCTTGGTCTGTCCTTTATTTTAGGAGCTGATTTCATGGCATTCACGGGACTTATTTTAAATATTCAGGCGCAACACATTTTCTTGAAATTTTCTCCTGTCGACAAAATTATTTTTGCTAATAGTAAACAAAGTCCACCACTCTCGTATGAAATAAGTGCTGAGTCAAAGCCCGCTGTTGACCCTTTTGCATATTTGGAATCCACACAGTGTGTCCATAAAGCAAATTTGTGAACAATTTCCTAAATTCCTCACATCGGAATTAGGTCTTACTTAGCTGTTAGAGTATGAAATAAACCTTGTTGAAAGAGATTATGTTACAAGCCATCCATATAGATTAGCACCTACTAAAATGAATATTTTAAGGAAACAGATTCAGGAATTGTTAGATAAAGGCATTATTGGACCCTCCACATCACAGTATGCAATTCCAGCCTTTTTAATTCCAACACCTAATGTTAAGCACATAATGGCTATTGATTACAGCAAAATTAATAAGAAAATTGAAATTCAATCTGTTCCTCTTTATAGCCTTCATTCGGTCTTCAATTGATTTGGCAAATCCAAATCTTACACCACAATTCATTAATGCAGCGTATTGCCAAATTCCGTTGTCAAAGCAAGTCCAAACCAATCACTAGTTTTTGTGTTCGCTGGAATCTTTATCGGTTTACCAGTGTGCCTTTTGGCTTGGCCACTGGTACTCAAGAGCTGACATGCCTTTAGGACAAAATTTTTCATGGCATAAAATTTAAATATTTATACATCTATCTGGATGACCATATAACATATTACGAGTCCTTTGAACAACATTTAAATCATCTGAAGGAAGTTCTGTCACTTTTGGAAAAGGCAGGTTTAACTGTGAACCCTAATAAGGTTAAATTTGCTGTTCAGGAAATCTTTTCTCTATGCCATGGGATTTCGTCACAAGGAGTTTCCATTGACCCCAAGCGAACTAGATGCATTCGAGATTTTCCACCGCCTCGGAACATTAAGAGCATTGCCCGTTTTATTGGAATGGAGAAGCTATTTGGAAAAGTTATCCCCAAACTTGCTAAAAAAAAAAAAAAGACTACTCCACTTAATACATGTTACATAAGAAATCAGTAAAATTTATATGGCGTGAGGAACCGCAGAAATCTGTTGACACACTCAAGAACGACATTATGCACCCTCTGGTTCTGCGGATACCGGATTTCTCTAAATAAATTCATCCTGCAGACTGATGCTTCGAGCTCAGTTGTAGGAGTTGTCTTGTGTCAGGAGATAGATGAAGTTCACCAACCTATCACATTTGAAACCGGCACTCTCACACCCCAGGAGTAAAAGGCCTCTATTTATGAATTAGAATGCCTTAGCAGTTGTTTTTTGTATTGAAAGGTTTCTATAATATTTAGGACATACAAAAATTCCTGCTAGAAAATGATAATCAGTTATTGTCGTGGCTTTTGGCTCATTCACAACAACTGGGCAAAATTGGACATTAGGTCATTAGGATTTCATCTTTGAAATGTAGGGTGCAACACATTAAAGGATCACAAAATGTAGTAGATGGTGCTCTCTCTCTCGCATGATTGATTATTCCAATGTTAATCATAAAACTGAAGTTCTTCCAAATTGTAATGTTTTAGTATGGTTTCCTTTGGCATTTACAAATATCAAGGAGCACCAATAAAAGGATTATAAACTGAGTGAAATTANAGGATTATGAACTGAGTGAAATTATTACAAAATTAAAATCTGGTGTTGAACAGAAACCATATTTTCTGGCCAAAAGTCTTTTATGTTGCAAATCACATGACAATGTAAAATTTGTACTGCCTACTCATCTAAAATCCATGGTTTTCGATTATTTTCATTCATCGCATCTCTGTCCACATTTAGGTGCACACAAAACCATTCGGCAATTCGAAAGCATTTTATTTGGAAAGTCATGGATGCTGAAATCTCAGAAAGAGTTAAATACTGTAAATTGTGTTCTTTGAGCAAGCCTATTTAAAAAACACACCTAGGGTTTCTCTCTTCAGGTGTTGCTGAAAAACCCTTACAAAAGCTTTTAATTGATTTTGTTGGCCCATTGTGTCGATGCATTTTCTAAATTGGTGTGGTTGATTCCTATGAGTAAAGCTGATGCTATATCTACTGTTCGTGTTCTACTGACACACGTATTCCAAAATTTTAGCTTACCTCCTCAATTGTGTCTAATAATGGTTCCCAATTCCCTTCAGGAATTTTTGTAACATGTGTTTTACAAGTGGCATTCGCCATATTACTCTGTCTCCATATAATCCCCCACCTTCGCATGCGGAGCATTTCAACCATGACCTCCATTTAGCGGTCATTGCTTTTCATGCGATGGATTATTCTTATTGGGAAAAAAATCTCCCTTGGTTGCCTATGGATTTCAACTATGCCAAACATGAGTCTCATAAGACAAATCATTTTAATATTGTTTTCACTTACTTGCCCAATAACCAATCTGTGGCACTTAAATGATTTGTTACTGGATGATCCCAAGAACAACCGTCAGGTCTGGGTAGCTGCCCTTATAAGCATAAAACATGCTTATTTCAAGAGCCATATAAAATATGATAAACATCGTATTGACAATCCGTTTCGTACAGGTGAATTAGTTTTGAGTAAAGCTCATTCTGTCAGCAGAGCAGCTGACAATAAAATGGATAAACTTTCTTACAGTTGGACTAGTCCTTACTGAATCCAACGTTTCCTAACACCAGTCACTGCTAGTTTTACTGAACCCAGTTCAAGAAAATGTGTGACAAGAGCTCACATCTCTCACCTAAAAAGGTTTCATTGTCCATGTTCTAAATAAAATGCTGTGTTCTAAAAATCTAGGAGCTGCAGACCCTAGCTGTAGGTGGTTTTCAATAGATTTCCTTGTTTATTTGGTTGGCCATCTGCTATTCTTCTTGGCCTTGACTTGGTTTAGACTATGGACTTATCGCCCACTGGTCCGAGTCTTCTTAAGTTCCTTCCTGTTTGAGCTAAAAAGCTGCGGTACTAGGCTAATAAGAAAAGAACAAATGTTGTGTGTGTATCAAATTTAGATTTCAGTTGCTTTGTAAATAATTTACCAATTGTGAAATTTTGACTTCACTTTTTTCAATGGGTGATAAAACGAAATTTACTTTGGATTTTCATTCAATGTGGATAAAATTTTGGTTTTAGATGTGTTCCACTCTTGTCTTGGGGTGCTTTTGGGTCGTGTTAGTAGCTTAGAGACAATTCCATTGTCATATTTTCCTTGGGGATGATTTGTAGCAAAAAAAATTTCTGCTGAATTTATCAATGTCTAGCTATACTCTATATGAGTGTACGATGTTGTCTGTTTTAGTGTTGTATTTCCACTAAGGCATCATGATCGTTTCCTGCATCGTAGTTCTGGCTGTGACCAACTTTGCCTTTTCAACAGTCACTATCACTGGATTCAGGTGTAGTTTTTGAGTGTGAAGATGGCATCTGGTTTTCTGACAATACCTACTCGGTAGTGTTGGATTTTGATTTGATTTCTCTGCAAGACGAGTGTTCAGAACATGAAACCTTAATAAATACAGTTGTGTCAGTGCGCGAGAATGAAAACAAGTCTTCCTGCTGAGAAATGTTCTTTCGAACAGAATTTTAATCTAACTGTGGTACATTTAAAATATAGTTTTCCTGCATGTAAGTCTGAAATTGAAAACTTTACTTCTTTATTGCCATACATTTCGAAGCGGGCTCTAATTAGTCTCGTAGGAAAAATTTTGAAAATAGTTTTTGGCACTTTAGATAGTGAAGATTTAACCCTTCTGGAACATAGCCTAAACTCTCTGGCAAACACCCAGACTTACATTTCTATTAATGTGGCTAATCACATCTTTCTGGTCAAGAATTTGGAAGACAGAATTATAAATATCACTGGGTATATCAAGAAATTAAGTCAGTTGTATCTTGATCACTATAATGCTTTGTATCGTAACCTTTCTTTTGCATTACATGATATCCTTGATGTGATGATCATCTTGAGTTTCAGGATTAATTTAAATGGTATGCTACTCCATGCCAGTGAAGCTCTCAGTAACGCCAGCCTGAAAATGTTTTATTTGCATCATGAAATACAAACTAGGGTTCACTACAAGTTAACTACAACCTTGTTAAGTGCTGATTAATTTTTGAACATTCTAAAACACATTCAATACCTCATTATTTTGCCACTTTACATGATAGCACCTGTTGTTTATGAAAATTTATATATGTTTTATGGTCTAAGTGATGTTCAGGCAATTATCTATAATTCCTCTCTTAATGTTGTTGTTTATGTTCCCTTGGCCAATAAGGATAATTTTTTTGAAAGATATGTTTTCGCCGTTCCATTTTTGTACAGATATCCATGTTCAGGTATTCTAAAATTATATGTTTGGAACTTAAGCATTTTGCTTCTGTTAACCATGATCCTTTTATGAGCTATAACACTCACGGCATTACCCTATGTCCTGCCTCTTTTCCTTTCTTTGATGCACATGTAGACAACTGTGAATTTAATATTTTTATCAGAAAATTATATTTTGAATTTTGCAATAAATCTTTTATCAGTTTAAAATTCCCCTTTTTACATAAAACTAGTTCTCATTGGTTATTTGCTTCTAATACTNCAATAAATCTTTTATCAGTTTAAAATTCCCCTTTTTACATAAAACTAGTTCTCATTGGTTATTTGCTTCTAATACTGCCATTGTTGTTTCTTTCTTGTTCACATCTACTACAATTATCTTTACCTCTTTAACCCTTGCTTTGTCAGGCACTAGTTAAATAAATAATGCATCTCGTTGTGACGTTATGAGTCCCTTTTTCAAGACTTTTGTTTCTGTGAATTCTGCTCTTCACTATAACATATCCGTGCCTGCCATGCATGTCCCTCCCTATACTAGTAGCTAAACTCTCTCATGCCAATTTTTCTCTTTTCCCTAACCTTGCAATGAATTACTACTTTGTTAAGGTATTGGACACTCTTTTGGCTTCTCACCCTCAGGGAACCAACTTTCAGGATGTCCTGCGTCTCCTTTTCCCTCATCCNTATTGGACACTCTTTTGGCTTCTCACCCTCAGGGAACCAACTTTCAGGATGTCCTGCGTCTCCTTTTCCCTCATCCTACACCACCTCCAGTGAACCTAAAGCTATTTCCCATTATTGTATCTTGTAATACTGTTTTTTATTTCCTGCTTGTTATGTGTATTTTTGGTTGAAATCCAAATTCTGTGCCAAGACAAGTCCCCCACCTTTTGATCGGCCTGTTCTTGTGCCAGAAGAATGTGTAATGATTCCTTTGTCTTCTACTTCAACTTCTACTTATAATTAATAATATTTTGGAGGTTATGTATTTTTGTTAAACTTGTAGTTTGTCCAATTTTAAGGTATGCATGTGTGTGTATGCCAGTGTTTGTCACACGTGTAATCCTGTGGCCTCGTTTACAGGAGGGAGTTTGTGCCGTTTTTAGGCACTCGCTTATGTTTAATTATGTTTTTTTAACCTTGAATATTTCTTATTGGGTTTTTTCCTGTACCTAATTTATTATTACTATTACTAACTACCCTAATTACTAAGTGTTAAATGTTGTCTGGAGGTAGGTCTGGACTGTGTTGCATCTCAGGGCTAAGCCCCATAAGCTTACATAAGAGGGAATTTAGGAAAGGAGGCGTGCATCGCAGCAAAGTGAGATAAAGCAGCCATGGCCAGGTTTGTGGCCATGACTGCATCCCTGAGTGTGTAATAACTGAAGCTATAGCTAAGAAGGGGAGGGGAAAAACCGGCATAGACGCCGTAAAAACCCTCCCGACAGGAAAGAAGTTCAAAACTTGTTCATGAATTAAAAAATGCTAAAGGAGGCAGCAGGTGTGGATTCCATGCTCTTTAATGTGGAGTTGAAAATTTAGAAGAGAAAGAGGCGGGGCTGTGAACGCAAGCATCCTTGAGGGGAGACTGCTGTCAATATTTCTGTGCAGGCGCACCTGCACAATAATATTGACAGCAGCTGTTGAATGCAGGGCCCCCCTNAGAGGCGGGGCTGTGAACGCAAGCATCCTTGAGGGGAGACTGCTGTCAATATTTCTGTGCAGGCGCACCTGCACAATAATATTGACAGCAGCTGTTGAATGCAGGGCCCCCCTGCTTCTCGTCATGGAAGTCGGTGAACTGGGCAGTTCAGTCATGGCATCTACTCTATCTTCACTCTTCCGCATTGACATCAGGATCTCCACGCCGTGGATGAAGGTGGGAAGTGCGTAGTAGGGGGCCACCCCCTCCCTCTTCCACCAAAATAATCCATCGTTTGGGGTGAGCTGTGGCTCGGCGTGACATCCAGGATCTACCAGGCTGGAGGCGAATGCAGCTGGCCCAGTAGTGGAGGCTGACATCACGAAGCTTCCAAGGTCCGACGCATTCCATGGCCATTCCTCACGCACCCGCAGTCAACAGCTCGCAGAATCCAGCCGCTTTCTATTATAATATACCAGCAGGTGAAAAAGTGGGGGGAATGTTTTACTATCGCCATCTCTCGTCGGAAGCATGAACTAGCTCAAGTTTTTTCAGTTTCACTTCCAAATCTCGACAACAGGAGCTACACTAACGAATTCTACTTGTGGCCACTTGGCCTTAACCAGATCAGATTAATTGGTCACTTATAAATATAAAAATTAAAAAGTAACGAGATCTTGGAATTTTGCTAGATAAATAAACAAAATTGCAGAAACAGTGACAAAAATTATATCTAACCTTACTTTAACATAAAAATGAAAAATAAATAAGGTACATGAGTCCAGGCAGCTCAACGATCAAGACGGGGAGGGGGATCTCGATGTGCTGAAACAATGCGAAGTGTGGTGAACCTACCCCGGGATGGCCCTTGGCAGTGGTGGAGGGGGTAGAGGGAAAATCCAGCTTACCTCCTGGGGACAACACAAATAGCTTTCATTCATTCGTACCACACTTACCTGCATTCCTATCCTTGTCACTGTCACAACTCATGCTTCAGAAAGGAAAGCAGTGAGATTGTCCGTTACGGGAAGCGATGAGCTATCCGTCAAACAATACACATTTAGACAGTTGTGGCCCACGACCTTGTTTATTCTTTTACGAGATGTTGTCAGTACTTATTTCCTTTGACTTTTCCATATTAGAAAAATTGTAAATAAAGCTAATTAAGTTAAATTTTTTTAAAAAACCATTACTAATACTATAGTTTAATGACACTATTATTTACCCAAAGTTTTAAATTGGTAATATGACGCTGTTGACGAAGTACCCTTGTTTATGGTCAAACTGCATTAGTGTATATTTTCAAATACTTGTATATGGGTCAGTAACTGCATAATAATATCAGAAATTAGAAAATGTTCTTTTTATTTGAATTTTATATTTTTATTTTAAACAGCTAGTGTATTATCGCGTTAATAAAAAATTGTATTTAAGGTTGCTTAGGGCAACACCCGATTGGGGAACGTAGCCTGGAGTTAGTGCACTAACCATTCAATTACAATGCGAGGAATTAATCAAACCCAACTAGGATGCTAGTATGAGTACTCACAGACTTCTACAGGTCTTCAACGCGAGGAATGTTCAAGTTGGCAAGTAAGTATTAGGAAAATAATCCAATATGTAGGAGCAAACTAAAAATGGATAACTATTAATTTTTATTAAAAAAATTATTTTAAATTTATAAAAGTAAAAATTTAATCATTTACTAACTTCCTTGTATAAGGATCACAGAATTATATTTCATGTCATACAAAATAAGTTTTAGATGCAAAATACTTTTTTTTTAATTTCTCTAACATTTCCAAGCCAACACACACGTTAGTTCGGGGAGTGAACGAATAAAGAGAGGGCCGCGACCATGAAAACGGAGTACGAGTGAAACGACTAACGAGCAGAATTACACTATGGGTACCAAGGTATGCGTCTATAATACAATTAGTTAATGAAAACCAGAACTAGGACGATANTAATTTTTATTAAAAAAATTATTTTAAATTTATAAAAGTAAAAATTTAATCATTTACTAACTTCCTTGTATAAGGAACACAGAATTAGATTTCATGTCATACAAAATAAGTTTTAGATGCAAAATACTTTTTTTTTAATTTCTCTAACATTTCCAAGCCAACACACACGTTAGTTCGGGGAGTGAACGAATAAAGAGAGGGCCGCGACCATGAAAACGGAGTACGAGTGAAACGACTAACGGGCAGAATTACACTATGGGTACCAAGGTATGCGTCTATAATACAATTAGTTAATGAAAACCAGAACTAGGACGATANGGCAGAATTACACTATGGGTACCAAGGTATGCGTCTATAATACAATTAGTTAATGAAAACCAGAACTAGGACGATAACTAATTACTGTTATTCTCCTTCATCGGGGCCAGCCCGGTGTACTTCACACGATTCTATCAGCCCATCGCCCAGAGGACCCTTTGGCGGTTCGTTGGATACGCTCGTCTACATCTTCAATTACCTAGCGAATGAAATTAAACTAAGAACAGGAAATCGCCGGGGAAAAAGCGGGAGGCCGACGGGCGTGTTGCCCTTATTTAGGACCCCTGCCTCTAGAAGACGCGGGTAGTCGATCCACCTGGTAACGGAGGCCTCTGATGTTTTCCACAGGCTATAATAATTATGGCTGCAGACCACTGGTATGGATGTGCTATCAATACCCCGGAGAAACGACAGTAGTCCACCGCGATCCGATAGCTGAACTTACGAATATTACCAACTAGTTGGCCGCGACCCCGTTCCTTCAGATGGCAGGCACAAAACCTAGTACTTAATGTAAAAAAAATGTATAAACATGATGCAATATAATGAGTTTGTCTAGTCTCCAAGTACCATAGTTACAATAAACGACAGTATAGCTGCGAAGTATGTGAATATTAAAACTTCTTATAAATTAATGTAGGCTGCATTGCTAACTTATTTTTAAACACATTCGAGCGCTTATTGGCACAGTGTGACTGCGTCTATCAAATAATGTGTAGAATCTGTTTTGACAACACTGATGTATATAATGTAAAACCAGATATCATCACAAATTAATTTTAATATTTTTGGTTGTCAAGTATGCAGCTATGTTAACAAAATAATAATGGTAAAAGAAATAAGTTATAGACTAACTTAGGAAACCCTTACGTGCCGAAATGCGTTCTTACGATAAAGTAATTAAGAACTAATGTTTGACATCATTAAGACAGTNAGGAAACCCTTACGTGCCGAAATGCGTTCTTACGATAAAGTAATTAAGAACTAATGTTTGACATCATTAAGACAGTAATAAATGACGTTACAAAATAAACTAAATAGCATTATATAGTTAGAAAACGGTGTGGTGTAAACGTAGCATTGACGGATTATAATGTTTGCATTTTTTTAAAAGAGACTTTCTTCTTCTACTAATGCATATGTTTTTCAATCGTATCGCCTGTATTATGTCGAATGCAGCCATTTGAAGTCAATTATGGCTATACAAAAACTACTCACTCTGTTCAAAACTATTTCAGGTCACACGGATTGCTACTGGACTCACCATTCGAGGCAACACGAAGCTAACGCGGAACAATAGGCCGACCTACGGCAAATGCCCTTTTANGCTACTGGACTCACCATTCGAGGCAACACGAAGCTAACGCGGAACAATAGGCCGACCTACGGCAAATGCCCTTTTAGATTAGAGTTTACGACAGCCGCTAGCCAGCACTCGATCCGGTTAGGCGATTGGTTGAAGTATGGAACACAGGACTAGTGATAAACATGAAAACGTCTCTGTTACAATATCGTTTTCCGTACAGTAATTGTAATATGTCGACTATGATTTTTTTCTATTGTTATAAATCTTACTATTTATTTCAATAAACTGCCAATCAATTACAATTTATAATACAACTCCCGATTTTGATTTCGATGTTTCTTTGTTGCACAATAAGCGTAGCTGTTACAAAATGGCAACGTACTTGTTTGCTGTTCAACTCCGATGTACGTGTTCATAATTTCACTCCTGTTCGGTATCAGTTTTAGTAGTGGCTTTACTCAGTCAAATCCCGGTTGGGCGAACAGAAATGATTGCCAAAACAGGGCAACTATGTCAGAATACTAGTATATAAATCTACTACGTCCAAAGTGAGTATAACTAATAAAATATAGTCACGGAACTAAAAAAAAGGCTACGAGGTTAGTTGCTATTTTTCCAGATCCAAATTTAAATTTCGAGCAAACCAAAGTCCGAATTTTTTATAAAATTGTATGCTCGTGTAGTGTAGTATGTATTGAAAATCTCCAACACATTCTTTTCTCCAGGGTTTACAGAAACGATCGATGTATGTGTCTGGTAAATGATTCATTTGAAATATACGGCAAATTTTGACATTGACCATACTCTAACGGGAACTCTACAGACTTTGACACAGCCACACTATTTGTAATTTTATTGTGAACGTGTGTTCCTACGAGTTCAATTAAATGACTATGAANGACTTTGACACAGCCACACTATTTGTAATTTTATTGTGAACGTGTGTTCCTACGAGTTCAATTAAATGACTATGAACGTACGACCGGCATGAAATTTGCTATTTAAAGGCGAGTACTAGTAATATGTAATACAAATGTCACAAACATGAAAATGAAATATACACTGAGGAAAAGATGAAAGCTTCACAGAACAAAAGGGGAAAAGTAGACGAAGGACTACACAATAAAAAAAAAATAGATATATACATGTATATATGTATTATATTTATACACACATGTATATATATTTAAGTTTATTTTTAAACATTTATTTTGGCCATGGCAGCTGTTTTACAGCATCAATAACAATATATGTCTATTATAATGCGATATTTTCAACACCATTTAAGATCACAGTACAAGCGCTTTAAAAACAATATTGTTTACATTTAAATTACTAAGATTATTTAAATTGTCATAAGTGACAGACAATTTTGCGTAAATGATAAAAAAAACTGTTACTTGACATTTTTCTGCAGCTTCCTGTGCTTGCAGTTTATGCTGCGGCTCTCAGACCCTTATTCCTCTTCTGATACGACTGTCCGCTAATTCCAGCAACAGGCACTCTATATAAAATCTCTGCAGTTTTGGTAACATCATTTTCCCCAAAAATTCGTCGTCTCTTTCTTCCCTTATTACTTCAATTCCACTGTCACAATAAATTACCAAGTCACAGAATTTTCTGTGAGATATTTGGAGTTGCCCTTGTATTTTGTATCTGTACCGATGTGATTTTTTAAGTTGTAACTTATCATTTTTTTTATTTATATGCAGAGATTCTTCAATTTTACTGCTTCACGAATGGACATGCTTCCTTTACCTCAACAATGCCATCTTTCTCCAAAATTGCATCCGGGCTTGCTCCAAGGTATGGTATCATAGGGTGAACAAAAATGCCACAAGGTGCTACAGTTGTCTGCTTCTCTTTCTCGTAGACGGATATGGCTTTTTTTCGTGAACTCGACCGTATATAATAGCTGGTGAATAGAGTTCGGTTCCACAAACAATATTTTTAAAATATTGTGGCAAGATGTAACATCTCTCATACAACAGATAACCCCGGATCGTGATGCAGTTAGTCTCTACCGTCTTGCCTGCATCCACAGTGGATTTTCACGCTGTACAACGGTAGCTCGTTCTAATGAGGAACATAGAATCAGAGAACCAGATTCTTCCTGCAGCTTCCCTAAGATTGTGCTCATCTGGCTTTTAAAATCATTGGGATCTAAATCAGGTTTTGCAGCATTTGGACCATACTCAGTGTCACGAGTTGTTTTATCGATCTTTCTCGTCTTTTTTTTTTTGCGTCGGTATTTTCCTTCGTCACAAAAATTTAGTCTTTTAGATGACAGAGACCTTTCTCACTTCGCACAGATTTTCTTACAAATATTTCCTGGACTGCTTCCAGTCATGATTTCCCAAGGACTTATCATATAAGATGGACCATCCATGTGTGCTAGAGCAGCCTCATAGCATCGTTGCGTGTATGATTACCCTGTATGATTACCCTTTTGCATGATCAACTGTTTTGCTGCCTGTCAGTTAGCAAATTAAAGAGTTCAGGTTATCAGCTACCTTTGTTGTTTTGTTCAGAACGAGACAATTTGCCTTTCTGATAATGGGACTTAGCAACATAAGCATCTCATTCATTAACTTCGCCTTATCTTAGTACGCACCTTATTTACAGTTTCATCTTGTCGAGAGCAGTATGATGCACAACAGGAGAAAAGGTCACCGAAAACATGGCGGAGGCCATTTCGTGGATCTTTCCGAAGCTTATCAACATTTTCTTCGGAATTTCTAATGGCTCCACAAACTGCAGCTGTGAGGCGTGGAATTCTATCTAATTATTTTTCGCCCCTCTAAGTCTAAAGTGGTCTTTGACGCTATAGTGTGAAATTTCGAGGTGTACCCTCACACAATGTGATTTTCAAACACTAATTTCTTCATTTTGTCTCCAAAAGAGCCCTCTCTGTAGCTCTCGCAAAAACACTGGAGTCTCCACCACCTATTAGTAACTTCACCCATACACCATCTTCAGAAAACAAATGCTGAAGTCCTTCCACAACAATAGTTTACGCCATCCTGGATGATGAACCAGAATAATTTTGGTAGCACGTGTGTTATTTTGATTGGGAAGACGCTGATGTGGTGGAACCACGTAACACAAGTTGTTCTTAACATCCAAGTAAAGAATCTTCCCTGTTCTCCCGCCAATAACGCAAGTCTGGGGAAAAAAACGTGTTATCTTATTTTTCTGATATTTTACCTCATATATATTAATAAATAAACTATTATAGACTGAATACAAAATTTTTGGAAGCTTTTCCGCCACCAGAGAAATACAAACTGTAGCAACAAATTGCATTATAATTACAGCAGGTCGTCATATACATATCCTGCTTTGGTGACCATGCAGAAGTAGATGTCAAAAATTTCAACCGTTATTGACAAGTTATTTTCAATAAGACCAATGTCTCTAGATGCTGGTAGAAAATGCGTTATACGACAAACTGCGTTTAAAGGCAATTGTAGCTTAGATTTTATTACCGAGAAAAAAATATGTATTCTAAATCAAATTAATTTGTCAAGAGACTGTTTCAACCTTGTTTTGGCATCATTAACCAGCTTCAACGCTTGATTTACTTTACAGTAGTTTACACATTTCTATCATTGTGTAAAAAGAACATCAGCAGCAGTGAATAACACAACTTCCAATCGAGGGTATTACGATGCAGTGCAGTCGGCCACAGGTTAATAAATTAAAGAAATAGGCAACATGAATTTATGTTGCTCTAGCTGTACTATCTCAATAAAATGGCTGTATATATTGATTGCATGAACACCACAGCCAAATGTTTGAATGATTGAGACAAGATTTGAACTCTTCCCTAAATAATCCCCAAAATAGCCAAATAAAACAAATATTTATTTCATGTTATTTATTATTATTTTTATAGACACTCAAATTATTGGGCATTAATGTAACGCACTGGGGGAAAAAATCTTGTCAATAATGCAATCAATTGAAAGAATAAAAAATTTAAAAACATTTTCGAACAACATTTAAAAATTACTCCAGCTTATTAACTCTACACATGCAGTTCGAAGCAAAGTGTAATAATTTTAAATATATGAAACTTTTTTACTCGGTAAGGTACGAATTGCCTTTGCATTACACCTTCCCACCCCCTAAAACTGTGCAGCGGTCATCANACTTTTTTACTCGGTAAGGTACGAATTGCCTTTGCATTACACCTTCCCACCCCCTAAAACTGTGCAGCGGTCATCAAACTGTGGTCAATGGACCACTAGTGGCCCGCGAAACGAATGTTATTAAATTTCTTCAAACTTTTATGCAACTTTTCTACTAAATAGTAAGTCTTTATGATAAAAATGCCAAGTTGTCTTGCGATAAGGCATTTTCATAAAGACTTTCGTCATTATTCATACATTTTTTTTAAATAACGGAAGCTGTTCGGTACCGGGGTAGGTAGTTCATCTTTGAGAACCACAGGATCACTGATATTATTATAGCGCACACCAAAGTTAAAATAGGATCAACGATATAACTGCTGTGTACAATTACTTATTCATTTATTAGTTGTAATTTTCGAGACTTTTGAATAGTGAACATCTAATTACTACGTCAAAGGTCAATGGAAACTAGAATGGCCCCTGTATCGTAATGGATCATTCTGAAAGGTCAAGCTCGCCGGACTCCCATTGAACGTCTGCACCTCTAAATCATGTCCAAATTAGCTCTTCAGGCCTACAAGTTAGCCATGTCAACAAAGAAAGGTCCCATTATACCTAATACCTATTTGAAGATTCAGGGCCAGACACTAGTGGCCTCTATGACCAAAGTCATTGTGGCATCTATGGGTCACGAGACTGACTAAAATACCGAAAATGCTATGTATTTATTTACACATTTTTTAGATACATTTTTTAAATTAAGTGTCTAAACTACTTTCCTGCTACGTATCTGGATATATTTTATTACATCAAAAATTTTCGAAATTAATTATAAAACACTATTGTGTTCACTACCCGTAGACATTTGACTAATATATGACGTCACTTAGTGAGCTGCTATCTGCAAGGTAGTAAATTAAAATAAATTTTCAGTCAATGTCTTTCAGATTCTTTGAATCTCAAATAATCGCATACAAATTCAAAAATTTGGTTTTCGTAATGACATCTCTTTAAGGATTCCGTAATTAACCTCGCTATTATTCGGTATTTCTAAAATGTTTGTCCTGGGAAAGAGATGGTCGCATAGCTACCGCCACGAATGCAACAGCTGGACTTCCGTATCTGGAAAACTTGTAGGGTTTCCTCAGGATAATTCTGTTTCCCTCGCCCATCCAGCAGCTATTGTTACTTTAATTCTATAAACAGCTTATGAAACAGTTTTTCAATTTGGGATGAAAAATAAAGAAACATAGTTTTCTATACAAAATATAAACCTTTTTTTTTCATTATTCTAAGTAAAAAATTAAATTTACATGGTAGGGAGTGAACAATAATAAAGACAATATGGTTACTAAATAAACGGAGTAAGCCGCTGTTTAAAAGAATTTGTATGATTATGTAAGGCACGGTATGCTGGTCTCTTGATTAAACCACACACTACTTCAAANACTGTTTAAAAGAATTTGTATGATTATGTAAGGCACGGTATGCTGGTCTCTTGATTAAACCACACACTACTTCAAAAAATATGTCATTTCTTAAATACGAAAAATGGCGCACCAAGAAATTATGACAGATCAGCATAATTTGTGTTACCCCACCGTTTTCTCCGAAGTACAGTTGTCCTTTTACACTGGCAAAGGTTGATGTAAATATTTTATTCGCGTTATTATTTAATTCACGCTTACCGTTCCAGCTTTTGCAGAATATCAGTGACCACAACATTACTCGCACCAAGCTACATCAACAAAGCCTGTTCTGAAAGGATACCCTTCCTCCANGAATATCAGTGACCACAACATTACTCGCACCAAGCTACATCAACAAAGCCTGTTCTGAAAGGATACCCTTCCTCCACGTCACTGTTTTCGAGTGCCAGTCTTTTCTCTTCTTCTACAGCCGCAGATATTTTTTGTATAAGTTTTTGTTTTGATACATGAATGAAAAGATATTTCTACGAAAAAGTCTTTACATCTTGTGTATACAAATTTTGAAGTGTTATAACCATGTTTCTTAAAAAAAAAAAACCGAAAAAAATTATGGTAATTTTTAATAAATGCTCGGCTTGTTGATATTTGTCTCTTTAAAATGCAAGATAAAGTGGCATAGCATTATCCTGTTAGATTTCACACTTAAATTGTAAAATGGAAAGGAAAACACATATGATTAAAATAATACGAGTAAGGAAATAAAATAAAATTTTAAATTTAAATGAGAGTAAGTATTACAATACAAAATCATGGCTGTTTAAAGATTAATTGTATTTGTCCACAAATATTTCCTGATCTGAGTTTAACAGCAATTTGGTTTCATGGTTGAGTACTGCCTTTCTCCGAAAATAAGGACGAGAATTCTTTTTAGACGTCTGTCTAGATAGAGGTAGCATTATATAACAGTAAAATGAAAGGAGACTTGCCTCTTCCACTTTTTTCTCGTAGTGGGTGAAGTGTCGTCTGGCCATTACTGGAATGTTCATAACAGAAAACATTTCCTCAACTTGCGTCTAACCAATAACAACAGCTGTAGCCTCCCACACGAATGCTGTATTCGATTTTTTCTTTTCAGGAGGACCAGTGTAAATATTTATGGTTCGATCACACATAAAACATTTGTACGTGATGCAGCTGATAAGGCCTTTTCTTTTCTCAGATGTAAGTGAGTATTGTCCTCCTGTACATTTCTTGTAATACAGTGTCAATTTATTGTACGGTTTGGTGAAATACATAAGATCAACAATTCGGTGTCCTTCAATTCGGACTATTTTGGAAGGATCACTGGTGCTGGATTCAACAAGAAGGTCGAAAGATATTCATCAGTGCAAACAAAATGGATTGCACAACATTAAACGCCGAAAAGAACACTATGGACGAAAATTACTTTAAAAACCACCATGGTTTGAACTACACTGAGGTGACAAAGGTCATGTGATACCTCCTAATATCGTGTCCGACCTCCTTTTGCCAAGCGAAATGCAGAAACTCGACGTGGCATGGACTCAACAAGTCGTTGGAAGTCCCCGGCAGAAATATTGAGCCATTTTGCCTCTATATACATCCATAATTGCAAAAGTGTAGTCGGTGCAGGAATTTGTGCACGAACTGACTTCTCGATTATGTCCCATAAATGTTCGATGGGATTCATGTCGGGCGATCTTGGTGGCCAAATCATTTGCTGGAATTGTCCAGAATGTTCTTCAAACTAATCGTGAACAGTTGTGGCCCGGTGACATGGCACATTGTCATCCATAAAAATTCCATCGTTGTTTGGGTACACAAAGCCCATGAATGGCTACAAGTGGTCTCCAAGTAGCTGAACATAACCCTTCCCAGTCAATGATCAGTTCCATTGGACCAGAGGACCCAGTCCATTCCATGTAAAAACAGCTCACACCATTATGGAGCCACCACCAGCTTGTAAAGTTCCTTGTTGACAACTTGGGTACATGGATTCGTGGGGTCTGGGCCACACTCGAACCCTACCATCAGCTCTTACCAACTGAAATCGGGACTCATTTGACCAAGCAACGGTTTTCCAGTCGTCTAGGGTCCAACCGATATGGTCACGAGCTCAGGATAGGCGCTGCAGCCAATGTCGTGCTGTTAGTAAAGGCACTCGAGTCGGTCTACTGCTGGTATAGTCCAGTACAGCCAACGTTCGCCGCACTGTCCTGACGGACACGTCCGTCGTACGTCCCACATTGATTCCTGCAGTTATTTCACGTAGTGTTGCTTTTCTGTTAACACTGACCATTCTGCGCACACGTCGTTGGTCTCGGTCATTAAGTGCAGGCGGCCGGCCACTGTGTTGTCCATGGTGGGAGGTTTTGCCTGAAATTAGGTATTCTCGGCACACTCTTGACACTGTGGATCTCGGAATGTTAAATTCCTTAACCATTTCCGAAATGGAATGTCCCATGCGTCTAACTCCATCTACCATTCCGCATTCAAAGTCTGTTAATTC
Source organism: Clitarchus hookeri (assembly GCA_002778355.1). Taxonomy (NCBI): domain Eukaryota; kingdom Metazoa; phylum Arthropoda; class Insecta; order Phasmatodea; family Phasmatidae; genus Clitarchus; species Clitarchus hookeri. Next base: position 128,220 of record NQII01001203.1, on the reverse strand, counting down.
NCCATGGTGGGAGGTTTTGCCTGAAATTAGGTATTCTCGGCACACTCTTGACACTGTGGATCTCGGAATGTTGAATTTCTTAACCATTTCCGAAATGGAATGTCCCATGCGTCTAACTCCATCTACCATTCCGCATTCAAAGTCTGTTAATTCCCGTCATGCGGCCATAATCACGTCAGAAACCTTTTCACATGAATCACTTGACTACAAATGAAAGCCCAACCAATGCACTGCCCATTTATACATTTTGTACGCGATATTACTGCCATCTGTATATTTGTTTATTGCTATCCCATGACTTTTGTCACCTCAGTGTATGTCCAGTATACATTCAAAGTGTGTCTATATTCATGCAATGTAATTATGCAAGTACCGTTTACTTTTGATAGTACTGAAAATGTCCATCAGTACAAACTCTGACAAAAATAGTTTCAACTCTTCGGCACAGTANGTTTACTTTTGATAGTACTGAAAATGTCCATCAGTACAAACTCTGACAAAAATAGTTTCAACTCTTCGGCACAGTACAAATATTTAAATTTAAGATTAATAAAACAAAACAAGAAGTTAACTGGAACGATGTAAACCAGTTACATATTTCCTTTTAAATAGGAAGACATTTTTTTCTGAAATTATTGTTTTTTCCTCTACCTTCCTCCCCCACAATAAGAAAACTTACCAGTCCATTAAATCTTCACATGGAGGTGTAGCAGCTCTTGGAGGTTTAACGTTTCTTTGTGGTCGTCTCGAATAGATTTTGCGAGAGGGAGCATCTTGGTATGATGGCCTACTTGTTTGNGTTTAACGTTTCTTTGTGGTCGTCTCGAATAGATTTTGCGAGAGGGAGCATCTTGGTATGATGGCCTACTTGTTTGACTAACAGGTATTCCATTCGAAGACGTGTAGTCATTCCTAAAACAATATATTTAAAAACTGAACTTACATACATGTCATGCATATTATAATATGAAATATATGTCGTAATTACGGACATATATATTAGTACACACCCATTTCTAAATAGACCAGTGGCATAATGTCCCAAGTAACTAAAAATGTGGACTGAAATATTATTGTAAACATACTTCCTTTACATAATGTGGACTGCAGTGATGTTTAATAAGTAGACCGTAAGTAATTTGAAGTTACATGTATAGAATTTACGTACATGCCTAATAATCACATATATGTTATCAGGAATTCTTGCGGATTATATACCAACAATAAAAACACAAAATTGCTTACCTTTTGTTATTTTTGCAAGCTGTAATGCGAGACGAATGAGGTGTAATTGGTATCTGAGTAGAGTGGCCCTTTGTTGGTGTCCGTTGTTAAAGAAATGCAAGAAAAGGTCTTTCTACTAGTAGTAATGCAGTGGAAATGGCATTAGTGATAATGTTCTCCCTGTAATCATGAAAACAGGTTTCCAGTAATCAACATTTTACTATAAGCCATTAAGCATTATTATTTGCAACATATTTTTGGTAATGGCTTGAGTGTCTTTGTGGTGACTTAACCATTTTAAAATAAAATTATTTTTATTCTAAACAGCATGTGAATGGGAGTAACAATAATCCAAAACAGATCCAAGATTTTCAGTCTGTGATATAAGTATTTGTTATAAAATCAATTATATGTGGTAAATAAAAAAGAGTTTACGTTGTTTATAAGCATATTTACGGTCACAGAAAATTTCCTTTCCGAAGTATACTATTAATGAACATATAAGGTATAATGATTAGCTTTATTTATGAGCGACTGAATTGGTATATTTATTTTTATAATACCAACATTGCCATAGTGGAAAGGATGCCACGGTAATCCAAGGAATTGAATTTTGATGGCTACATGCCTTTCAATCGATGTGCTCTTCTCGATTTTCTTTGCTTGAAGCATTTTATTATGTAGAGAGCCTTTGGTTTTCTTCTTGCTTCTTGACGGACACATTCTATTCTTAGGTATTTTTCAAACGAAATTCGCGATTATGCAATAACAGGNTTCTTCTTGCTTCTTGACGGACACATTCTATTCTTAGGTATTTTTCAAACGAAATTCGCGATTATGCAATAACAGGCAACCTTAAATCACTCTGTACCATTACAACTACCTCTGCTTGGTATACAACAGCATAGTTGGTTAGCTGAGATGAAGNCACCTTAAATCACTCTGTACCATTACAACTACCTCTGCTTGGTATACAACAGCATAGTTGGTTAGCTGAGATGAAGCAGTGTTGGTGTACACGTATCTCCGGAGCCGCTGCGTCACCACTTTGTAGTACTATGCTGCCATTCGGCCAATGCACACATGCAGTTATTTACTGTAGCTGTGAGGTAACACCCTCATGGGCTTGACAATGTTTTCAGACATGTCTTGAAGATGGGCCACCTCTCAGGAAAGTCCCGCCACCTCTCTTTTATTTTCCGCGTGTGCATAAAATACAGCAATCAAGTCACCATGTTATTTCGGATTCAATCTTTCATTAAAAAAAGGAACATTTAAAGATTTGTATAACTTGACACATTTTGTAATTATGTCGTTGTTAATCTCATATAGAAAACTAACTATCAATTAAGAAACAAAAGAACATAACCTCTAAACGGAGGTTTATTATGCCTCTATATATTTTTTTGTTTTGAATTTTAATTTTATTATTATGGAATCTTAACAAAATTAAAAATAATTTATTTAATTTAAAAAACTTAAAATAATGTTATAACAAGTTTGTTTGCCAAAGAGATTATATANGGAAGAAAATTTTGAAAATCAACCTTTAAAAAAACATCCTAGCTGTTAGCTACATTCATATAACATTACAAACAGCAGTGAGCGCGGATACAGTTACGCCCTTAGATTGCCAGCACAAAGAGAGGAAATAGTTCCAAAGTTTTAACATAATTGCTCATTTATCTCTTACAAATGGTTGTCTAAAAGACTTATTATGCCAATTATTAATTACGTAATGCTAACATATTTAGATTTCAACGTTTCTTGCATAGTCACATGTTCACGCTCAAGGTGAAACTAGCGTAGCCATTTGTTTAATAACCAGCGTTCCTTGTGTTGTTGACACACATGCCAGAGTATTTTTGCGATTATCTTGTTTAACCTATAATAATTAATTTATCGGTTTTTTTAGTAATATCTGCTCTTTATTATTTGGTTTTTAATAATGTATGATTTTAATTTGTGATAACTATCTCGTACCGATTCCTTTTGCTTCTGAAACCTGTATAAGAAATTACTCGTAGTGCGTTCCCACGTGTTTAATATTTTTAAAATTGATTTAAGGTTTGCTTAATATTTTATTTATTGTATTTTACGNGGTGTGTTTGACACACGTGCCAGAGAATTTGTGCGATTATCTTGTTTAACCTGTAATAATTCATTTATCGGTTTTTTTTAGTAATATCTGCTCTTTATTATTTGGTTTTTAATAATGTATGATTTTAATTTGTGATAACTTTCTCGTACCGATTCCTTTTGCTTCTGAAACCTGTATAAGAAATTACTCGTAGTGCGTTCTCACGTGTTTAATATTTTTAGAATTGATTTAAGGTTTGCTTAATATTTTATTTATTGTATTTTACGTTGTATGTTGCAATAGTTTTTGTGTGCAGTCATGAGTTCTAGCAAGGTGAAGAAAAGAAAAGTCACCACTCATCAATGCCAACAGGACATTATTAACCTCACCGAATCGTTGTATTCCCTAATTAGGCGAGGGGAAATGAAACCCTGCAATGTCACTGAAAGAGCGGTGGAAATGTTGAAACTCTCCAGATCCACAGTGCTAAGGTATGTTAAAATATCTGTAGTATTAACCATTGTGTTTGCAAGTTGTGTGTGTTAAGGTCAATTATTTTGGCCTACGAAATGTGTTAATAAGAACATAAAGAAAATTTGTTAATAACTTGTTAACATCGTCGAATGTTGTCTACGTGTCTTTTTAACATTTTATTTGGGTAATTATTAAGTTAGGGGACTCTTCTGTAAAAATAAAAATAATTCATGGAAAATTGTATATTTCCACTCTACTAATTATGCAGAACACGAATATACGAGGGGCAATAACGTCAGACTAATTTCGTAAATTGTGCCCACCTAACCTAGCAGAACCTAACCCCACGATGGGCGAATCACTATTTTACATTNAATATCTGTAGTATTAACCATTGTGTTTGCAAGTTGTGTGTGTTAAGGTCAATTATGTTGGCCTACGAAATGTGTTAATAAGAACATAAAGAAAATTTGTTAATAACTTGTTAACATCGTCGAATGTTGTCTACGTGTCTTTTTAACATTTTATTTGGGTAATTATTAAGTTAGGGGACTCTTCTATAAAAATAAAAATAATTCATGGAAAATTGTATATTTCCACTCTACTAATTATGCAGAATACGAATATACGAGGGGCAATAACGTCCGACTAATTTCGTAAATTGTGCCCACCTAACCTAGCAGAACCTAACCCCACGATGGGCGAATCACTATTTTACATTTTTAAACTAACCTAGGATTTTTGGATTTTAAACTAAACTAGGTTTGTAGGGTTATATAGACTCAAATGTGAGCGTGTGAAACACCTAACCAAAAGGTGGTATTACAATGTGTAATTAAAAATAAAAACTACATTGTGTTGGAATTTGTGTACCCCTGCTAGGGATTCTTCATAAACAACCCAATATATACAGTGGACATTTATTATAAAGACAACTGGCAATGGTAAGGAAAATTGCCTCTATAATGAGTTTGTTATAGCCAATTAATTTTTTCAAGGTTATGGAGAGATGGTGCATTTTAAGATTCTGGAGAAACAGCTTATTTTGTATTTAGAAGTTACATTGCGGCATTAATTGCCATTGTTATAAATCACTAAATATATTACAGTCGATATAACTGGAACTTCTCCTATTATTAAACATAACTGTATCACTTCACTAAACACGAGAGGAAATCATAATCGATGAAATCGCAGTCATAATCTTTTAAGAAAACAATTGTGTATTAATCCTTTTTTCCAACACCGCTGTTCTACAGCCATTGTCTTTTAGGTATTGTAAATTATCAGTGTCATATTTTTCACTTTCAGTGCTACATAGCCAACCTAATTTTCATATTTAAAATAGGACCATAATTCAGTTTCTGGGTCAATTACAGTTACTGATACCAAAAACATACAAGGGTCATCATCATGGACAATGCATCATATCACAGTACACAGGTGTGAGCTCCAACCTTTTGTTTTTTAATAAATAAAATGTTTATATTGTTTGTGACATGTTAGTATATGTGCTAGTCAACACAGGTATTAGGAAAACAGGTACATGTAATATGATAAAAAATTTAAGAATGTCTAGCACAGTAGTTAAAGACATTCTTATCACTTTCACATTATAGAAGTCTCCAATCATACATTTGGTATCCAATAAATACTATGCAACCAACCAACTATTTAAAAGTTTATTTTTTTGGAAAGAATTGTGCTTAATTCAAACATTCTATACTACATACATACTGTTGGCAACATTCAAGGGTAATACATTTTAATTTGTTGTATCGTGTGGTGATTTCAGCTGGAGAAGTTCCCCAACAGTAGCTGGAGGAAGGATGCCATCATCAATTGGCTGCAGGAGCACAACATTCCCTTTTTGTATGACATTGATGAATCACTGCACTTTTTTAAAAATAGGATTGGAGAGCACAACTCATGTTACTANCAACATTCCGTTTGCTGTATCCTTTTTTTGCAAAATCTTTTTGTGTAGTGTTAAATTGTAGGGTAATGTAGTTGAGAATTGCTTTATAGCATTATATGTAGAGTAGCAGTCTACATCAGAGAGCAGCTATTGAAGCATGTCATTTTTTTAAATAATTGGTTTCTAATTTTTGGAGTGGAGATAGATGTATTCATTTNTTCATTTTTTTTTTTTTTATATAGTTGCTGCTGTGTTGAGTTGTTTATGTACTTTTTTGTTTTGATCTATGGCAATTCTGTAGTAAAAGGAATCACTACAATCCACAAGTTATTACCGGTACTTCTAACTAACTAATAAATAAATAAACAGTATTTATAAGTTCTGTGGCTTATGTCTTTAGGATGTTTTAACTTAATGCAAACTAGAGATGTTAGGATACACCATTGTCAGTTTCTTTAATTATTGTAATCAACAGTTCTCTCTAATATTTTGTTTACCGGAGCCACATTTTTTAGTTATTGTCATTTCTTTACTAAATCTATGGCACACTTATTTTGTTCCTGCTCTAAGCATTTGCTTAGCAACATGTTTCAATTTAATTTTTTGAATATTAGACATTATTGAAACCAATGTCTTTTCGTATTAGTTTTAAGTTAAATTTTTGTTTGGAAAAATATTTTAAGATAGCAACAGAGGTTAACAGCATTAATTACGGGCCCAGAGCACAACTAAAACATAAACACAGCGGCCTACCGTTGGCTCAATTATATGAACAAAGTCTGTTGGGTTGCATTTTTGTTGTAAACCAACTATAAGAGTTATGGGAACTTCGGTTAATGACCTCGTCACAGCACGGCAATCCGGGGGCTTATGAGAGATTGGTGGTGTCATGTTTATGTTGTTGGATGGACTCCTTGAATGTTGACACATTTCAATGCAAAGTATTGTGCCACATCTATAATAGGTAATCAAAGTGAAAGTTTTTCTCCCCCACCCAACCCCCCAGTCAAAATCAAACCTGCACACACACGAAACATCAAATTTTAATACTTGCATTTTGGGTTTATAGAGTGAAATGTTTTTCGCTTGCATCACATATTATTTTGTGTGAAATTCTCAAGATTAAAAACTTTACACTTGTGGAATATCCATTAATAATATATATATGACTTTTATGATTGTTACGTGCAGGTACGAACACATGCTACACACACACACACACACACACACACACACACAGTGGTATATAAACATTGCATGTAAACATTGCCATGTGACTGCAACATGGTAGTCACATGGCAATGTTTATTTACTTTCGGCGGAAGTATACGAAATGAGCTTGAAAGTATATCTTTAGCAGGGCTTCAAGAAAGTCTCTTCCAGTCGTGAACCAAGTATATGTATATACATACATTTATCAAACACCTTTGTCTTTTTATTTTAAAAGACGTTTTGCTTTATGACTGTATATAATTAAAATAATAATTATTATTATGTATGTGAAGGCTGCTGGAGTGGGAATTTTGGCTCTGCCTCTTTGCTTCTACTTTTACTTTGGGGTCTCACCTACGCAACTAGATCCTTGAAGCTTTCTATTTGTGGTGTCCTTGTGGTTATTTTCATTAAGTGTCTCCTGTGACACAAATGGTAGCATTTGGGTGGAGGTGCCCTAGCATACAACAGGTGCTTGTATCCCTCATCACATTTTTGTTTCGTGCACTGTCTATCACACTGTTGTTTTTGATGTCATTTTCACCAATAATATTTGTTGTACTACTTCCTGCACTGGAATTTTTGTTTCGTTGTTGACCGAAAGAGTATGTTTTTTGCACAGCTTTGCAATGTGTCTTGTTCCTTCACACTGTCCTGATGTTGTTCGTGTCTCCATCTTGCGATACTCGGTTCCCAATCGCGGCGCTGTTGGCATGGATTTCGCTCCAATTTTATCGCAGGCCACATGAGTTCATCGAAGCTGCTATTAAGCAGAGGTACCAATGTCGCATGTTACTATGGACGCACTGTTTCTGCCACCACTTCGAGCATTTTTCACTTGGGCAGGTGTGGGTGGAAATGTCTGACAAGATGTATTTTACTGTTGATAAATGTTGTTAGGCTCTCTGTTGGATGTTGTTCTTCTAATGTCAGTTTCCTTTGTGCTTGAAGTGATGTGAATGCTCCTCCAAATTTGCACTGAAAAGTGCAGAGGAACTCATCCCACTGTAAACTGCAGTGATTGATAAAAGGCTACCAGGAATGCTCTTCTCCGGAGATTTGTGCTCCAATGCAGCTATGCCACTCCTCCATGCATACCCCATAGCATTGCAGGCATGCTGTACAGTCACACAGGAATGCAGATGGGTCCTCAGTAGGTGATCCAACAAAGGTGGGTAGCAACTGGAAACGCGATGGCATGGTAACAATGGTTGGTCCAGGTGCAAGGGTTGGGTTGGCTGCAGTTGTTTGTTGTTGCCTTACACTACTTTGTGGCCACATGCTAGCAGCTGGTGGAACAAAGTTGGACCTGGGAAATTGTGTTACCGCGTTTGGTTGCGGAAATTGTGGTGGGTACAGAAGCCGAGCCCAGTGTTGGGGAACTTGGCCACCGGCAACCACTCGAGGCTGNGAGGCTGACCTCCACACACTGTCATGGCGGGGTTTACCAACTGTAGGTGGAGGCGGGGTGCGCATCTGCATACACAGACAGCTGTGCTGATCGAAAATCCCAGCTGGTCTTGTGGTTCTTAAGCTATAGGAGGGGGTGAGTGCAGGTACACCCGCTTGCTCTGCTGCACAGTTCATTGTTCTGTAGAGGGAGGTGATGATGCCTCCCCATCCAGTTATGGCCGTCTCGCTGCGAGTGCCTTGTTCCATTGATGTAATGGTGGCTGCAAAGCTGATTTTGGTGTACTTTTTATGCCACTTGGTGTGGCATCTGGCTGATATCAGAGCATTGTCCCAGATTGATCACAGTGGTCCTGAAGTGTTCTTGATGTTGCCAGGGGGAAAACAGGTAGGAAAAATACTAAAACAGGGTTTGAGTTGCCTTAGAAATTTAGGGTATTTCTGGGTCGAAAACCATTAGGAATGATGAAGGAAAAGTATGCCCCACAGTAGTGCAAAAATTTAACGCCTGTTAGCTGGGTTGTGTTTGGTTAATGGAAGTTTTGAGGGGCAGTGAAAAACATAGTTAGGTGGGTTTGGAGTTGGATACCCAACTATGTGTCAGACACCATCGGCATGATAATAATCTCAAGGTATGGCGGGCTGTTCGCCTGGACATACACAGTCTCTTGGTGAAATTGTTGAGGACAGGAAATCTAGGCATTCCCTATGCCGGATACGTACGTCGGAATGAAGTGCGCCTATTCAAAGAAACCCAGATCCCTTTTNAAAAGCTCGGTGTTAAGCATGCTGGTTATTAAGTAAATTATGTGAAATTATGGTGAAATCGTGTTGTAGGCAACCCGGATCCCGAAACACATGAAGGTGGTGCTTGAAATGAAAATCACAAAGTCTGAAAACTTGCGTGTAATTTTTCTGGCACAAAACTTTACATCACTCTCAGGTGAAAACTTTATGTTGGTTCTGTCCTGTGGCCCACTAGATGGGGGGCTAAACTGACAATGGCACGAATGGCAGCAGTGAAATTACGGGGAATTTAATCTTCCCCAAGCGATGCTAATCCTGGGGAAGAAGGTGTGGCGACTCCGTGTGAAAATACAATAAAAAAGGTTCGAAGAAGTTACATTACTATTGCAGGTTACTCCGTCGGTGCACAAAAGTTGAGTTCACCCAGAACACGCACACGATGCTAACGACCACTTTAGATGCTAAACAACGACTGAATCTGTCAAGTACGAGCAGTGTGGACTGTGGTGGCACATGGCTCACCGTGCATTCCTTTTTGCCTGCTGGAAATTCACAATTATTTAAACAAATGCAAATGCTTTTAAAAAATGAATTATACAATAAGATAATATTCCCTAGTACATGAATAATTACAGTTTCAGATTAGATGGCATGTAATGTGGGTGAAACAACTGAGATGAAAAATCACGTAATTTTGAGAATGAACATAATTAAACTCTGAAAAACTTGTAAGGGCGTCATTAAATGTCCACACTCTTGGTGTGTCTCCGTATTCCTTTGAGTTCATTGCAATTGTATTGTCCTACAATTTTCCTGCATTGTCCATAATAACGCACCTTCGACATCCCGCCCCGGAAGGGGGTGATATAACATTGTGCTGCCCTGCCCTGCACTGTCTACAATCACACTACACTAGTTTCTGCACTCGCTCTGCCACTGTTGATACACTGGTACAGTTGATGCAGTGGATGTGCGGAGTGTCAAACGGTCTGGAAGGCAGGATGCCATCCTGCAGCAAACAATTAGCTTATTGACCTATTTAGTTTGTAGGTTGCTCCCTTTTGCTTTAGTCTATGTTGTGTTAAGTGGAATTTTTTTTATTTTAAAATTACTGCATTGATTTGCTTTTGAATTTATTTTTCATAAGTGAACCTCAAACCAAGTTATTCACCTATTCATTTTGACTAGCTATGGTTGCAGTTATGCCTCATTCTTTTGATGATTCTTATGGTGACTTTTTGCAATTCACTGCAAAATAGCACTATATTTTTGGGTAGATAACTCAGTTAGCCCAGTGTTTTGCAAATACATTTTTTAGTGCCAACATAGTGTTGTAAATATATTTTAATTGTTTATGTGGTACCTTTGTTATTATAGAAACATCTCAGATACATATTCAAAATATGTTAGTGCACAAATATAATCTGTGAGTTTGGCAAGAAGTTTGTTCTTGGAACATGTAGAACTGTTTAATGGAATAACTTTTAATTGAAAAAATTAACATCCCTGGTACCAGACAGTTATCTGAAAATAGGCTTTTCACTGTGAACTGAGCACTTTTGAAAGTCCTGCTGAAGATCCACTTGTATGCCTCCACCATAAGTAAAATTAACATTACCATGGTCTTAACAACTTTCATCATGCATAAGTAAAGTAATTTCTGTGAAATTGTTAAAAAAATTAATATTTCACATATTTGCTAATTTTTACACTTATATGCAGGAAAAAAAGTAATAAATACAATATTCACAAATGCTGACCTAACATTCTTAATGCGACATTATTACTTTCAATTTTCCCTCCACTATTATCAACTTCAAAGGAAGCATACCAGTCAGTGTGCAAGCTGGAATAAGTATATGAGGTTTAGGAAAAGTGCATATTTTTCAAAGGTTGATTTCCAGAGTGCTTAGGTAATCATAACTTACTAGTATACATAACATGTTTACATAATACACCACACAATTTTGTTCTAGAATAACACATTACTCTGAACAAATTTATAATAAAGATGCCAATTAGTGCAGCTATTTCTGTATGTTTTAACATTAGTATAGCGACATATTTTGAGGAGGGAGTACCACAGTGGGAACATTCATGGATCGTTTTGAATTCGACTGTATGAATAGTCATTCTAAATTATAACTTGCAGAAGATTGAACGTGTTGTTATATAATAATTGTTATATCAGATTGTGGAACGTGACCTAATTTTGAGTTAAGACCTATTTGTTGCCTCTTGTTAATGAATACCTAGTATATCACTGTGTTTAATTTAATTGCCCATGGTCAGTATTTTCCACTGCAACTGTCCTTTAAAATATGTATCAGTAATAAGTAATAAGGTGCAGTGTAATGTCACAGGATTAGAAAGAAGTAGTTTGGTACATTTTTATTACCTTTATTATCATGTCAATCACATTAATATTATTATTAATTATAAATGCAAAAGTGAGTTTGTTTGTTTGTCCTGCTTTCACGTCGCAACAGATCGATTTGATTTTTTGCACAGAGATAGTTGGAGGGCCGGAAAGTGACATAGGCTACTTTTTATACCGAGAAAATATCTCATTCCCTCGAGGAAATTCTTATTGGAAAATGAAAAAGTGCACAAACGGAATAACCTTGCAACATAAACAATACAACTTCAACAATGTAATGTCGGAACCGAGCAACAGATAGACATACATTCTTGCACAGACATAGTTGGAGGGCTGAAAGGCTATATTGGCTACTTTATAACAAGTAAATACCTCAAAAAATTTACTCAATGTGTAATTTTCTTTAATCATTCTATGTTAAACGACATACCAATTGCAGTTTTAAAAATGGACAATAGACGTCGTTCAAAAAATAATGCCTCGCAAACGAAAATCAAGTATTTCAAGAGCATCGTCTCTAGCACAAGCAAAAAGATTTGCTCTATCGCAAGAGTCTTCAGAATATGCCAAACTGAGAAGACAAGAGCAAGCACAGTGACAAGCTAGCTGCTTTGAGAGCCGTTGAATCGCCTGCTCACATTCAGGAGAAACTCAAAGAACAGGCCGCACGCCAGGAACATCTTAGGATATTATAGACTCCTGCCAATACTCAACTTCGTTGAGATGAACATGCAGAGCGTCAAGCCACTTTGAAAACCTCAGTAATGTGTGAACAACGCACTGCATTTAGATGATCAGGCTGAACATCAGGCCCTATTAAGAGCCTCCGAAACGCCTGTTCAAACCTAACTACGACTGGAAGAACAAGCAGAACGACAGGATTCTTAGAGTGCATCCGAAACACCTGAACAGTAATAGGAGAGAAGAATCGCAAACGCGGAACTCCAAGCGGAATTTCGACGAGATTTTCAAAGAAACACTTGGTCTGTATTTAATGACGTGGCATTTCACACGATGCTTTAATAGGGTTATAAGAATCACAGGCTTAATGTTATCGGACTCATTGACAAGTTGTGCCGGTTTTCTAGAGCTTTTAAATGGAAAAATGAGACTGCAGGGATGTGCTGTTCCAGCAGGAAAGTTTCCCTTTCTTTACTTGGTGAGCCAGAAGAGCCTCTGAAGACNTTCTTTACTTGGTGAGCCAGAAGAGCCTCTGAAGACTCCCTTTTTGTATGACATTGATGAATCACTGCACTTTTTTAAAAATAGGATTGGAGAGCACAACTCATGTTACTAAATTACATCTTTTAGAGTTGACAAAGAAATAATAATGCCCGGATTTTCGCCAATGTTTACTGTTCAAGGGCAAGTTTATCATAGAATAGGTGCGCTTTTTCCAGCTGTCATGAACATTATAAATTCTTGCAGGTACATTTAATTTGTAACGAAGAAATGGAAACAAACCACTGCTGCCAATTTATTCAAGGAGTTGAAAGAGACATAGAGTTGAAAATTCAAAGAATGTTGCATGAACACAACATATTGATAAACATATAAACCGCTTTAGAGAACCTGCCTCAAGAGAATTTTAAGGTAGTCATCCATCCCGGTCGGACTCTGCATGGAGAGCATGAGAGTAGCTACAATTCACTTTTAATTAATGAAATCACTGCAGTGGTGAGCGGCGACCAGTTCTCATTACGATACATTGTCCTGCGAGCACATGACAATACTTTGACACAGGTAGCCGACACTCATAAATTTTATGATGCCTCGCAATATCCGTTGATTTATAGACATAATTGTGCAGTCCACGCGAGTGGAGCCGCAGGCACTGCTAGTCACATTATAAATGTGATGTTGTCGCGGTTACCCAGTGCTGGTCGAGTGTTGGATGGCACGGCGCCATAACCCAGTGGATAGTTAATAATGAGGGTCGTTTGGTCGACGGCCCTGGATATCTCCGTCAGTTTGTTGATGATGTTGTCACATACTTACTGTTGCACTATTTATACCTTATGACGCGACTGTAGGCCGTCTCATATACTTGAAATATACTATGAAATTGTGAGTGATGCTACAAAAGGTGTAGTTATCTACAATTAATCGACACACGTTTTTTTTTGTAAAATGGTTTATTCACTGTGCTTGCTTACAGACGAATAATGCATGAAAATGGACCCAGCACTTACGGCCTGCTAGCAATATAAGCCTGAAAAATTGTGGTATTATGTTGATATGCAATTGCATTAAGCTCTCTAGTGAGTGGGCGGGTGGCTCTCCCCTCAGTAATTAAAAGAAAAATAACAAATGTTCCGGTTGATTAAGTTAATATTGCAGTGAAATGATTACAGTCTTAATGATTGTACCGATGGGGCTCGCGGAGCGGGCGACAAATGCTGCCGGTCTGGTCCGAGTGCTGAGACAAACTGGCTGAGTGACCTTGGTTTTCGTCATGAGTGGCGAGAACCGAAGTCAAACGACGAATGATGAAACATTACATGAACACTGTGTGATATAATTGAAATGGTGAAAAATTGTATAAATTAAATGAACACATTGGTGACACCCCATTTATTATCAAATGTCTATTAAGATTGAAGTTGTTAATTGATAGGGGTGTGTCACCGCACAGAATTACATATTACAAAGATGGAGCATTTATAGGCAATCTCCTCCCTTTGTGAAGATATAATTTTTTTTATAAATACATATTATATAAATATTACTTTTCTCGTAAAAAGTATTTGCATTTCACTTCCTGTGACGTGTCTGAATTTCACTGGCTACAGTGTTACCAGTTGGCTGCCTCCTGAAGCGATGGACGATTCCACCTGGGCAAAGGGGTGTGGAATGCCATGCTTGATTGCTCTTAATACAATAAAAAACACCCCTGAATTTAGCTGTGAATGCGGTGACTGTGTTTAATGTGTTTGTAAAAATACTGCACACTACTGGTGACACTTTGGGGCATTTATCACTTCAGGTTCGGCTTACAAGCCAGTTCGATGCCACTTGGTTGTGCATTGCATCGTAGGTCGCTGCACAAGCTGCCACGACACAACGACTAATTGCCAGTGCGCCCAACGTCTGTGGCTTTGGGATAAACACAGTTTCGGATCGCCTGCCTATTTTTTAAAAGAGTTACCTCTTGTAATAAATTAGTAGGGTGGTCTCTTGTGATACGTAATCCTTATCATTAAGAAGGTGCAAATTCCATTCTTGTCGACCTGCACTACGCACTCTTGATCTGATGTGGTTTGTGCGGCCCGTTGTAGCTGGTGTAGTAGTTGTGACTGCGGTGGACAGAGTGGGCACAAGGAGCTCGTGGACGCATGGTTCAAGTCAAATTTTATGTCCAATACGATTAGTACTTGAGTAAGAGTGCCACAGGGGACAATACTGGGATCAATTTTATTCTTTATATTTATTACTGATTTACCAGAATACATAAGTACAGTTTGCGGATGACACAATTATATTTGCCACCAACTCAAATGACACTGTTCTTGGGGAAGTGTAAAATAATCAATGACTTAGATGTCCAGATGGTTCCAGTGCAATACATTAAAATTAAATGTAGACAATTCGTTGCTTATGAGATTCACGCAAAGAAATAAATGACAATGCAGGACAAAAGATGTTCGACAATAGATAAAAACAAGTTACAAACTCTAAATAGTACTACATTTCTATATGTCTTTGTACACAGTAATTTATCATGTAAAGAGCATGTCGATAGAGTTAGTAAAAATTTTTATGTAATGTGTTTCGCAGTACATATCTTAAAAAAGTTCTGTTCTCATAGTAGCATATTCACATACTATTTTTTTTTTTTTTTTTTTCATATTCAGTCTATAATAAATTATGAAATACCATTTAGAGCAAATTTTCAACCTGGGAAAATATTTAGATTGCAGAGAAAAAATAATAGGGAGAATAATATGCAATAAGAAAAAAAAAGGCTACTGTAGCCACTGTTTAAAAATAACAAAATCCTCACTCTCCTATGCATGCACATGCACCGTAGTATACAATTTTACATGGGAAACATCGGAAAAGTAAAAATAGTAAGATACCCAATTACTTCATTACACAAGTTATCCACTTCATTCTATCCTCCCATAGAACTTAAAAATGTATATAAAGCCTAAACTACGATCGACTAAAACTGATAAATAACATTCCCAGTTATATGATGTCAATAATAACTTACAGAAATTAAAAAGGGTTGTCAAATCATACATTTTAATTAGGCCTTCCATTCCATAGAAGAATACTTTAATAATTACGAATTTATATAATGGAGAACAGTACCGATGTTAACAGGAGACTCGTATTTTAATCTAATTTAGACTTGACAGTTGAGTTATTCAGCAATTTTTTTACTGGTGTTGGTGATACTTAAATAATAGGTTTCTGTATTTTATTTGAGGTTTGCAACTCTTGGGATTTTGTACTGATAAACAATTAACTCCAGGAAACTTAATTTGCGCTAATCTGTGCCACTATGCTTTGTGGATCGCAAGTGATATCGAGTGTGGAGGGAATCGTGATTTACGTGCTTCACACATTTTTTTACCTACACTGTTTATGTAATTGTTAGATCTGTATGACACAGGAACATTGCTGTGCCCTCTGTGCTAGCTTTTCGCTTGTATTCAGGGAATTACAGTGGTTCATATCTGTGTGAATTTACAATTCTTGATCGATTTGGGGATGTATTTGAAATTCTTTGTAACTTTCTGCATCTCTTGTCGTAGAGGTATTTTTAAATATTACAACTTTTACCACACACTTTTTCTGATCTTCATAGCCACTTGATCACAATTTTAACTATGCACTGTAAATATAAAAATATGTTATGATTCACCACGATTAATACTAGTAATAGATACTGGTGCATATGTGTATATGGGTGTATATATTAAGCCCTGAAGCTATTCTTCATAATAACCAAACAGTCACGCATTTTGATAAATTCTTNGTATATGGGTGTTTATATTAAGCCCTGAAGCTATTCTTCATAATAACCAAACAGTCACGCATTTTGATAAATTCTTAATTAATTTAACGATGGGATTATTAAAAAGGCTTTCTGAAGAAAAAAATGGCATTTCTGTTTGTGTGTAGAGATGCTTAGGTTAAGCTAGCTCCAAATGAGTAATTATGATGTGTAGCAGCATCTATAGACAAGGTTACCTGTCTGTCAAATATATTAATTTCAGTTTCTATCTGAAATCTAGTTGACATTCATTTTATTCTCCATTAAGGAGTTTATTTGAATTTTTGATTAAACATAAAAATGCTTTTTTGTGAAATAACTTTATTTAGGTTATCAACGAATGGTGGTTGATTAGGCCTACTGGACAATTAACCTATAATGTTTGTATATATCCTGAACTCTACAACTAACCCTGAAAACTATCCGTATTGTATAATAACACTGTAACAANTATAATGTTTGTATATATCCTGAACTCTACAACTAACCCTGAAAACTATCCGTATTGTATAATAACACTGTAACAAACCCCCGAGTGCTGTAATAATGTCAGATTTTTAATCCACAAGACATGTTGTATGTATGAGACTTTCACTTTGTGCTACTGCTTATAGTTGTCTATACCAACATGTNTTTAATCCACAAGACATGTTGTATGTATGAGACTTTCACTTTGTGCTACTGCTTATAGTTGTCTATACCAACATGTTACAAATTTCACTTACATGCCTTATAAATTAGAATTTTGCGTTAACTTTGAAAAACTGTTATGGACTAATAATATTCAGGGTTTGTTTTGATGTCACCCCAAACTCGCGTATAATTTCTTCTTTATATATTGCACAATAACTAAAAAACAGTTAGAACTGAAAAAAGGATGTTGTCTGATGGTGTTTCTGGCGTAATTTTTCATGTAAGATAAACATTTAATTTCCATCAAAACAGTTTAAAATCATATATATTTTTAAAGTTCTAGAGTCCTGTATACAGAAGGCTAAGTACCATTTGTTTTGCCCACCGCAATNGTATATGGGTGTATATATTAAGCCCTGAAGCTATTCTTCATAATAACCAAACAGTCACGCATTTTGATAAATTCTTTATTAATTTAACGATGGGATTATTAAAAAGGCATTCTGAAGAAAAAATGGCATTTTTGTTTGTGTGTAGAGATGCTTAGGTTAAGCTAGCTCCAAATGAGTAATTATGATGTGTAGCAGCATCTATAGACAAGGTTACCTGTCTGTCAAATATATTAATTTCAGTTTCTATCTGAAATCTTGTTGACATTCATTTTATTCTCCATTAAGGAGTTTATTTGAATTTTTGATTAAACATAAAAATGCTTTTTTGTGAAATAACTTTATTTAGGTTATCAACGAATGGTGGTTGATTAGGCCTACTGGACAATTAACCAATAATGTTTGTATATATCCTGAACTCTACAACTAACCCTGAAAACTATCCGTATTGTATAATAACACTGTAACAAACCCCCGAGTGCTGTCATAATGTCAGATTTTTAATCCACAAGACATGTTGTATGTATGAGACTTTCACTTTGTGCTACTGCTTATAGTTGTCTATACCAACATGTAACAAATTTCACTTACATGCCTTATAAATTAGAATTTTGCGTTAACTTTGAAAAACTGTTATGGACTAATAATATTCAGGGTTTGTTTTGATGTCACCCCAAACTCGCGTATAATTTCTTCTTTAATTATTGCACAATAACTAAAAAACAGTTAGAACTGAAAAAAGGATGTTGTCTGATGGTGTTTCTGGCGTAATTTTTCATGTAAGATAAACATTTAATTTCCATCAAAACAGTTATAAATCATATATATTTTTAAAGTTCTAGAGTCCTGTATACAGAAGGCTAAGTACCATTTGTTTTGCCCACCGTAATATGGGACTAGGGGCGGCTCTTTAGCCTCAAAGCTTGGTACGTCTAAGATAAGCATCGTTTTCTGTTGTCTTTCTTAGCTCCATGAAATATATATATATAAATTATAATTTATAGTCATGAGTTTGTGTGTGTATGTATATATATATATATGTATCGTTGTCCAAAAATGTTTTCGTAATGTTGGAAGAGGTTTTTGGTTTGTGCTGCCATCTATTATGTTCATGTCAAACTAAATGTATTGCTAACTTTTTTTTTCTGAACTAGCACGGTTTTTTTCCGCGGCTACTGCGTAACCCTTTCACTTCTGACGGTCAATAACCTTGTTTTGACGTTTGAGTAAGTGGTCAGAGTGGTGTTTTTATGTAATTTTGATGCTTATTGAAAATAAAATATTTAAAGATCCCCTCTAATCATATTATAGAAAATGAGTTCGATGTAAACAAAATATACTTTGTGCTATCTGTTTCAAGTCGTTAAACTCATATAAATTAAAAAAAATTCAGATTGTATAAAATAAAATATCTATTAATTTTAATGACAGATGAAACCTCTTTTAGTTTTACACTGACATTAATTTCGTTATCGTTACCGAATATAATACACAAACTTATATTTGTTAAACATGGCGAGGCGCGAGAGACGTTTGTGCAAATTTAATTCAAATTGGGTTGTTTCAGAACTATTTTCTTCATGGCTTGCACCTGTTTCGGGAGAAAAACACAAAGCGTACTGTATACTTTGCAAGAAAGCATTTGCTATAAGTCACGGTGGGTTGAATGACGTGAAAGCACATTATAAAGGCAAAAAGCACAGACATCTTCAGCTTCAAAAAGAATTGGATGCGTTTGAGGAGCCAAGAAAAAAACTATTTACTGGATTACGTAGACAAGAAGAATTCCTAAATGATAAAGTAAGTTCTGTCATTGAATCAGTTGTTTCCCGTTTTGAAATGTTACGGGGCACGTATAACTGTTCAGCGGTAACTAGGCCAATGCAGGTTACGGGGCCAAGCCGACAGATCATGTCATAGGAATTTCCCAAATGATAGGGCATACGCCATTTTCGTTTTTGATCCAAAATTGAAATCTTAGCCGCGTTGTTGGGGCAATTTTTGAAATCTGAAGGTGAGTCTTCATGTGTATGTTGGACGCATTGAAGTGAACTGTTCTTGTGTTCTATTAGCATTTAATTTGGCAGTTTTTTTTAAATGCATTCATTAAGTGCGCTTAATTATTCATAAAATTTCTAGTGCTAGCTTTCTCACCGTCCAAGCGTTCGTAATCGTGTCAGTCGAAAAAGAAGGCAAGCCTTTTTTTTTTTGTTTTTTTTTTTTGTTTTCGGACTTATAATTTTGTGAATTCACATTTGTAAAAATTTCTAAATAAGGAATTTTTTTATTTTAGGGAATTTCCGAATTGTAAATGCGTTATCGCTTGGTTTGTTTTTGTAATCGGGAAAATATTATTTTCAAGGGCCGCCGAGTTCTTTATTTTCATCTAATTTGTTTCACCACTTACTGAATGTTGGCCCTGTTGTTAAAAACCGTGTAAAGGCGTCGTCACATTATTTGTACAGCAAGTTCATATACAAGAAGTTGCTTGGAAATATCTGTTGCAGCAGTTAGTAAAGTTTAGCAATATTTGTGTGGTTGTGGAATGCATGTTTTATTGCTTAATGCTTGTTACAATGCTTCATATAAGATTTTATTGCATGTATTTGAAGTTACATTGGCAATTTTTGCATGTGTTTGAATGTTTGCACATCGTCAGTAGCTTACTGACACTATGCTGTCTTGGATTCTTGTGTCTGCAAGCATTACAGTCAACCAACCATTATTAGCTGTTTGCAATGTTGTTATTCCTACTGCGGGAGGCAATACTTGAGTAGACAGAAATAACAAATTTTTATTAGTAATTTCTTTGTATTTACATTTTGTTTGGTGTAATGCTTAGTTATGTTAGCCTATGTATTTTCGTAGATGCTTGGGTATTGCTTTCCTTGCTGTGGTTGAGATTATGCTGTGCATACAGTACTTTGGCACTTTGCTTGTTATATACCTAAGTCTAATTTATAAATTTGCCAGATGTTAATACATATCTGTGATAATGTGTACGGTGGTTAGTTTTATCATATAACTATACCAGATAACTTAATGTTTTTAAAAGTTAGATATTTTACCGGTAGATCCCCTTCATCCTATGCATATTTCTCTCTTTATAACCAATTTGTAAAATAGTTTATATTAAAATCAGAATGTACACTTTATTTTCTCATATGTGAGAAAAAAAAAAGGAATACTTGTGATTGTGTATGGTTAAGTAAGTGATGACAGTTAAGAGTTCCCTAATTAGCCCAGTTTTTAAATATTAAATTAAAAAATTAAATTTTAGAAAAATACGAATAAATCAGAAATGCAGGAGAGCTATCCAGTTATCAAAAGTCATTCATTTAGAAGAATGGCACAGAACATTTTATTTTTGTTATACAAGCTGAAGGCTAAGGAAGCAGGAAACTGTTGCTTTCCTCAGTATTTGTTAATATTCAGCTTACTCTATGTAATGTGCTGTAATCTGCCAGTGTGCAGGCTTAGGTATGATACATAAGTATTTGAAAATAGTCATTTATCATTTATTACACAAAAATTTGTGTTGATAAAGATATTTTCAATTAAAACAGTATTTTATATGGCTGTTATCATGTGAGCAAAAAACAATTTCTTACCAGTGCGATGTCACTGGTCATAGCTGCATCAGCACAGAAAGTCAGTACTATAGCTGAATCATTACTGCTAAAATTCCTTAACGAGCTTGAAGGATGTTGTCATTCTGCATGACAATGTACAAAATATACACACAACACAGTGAAAGGGTACAAGTGCAGTATTAAAATGATGCACCATTGAAGCGTTACCAGCCATTATTTTCCTTCACAACAGTCCTTTAGGGATTGCACCAGCAGTTAAGAAGGAAGTTATTTGTGTGTTACCATCATTTGTAAATTGAAAAAGATTTACTTGCACTACAATTGTAACTATTTGTGTTACCTGTGCCATTTTCTTTACCTAACATCCTTAATTTTTTTTTGTGTTTGTGTTGCTTTCTGTTACGTGGTTAGTAATTCAATGGTTTCGTTGCCAATGCTGCTGATGGCAGCAGGTGGTTGTATTTCATTTATTCAAGATCTGCAACCGTCAGGATTTGTACCAAATACCACCTAGCTCCAGGGAAGTAAATTCATGCAAATCTAAGCCACACTGATTTGTATACTTCAGACTTTATTTTTGCCAGTTACATACCAAGCAAGTAAAAATGTATGAGTGAATGGAGAGATTTGCATGGCTCTTACAATGAGGTCTGGAGAGCAGATGAGGGTGAAGCAGGGTGAGTATAGAGAGGCACCAGAATGCAAGGGCAGGGGAAATTGGAGATCCCTGAGAAAACCTGCTGACCAGCAGCATCATCCGGCACTATTCCCACAAGCANGGGGGGGGGGGGGGGGGTGACTCCACTGGATTCAAATCCGGTTCGCCCTGGTGGGAGGCGATTAGTTTAACCACTACACCGCCACGGCCCCAAAAATGTATGAAGCAGGTAAACTGGAGTGGCCGTTCACTCTCACTATACCGCTTTTGGAAGCAGTAGCATAGATTTGTGTAAATTTACTTTTCTGGGGCATTTGTTGATGTGTTTTTCATTTTTAATGCCTTTCAGCAATTATAGATATATTATGATTTTTACAGCACAATTTTCCTCACCTTTATAGACCTCTCCACTATTGTTTTTAATAGTAACCTATTTGTCACAATGATTATAATCAATTTCAGCCGCTAAATTTTGAACATAGAAAGTACCTAGTTGTATTTGGACACACATCATACTTTTATCTTTATTAGCATGCCATAAAATTATAGGGTCACTGCTGAAAGTCATCTTCAGGCGAGTCACTGATGGAAAGACTGCATGTAGAGGTGCAATGAGGCAAATGGTAAATGAGCAAGAGTTGGTGTTAGAGCTCTCATGTTTTGAACCCTCAAATGTACAAAATAGCTGCAGGCAGGCTGAACCCTTAATTAAACACTGGTTTTAGTCATTTTCACCTAAAACAAAATAATCCTTGGAGTGGAAATGAGAACTCAAAACTTATCTTTGGACAAGAAACTTTTCTCAGCTGCTTTTCATGTTCAGACAACAATACAAAATATCCAGCCATTTTTCAATTACGTATTTTCTACCAAACCTGTACAATGCACTTCATGTGCTAGTCTGGTGAAGCTCTTCAGTGCTGCCAATTAAATTAATTACTGATAACGCATTGACCTGCTAAATACATGCATACCTTCTGGGTGTCCTACTTTTCTTACTTTTTAGTAGTAAAGTAGGAATGTTTCTACTTTTTGCAGATTCTTTCCTGCTTTTCCTACATTTTTCCAGGGGCCGCAGTGCTTTAGTGGTTAAGCTACTCGCCTCCCATCATGGTGAACTGGGTTCAATTCCCGGTGGGGTTGCCCCCGGATTTTTGCATGTGGGAATCGTGCCGGATGATGCCGCTGTTCGGCTGTTTCTCTTGCGATCTCCAGTTTCCCCACCTTTGCATTCCGGTGCTCCTCCATTCTCACCCCACTTCGCCCTCATTGGCTCTCAAGACCTCACTTTTAAGAGCCACCCAAATTTCTTCATTCATTCACTCACTCACCCACCC
>NQII01001203.1:53177-105122 GCA_002778355.1 Clitarchus hookeri | reverse complement strand
CCTGCCCACCCACCCTACGTTTTTCCACTACTTGATGTTGATACTCACTGCCTTTGGGAAAGGTGTTTTGGAATTTGGGTACCCTATGGGGCAATTAATTTAGACTGTGTCCCAATTGTAAGTACATATGTGTTAAGTATATACATATGCATACTTGCTGTTGTGTGTACTTATTATGGATATTTTGACAGGTTTTTTTTGCTTGTGCTTGACTTGTCGCACAACCTGGCGTAAATAACACAAACTACTAGAAAGTAAACACATGCTATGTCATTCTGAGCTAACAACTCTATGGTTTTTGCAAAAAATTACAATAATGCATGTGTCATGTGTAAGAGTTAGGTTATTATAAACTAACCCACAAGATAAAACTGGAATCAGTGTGTTTTGGAATGCAAAACAGGTAGTGAGTGTTTGGAAATTATATAAACATGCAGCGGTAATTGTTCAGAGTAGCGGCTTTTCTGAGGAAATTTCCTAGACCCACAAAAGTAGCATAAATGGGTTCTGCACAGCTTACCTTGTTAATATTCAGGAGGGTGTAATGTTAAAATAAGTAGAACGTATTAAATAAAATAGTTAAAAGTATGAGCAGTTCGTCCGCTTTGTTTACGTCGGATGCCATGATGTTTGATGAAGTAATGTTTTAGTAACGTGAACAAATGCTCATCATGCCGTCATATTATTGGCTGTGGGTCTGTAGATGTCACAGTATTTTAGTTGCAATTTAGATGCGAGACAGTGCGGTTGTGTTGCGGACGTGAGTTGTGACGTCCGAATCCGACCTTGCGAAGGTTTGTGATTTAAGAATGGAGAATGCAAGAACGAGTGCTTCTGTGCGTAATATTCGCCTATGTGGCGGGTGTTACTTGGATGTTTTAGCAGATTGTGGTGTTTTGTCGAGTGAGGTAAGGTGCATGACAGTTGAATAGGTCGAGGACAGTGGAATTGTACCCGCCGCCTACCTAGGTGAGTTGATTCATATACTTCCGGTGTGTTTTACTCATACTTTAAAACCCTAAAATCCTAGATTAGACTAAAATTGTAGATTATATTAAAATCCTACAATTCTAGGTTAGATTAAAACCCTACAATTCTAGGTTAAATTAAAACCCAACAATCCTAGGTTAGTTCGTAACCCTACAATCTTAGTTTAGATTAAAACTCTACAATCCCAGGTTAGATTAACACCATACAATCCTAGGTTAGTGTAACACCATACAATCCTAGGTTAGATTTAAACCCAACAATCCTAGGCTAGTTTAAAACCCTACAATCCTAGGTTATTTTAAAACCCAACGGATCTAGGTTAGTTTTAAAATGTAAAATAGTGATTCACTCAACGTGGGGTTAGGTTCTTTTAGGTTAGGTGGGCACAAATTACGAAATTAGTCATACGTTAATGCCCCTAGTATATTCCGGTTCTGCGTAGTTAGTAGTGGAAATATACTTTTTTTTTTTTTTTTTTTTTTACAGAAAAGCAGCTACTCTAAACAATTACCCATGCAGCTTAATATATGTTTTTTTTTTTTAAATTTACATTAAAGATAAAATTGCTGTGTTGGGAAAGTTAACCTTGCAACTACTACAAACATTTGTGTGTGTGTGCCCGCTCTCGTGCTACTTCTGAGATACAAAAGTTAAAATACTAAGCTAAACATTTTACTTACAATAGAACGACATTAAATGTAAGTCTGACGATATCCAACGTGCAATTCAAACAACAGAGTAAACAAAAATGGTAATTGTTGCAAGTACACATTCACCCAGCAAGTAAGCAACTTTGTGTACTTGGCATGTACAGATGCTGTGTGTACTATACTAGCAATTGGAATGGTACTGGTATATAATTAGGGTAATTATGAAGTTAAGAAGCTTTTCTGTAAAAAAATTTTTTTTTACAGAAAATTGTATATTTCTACTCTACTAATGATGCAGAACATGAATATACGAGCGGCATTAACGGACGACTAATTTCTTAATATGTGCCCACCTAACCCCACAATGGGTGAATCACTATTTTACATTTTTAAACTAACCTAGGATTGTACGGTTTTAAACTAACCTAGGAGTTAAGGGTTTTACACTAACCTAGGATTGTAGGGTTTTACACTAACCTAGGATTGTAGTGTTTTACACTAACCTAAGATTTTTGGGTTTTAAACTAACCTAGGATTGTAGGATTTTAAACTAACCTAGGATTTTAAGGTTTTACACTAATGCAGGATTGTAGGGTTTTAAACTAACCTAGAATTTTAGGGTTTTACACTAACCTAACGATTGAAGGGTTTTTGGGTTTTACACTAAACTACGAATTTAGGATTTTAGGGATTTAAAAGAACCGTAAAATACAACAAAAGAATATCAATTTACTCACCTGATATAATTCCTCTGTCAACGGCCAATTCAACCTTACCTCATTCGACGAAACACTGTGTTCCACAAATCCGCCACATAGGCGAACATAACACACTGAATCACTAGTTTTCAGCTGAATATAACGCAATGAAACACTTGTTTACAGTCAAATATAATTCACAGAAGCACTCGTTATTGCTTTCTCCGTTTTTAAATCCGTCGGATTGGGATGACACAACTAGACTTGGCAAAGACGCAATGGTGACTTGATTTTTTTTTAATTGACCATTAAACTGCCCGTAATGACCTCCGTGGCCACTAGGTAGCATGGAATCAGCAATGCGCGGCCATTAATAATGGCTGTAGGCGTTAATTGACGTAAACAAACCAAGTAAACTGCTTGTACATTTCACAATTTTTTAAAATGTGTTTTACTTATTTTAACGTTACGCCCTCTTGAATATGAACAAGGTAAGCTGTGCAGAACCCAATAATGCAACTTTTGTTGGTCTAGAACATTTCGTTCAGAAAAGCCCCTAAACTTAATAATTACCATAATTAGTGATGTCACAGGCAGGGCAGTGTGAACATGTATACTTTAAGGGAGTTGGGACACAGCCTTAATTATTAATATATATAACTTCTTAAATTTGTATTCTGTGAAAAGAAACGGGTGGTAAAGTTTATGTTGATAAAGATGAATTATCATTCTTATAGCATGTTGAAACATTGCGATTGACTTTGTTACCTGCATTACTTGCAACCCAGTGTCATAAACCAGTGGCCAGCTGCGAAAAAACACCAAATTATGGAGTTTTCAAAGAGAGACAGGACTTTGTCAAGGAATGCACACTACGCAATGATTTTGAGGTGCTCATAAGATACTACTCTTAAATAACTCTTTTTCATTTTCATTTTATTGTGAATGCTTCGAGACAATTTGACAATTTTCTGATTATGTTTTGCAAAGAAAATTAAATTCTTGTGCTTTATGAAAGGGATGTACATACTTATAATAAGTTGTTTTGGGACACTTCATGAAGACTTTTGAACTGAATAGTAGTATTCCTTTCAGGACATGACGACATTTAAGTTTGCTTATTCAGAGATTGAGTTGGATGTCAGTGAACTAGAAATAGGCTTTGAAACAAGAAAAGTGCAGGATAAGTTGAAACCTGATACATGACTGTAATTCTGTACTCAATGAGGGAATTCTACAACAGAGCTACAGAACTGGACTGGTTGGCTCTATCTGCTGGCTCTATTCAGCTGCCGGCATGACTCGTGGCATTCACCAGAGAACAAAAACCACACAAGTGTCCCCACATGTTTCATAAAAATGTAACATTTTTCAATGATAATTAATTTTATAAATTATGTTAGTGATTAAACTGATATATGTATGTGTCCCCACAAACGCCTTTCAAGTACGTCACTGCTAATTTTAAATGAGTCACAGACAAATTCGTAATTCTTTTTCACCAAAAATTTGGATACCGATAGAGGTGATACATACACAAGTTCCCACAAGTGTTCACTCTCATTTTATTATTTCTTTGTAGGGTTATATAGTAGAAATGTTGCACAGGTATCTTTAGTCTGCGAATGTGCAAGTTGTGCTCCAATTCACAATTTTTTGTGCTGATAAGAAATCAACACTGAAAGAGCTCCTACCGTGCCACAACTTTTACTGAAGACTTCACGATGTGGCACCGCAGTCACCTTGAATAATGACAGGTGTTGAGTTACCGGGCAATTATTGGAGCTGGGTGGGATGGAGAGTTGAACAGGATAGTCTGTTTCACAACACATGCATGCCAACAACCTTCTCACCCAAGAAAACTTGAAGCTAATAATTTCTCTTACCTTACACTGTTTCTTCGATTCTGCTTATATTTCCATTGTTCTCTGCAGTTTCGCTGTTTGTGCTATTATCTACACACATTACTGTCACTATCACTGTCCTGTAAGTTGATGATAATTACACTTGGGATAGCGATGTCCAACAAACCTTAATTTTTCCAGTACATTTCTTGAAGTGTGTTCACATGTTTGCACTGTTTTTGCCAGTCATCCTTAGTAATGCTTTGCACTGCAGAATTTGTAAGTGCTACAACATCAGATGGCAACTGAATTACGTTATTACCAGCCACTTGAGATTTTACCAAACTCCCAATGTATTCTATGGGATTTAGATCACAGTGACATGGCAGCAATCTTACAACTTTTTGACTATGTGTGTGGAAAATGTTGTCAGTGCGATATGTACGATGCAACTTCACTCGTTCTAACAACTCACATTTTTTTTCATTTTTAGAAAATTCAATGTTTTGAGTTTTTAGCCAGTCCCTGATAGTTTGTACAGTTGATGATGATGTGGGTGGTTTGTTTTCTTGAAGAGAGTGATAAGGTGCATTGTCAAGGACAAGTATAAATTTGGCTGGTAAGTTTGGTATGAGCTGCGTTTTTCACACACCTTTGTGATATTTTTACCACTCATTTCATTGTGGTGGTCACCAGATTTTGTTTTAGATTTGAAAATTAACAACGCTCCATTAGTAAAACCTTCTTCACTTCCAGCATGTGCTATAATCTACCTCTGTCCAGTCCTATTTTTTTATTGTGTACACCAGGAACCTCTTCATGCTGCCAACATTTGCTTACAGTGTAATTTGGATGAATCCATGTTTCAAGATTTTGTATGGATGCCATACAATAATGTATTATTAATTAGGCCAAGCACTCTTAAAGTAAAATGTGTGTTAAAACAATCATGCTCTTAGTCCGCCCTGCTTGTGTTACGGCAGTATCTGTACTGATGTGAGCAGCGGGTGTTTGGAATAAAGTATCCAATTTGCATGTGAACCGAATTTATGTGTCGGCCGAACTGTATCTGCGATATCATGAAGCAACTACGATAAAGAGCGTGGAAGGTTTAATGGTAAAATTACATTTGAAAGTTTATTTTAATTTCAAGTACCCGACTATTTTGTTTTAAATTTCAATATTTCTATGCTTATAATAATTTGGTTTATAATATTTTCATTGACATTTTGAGCCCAAACATTGTGATATTTGTGTTAGTAACCACATTTCATGATGCCTTTTTATTACAGTGTATTTATTTATACTCCATGCAAAGAATCTGAATTTTAAGATAATAATTCTATGTTTTTATCCTCTTTAGTAGAATTTTGTTTTGTAAATTACAGTTTTCTTTAATGTGCTAAGATTTTAATCTTTTGTTATTGGTTACCGTTTAGTCTGTGAAAAAAAAAAAGAACGCTTTAAGAAGTAANAAATTACCTTTTTTTGCTAGTATTGAGAAAGTAATCTGCTGATGAACTCTTTAGAAATTGCTGGACAGTTATTTATATTCACATCAAGAAGTGATCATCACGATGCCAACAGAATATTATCTCCGTCAGTCCAGTTGGTATAAATGCAGACTCACCCTTTTTATGGATCGTCCTGTCTGCACCAAATTGCACGGTAACCTTGTGCTGAGCTTTGATTTTGCAACCTACACATTTTAATTATTATTCATAATTTTTTTTGTTGGAAACCCTAAGACTTGTATTGTCCCAGTATCTTTTTTGTTTTTGCTTTTGCTTTATTAGTTGAGTTACACCGGAGCTAAATAAAAATGCTTAAATAATACATGAGAGGTGGTTGAACCCTCTTAAAATGCTTTATATTAGCAGCAAATCTAACAAAAAAATTTTTGTTTATCTTTATTTGTTTTGAAAATCAAATCCACTTAAATTACTGTCTTTTACAACTCGTTTTTTAATAGTAATAGAAGTGTAATTTGTGCAGTGTTTCTGTTATATTTTTTGTTATATAGTCTCAAGTATGGTTATCGCTAAATTAATATATTACATCACAAAACATTTTTTCAGTGAACACTATTTAATTTTCATACACACAAAACACCCATGTAATTTCACCTTACGTAATTTTGCCTGCCCTCAGCATGGGTCCCCTTAGAGATATCTTTGGGTCTTCCAAGAATTTGTATTTAGACAATTGGCAACAGTTAAGATGGATCCTTTAAATACATGAGGGCCGTATTTTTTGAGTAGTAAAAGTGTAGGAGACTTGACGGAAGCAGTACGTGAACGAAATGGAACATAGTCAACTGCCTCCGTAGAGCTAGTGCTATATACAAGCAAAGTTTCCACAGTGAATGAGGAACAGAATAACCATGATTTAATGGTAAACACAACCATGTCATACGCACATAACACTGCTGCACTCACACCCACTCATAATATAGTAGCGTTAACAGAGCTTATGACTTAACTTATGGTCGATTTTAAGAGTGATGTTGGAGCGTGCATAGGTAGACTAGAAGCAAGCAATGCAGAAATAAGAGAGAGCAACAAAGCAATGCAGTTAACTAACACCGAACGCTTCGCAGAGTTAAAGGAAAATTTAGCAAAACAGCAAACTGTGCTGATAAATATTAAAAATGAGTTAAAGATGGAACTACAAGTTGAGCTTAAAGAGGTACTATCACGCCAGCATGTAGAATTAAAATCTGAACTTGGCGAGATGTCTGAAAATATAGAGAAATCCTGCCAGACACGTGCGTTGGAAATGCAGGTGGAACTCTGAAAACAAAAAAAAACATCATATTGCACTTACAATCACGCAGGTACAGCGAGACCTCGCTGTTCGTTTGAAAAATTCCACGTTAGAGGTGCGATGGGAAGTAGAAACTACGTGCGCAGGAATGTCTGTACAACTAGCTAATTTAGAAGCACGTATTTCAGAAGCAGAAGAGAGAGCACACAATCTCACACCCAGTAATTCTGTATTAAAACAAATTGAAGCACGCTTCAATTCTCTCAGTAATCACTTAGAAAGTCAGTTTAAAGATGCTGAAAAGGCTGCACATTTCACGCGAGAAAAATAAAAATGTAAACTACATTTACAGCAGAGAGATATTTATTGCCACATGAATGACGTACAAAGAGGGGAGCAGAGTAGTTCTGTGAAAGAACATACACCTGAACACACGACTGAATTGGAAAGTTATGTACAGTGAAAATGACTCTCCACAGCCAATCATAACTAGTAAAACAAATACTGGCTATGTTCCGTCTAATATTGCCAAACCTTGGATAGATAGTATACTGCACTTTTCGAGCATGTCTCATGAGAATCCCATGTCATACTTAAATAAATTTACTGATTACTCTCAACTATTTACACTTAATGAACAAGAACGGCTGCACTGCATTGATTTCAGTTTGAGATCGTCTGCCCTATACTGGTGGGAAGTCACGAAACACAGCATACACAGTATTACCGAATTCCAGAAGGAAGTGAACTGATATAGATATGTACAACTCCGCGAGTTGTACAACTCGAGATATGTACAACTCTGCATATATATTATCAGTCACTTCTGCAATAAAACATCTGAGATATGACCAAGTATGCAATGTACACTCTCAACATTATAACACAGGCCATATCAACCAGAGAAGTGAATAAACACTATATTTAGTATAACTATTCAAGAGGATGATGTTTTAGAACAATTCTGGAATGTTAAAATACAAGGGAATTTGTGAGCGTGGTTACATGCAGAGTAGTTCGAACCAAAGAGATCACTATCGCTAGAACACTTCTGTTGCATGTACGAGCATACTAGACATTTAACAGCCCCTATGGAAGTCTCGGAATTTGTTGAAATGATTATTGCACAGTTGCCCTATCTGTATCAAATATATGCTTCTGGATTAACCTATAACAACCTGTCTTGAGTTCCACTACCAATCCCTAAAGTTTGAGCAAATTGACAGAGCTATGAGAGCAGACATTAATAAATATGAGCACACACACGACCGTGCTACACCGTTATACCAACCATACCCACCACGTCACAACAATGCTACAATGCAAAACCATCAACAACAGCGCTCTGGAAACTTAGGTAACCCTCAAGTCCATATAGTAAATTGAGATTTTGAGCATCCCAGAAAAAGAAATTTTAGCTGAAACGCTACAGACGTTGAAACAGATGACAGTGATGATGAAGGTGAGGGGAGGGATAAACACCAGGGCGGACAAGGAGGGCGACCTTGGAGGGAAAGACGCAGGCGTTGTGGGTCACAGGGAGACGCAGACAAACAAGTACCAGAAAAAGTCACCACCACCCACACCAGTTTGCTACCACCACAACATCCTGACCTTACGCAACCACCGCCGCCCGCTAACATACAGCAGCCACACATAAAAATGCAAGTATACACACAGTCTGAAGTACAGTCTGTGCAGAATGCGAATAACCAAAGAAATCACAGCGAGCAAGGCTACTTCGAGAGGCAAGCACTCCTTAATCCACTCGCACTTAAATTCCAGCAAGTGCCTCAATATAACCAATGGGCTCAAAGGGTCTGCTACTACCAATTTAATAGTCCATCAATCTTAAAAAGGAGGCTACCAAATTAACTATATTACCGACCTTGATGGAGTGGAAGAACACGGCAAAGACAAAGAAGACATTCGGGAAGAAGTACATAAGTTAGTGAAAGCCTACCTCACCTTTGCTGCAGAAACATGCAAGAGGGTGCATAAGATATTCAGAAAGCACAATTTTAAAATTGAGAGCTATGTGCTAAGGAGAGCCAACCCAGTTAGTTCATTGTGAGATGGTGTAACGGAAGTTAGGATTAATCTTTGAAGGACCCTTCGTTGTGTGTGCTAGAATTAAAGAGAATTGTTACCAGCAATGGAGAATCGTCTGGACATTACAGCATTACTCAACTGTGTCCATACGTAATGCCAAAGGTCTGACTTGTTTCTAAAAATTTATGTAAATCTGCAATTGTACGATCAACAATTGAAGTGCACCTCTGTTAACCTGCAAGTGGATGATATGCAAGTAGAATTGATGTCTGCAGTTATACTGGAGTTGAAAGTCAGTGGGAGCTGTACGACATTTCCTATACATGCAGCAGCATTTGTGTTATTAGGTATTGCTATTGTGCACTGTATTTGTCTGACTGGGAAATGTTCTGCGCCAATGACAACTACCAGAATGTGTTATTCCCTGAGCCTACGTTGTATATATTTTTATTGGGGTTATGTTTTTGTAATTCTGAATTACTGTGATATGGAAATACTGCTCCTGAAACACTGTATTACTTCATCCGAAGAAAACTGCGTTATTACTTGTATGAAGTAAGCTTGTATATCTACGAATGTGCGTCAGGAAGAGTGAGCATGTATTAAGAACTCTGAAGAGTGGAGTTACTCCACGTCAAGAGAGCAATATTTGTTCCAGAGGATGTCACAACACTAAGAACCTAAGCCGTACTGCAGAAAATTGCTATCCATTGTCTCTAATAACACACTACACCAGCCAACACATTTTGTGAAGCGAGTCCTATCTTACCCATTAGCACTTCTAGCTACAGCATCTATACACTCCCTAACACTCTGTGTTTGTTATATTTTCCCACTCGTCTGTTGCCATGGTTCTTCCACTCCTACATTGATGGAAAGGGCTTATCTTTATTTTGAAAAAGTGTAAAAGGAAACATGTTGTCTTCTTTTTTTTGTTTATCATTGCAATATTTTTTTGCTTATACACCTTGAAGAATAGTTGGATTTAATTGCAGAAACAGTTAATTGAATTTTCTCCTGTAATTTTTAAGTTGTACATAGTTTTTGACATAAGATGTATTGATGGACTGTGTTTCTGATCTTGATTGATGAACTGCAATGTTTTTCTTGTTAAGTGCTTTGTGAATTTAAGGGTTTCTTATGACTAAATCTTTTAATCTTTTTCAAACATNCCCATTTGAATATATGAACCTATTGGAAAATTGTTACATATCCATTTCTAATGCTGTTTAATCTCTAGGAGATTCACCACCTCTCAATTATGAAATATATAACTGCAAAGTAAGTATTTAAAGCACTGAACTGAATTTAAATTTCTATACACAAAAACTAAATACTCTTGTTGATGTAAGTACAAACTTAGTACAAAGCAACTTATATATGGAAGTTATTACGTAAAAATATTGAACACTCATAGAAAGTGCTGAACTGTGAAATACACTAAGATATCGCTGTTGGTAAAGAAATTATTTTGTAGAGCAGTAATTTTAAGACGTGATAGACATTAATCGTATAGCTGTGCACATATACTAACCCATCTTAGCACTTGGAACTAAAAATAGAAAAGAAAAGTGGTGCTCCATATAAAGACACTTTGAAACAGAAGAAACATCTCTAGACGTGTGAATTTCTTGGGGTATATGGATGAGTGCAGAATAGGTTACAGTGCCAACGAACTGTCAAAGCAATTTCGTCAGACTGTACATCTTCAATGGTATACCGACTGGATCAAGAGGGTGGAATAACAGCAGCGTGTGCCAGGGCAAGCAGAGTCATCATTCCCCATCACTTCCCATTCAGCAGTCTGCAGTCACCCATTCCAAGATTTCCATGTTTGAACATAATTATTTTATTGTATCATGGGCTGTGATGTGTTTGAGATTGCTTTGTATAATTTTCTTTTATTTTCAGCATTTAATGGACTTTGGATTGAAACTACCACAATGTACAGAAGAGAGGTATGATGTATCCATCCATATTTTCCTTGTATGCAATTTTTTTTCCTGTCCCTCAGTGATTTATTTGTTTAAATGCTGTTGTAAATAGAAGCATGTGATATTCTTGCACCAACATTCTAAAGCACTGTTTAAAATGTTTGCCCAAGCAAGTGGGGCATTTGTGTAATGGTAACATTACTTTTGAAAGTTTTTATTTTAATTACATAAGTAACTGACTATTTTGTTTTAAATTTCACTATTTCTATGCTTATAATAATAATTTGGGTTATAATATTTTCATTGACATTTTGAGCCCAAACATTGTGATATTTATGTTAGTAACCACATTTCTTGATGCCTTTCTATTACAGTCAATTTATTTATACTCCGTGCAAAGAATCTGAATTTTAAGTTAGTAATTTAATTTTCTTGCCCTCTTCGGTAGAGTTTTGTTTTGCAAAATACAGTTTTCTTTAATGTTCTAAGATTTTAATCTTTTGTTATTGGTTACCGTTTAGTCTGTGAAAAAAAAAGATCTTTTTAAGTTAATGGCTGGGCAGTTATTTATATTCACATCAAGAAGTGATCATCACGATGCCAACAGAATATTATCTCCGTCAGTCCAGTTGGTATAAATGCAGACTCACTTTTTTTATGGATCGTCCTGTCTGCACCAAATTGCACGGTAACCTTGTGCGAGATTTTATTTTGCAACATACACATTTTAATTATTATTCATAATTTTTTTTGTTGGAAACCCTAAGACTTGTATTGTTCCAGTAGCTGTTTTGTTTTGGCTTTTGCTTTATTAGTTGAGTTACGCCGGAGCTAAATAAAATGCTTAAATAATACATGAGAGGTAGGTGAACCCTATTAAAATGCTTTTTATTAGCAGCAAATCTATCTATTTGTTTTGAAAATCAAATCCACCTAAATTACTGTTTGTTGCAACTCATTTTTCAATAGAAGTAGAAGTGTAATTTGTGTGGTGTTTGTAAAATTTTTATTTATATAGTCTCAAGTATGGTCATCGCTAAATTAATACATTACATAACAAAACATTCTTTCAGTGAACACTATTAAATTTTCACTCACACGAAACACTCATGTAATTTCACCTTACAAAGGGCATGAAGTTCACATATTTTCCAGGCCCTCAGTTAACTTTGTGGTGCAGTATATTCATATGTTCCCCCAAGTGTCCCCTAACATTTTATAATTTTTGGTGGGTTTATATAGTAGGAACACTACAGGCACCTTTCAAACGCATGAAAGTATACTTTTAAACTAGTCTCGCACAAATTCACAATATATTTTGCACTGAAATAAAACCGTTAAAAGAGCTACACCATACCATACACATCTGTTTTCACAAGAAACCTGTGTCATTTTATAATGTTTTGTTGTGTCATATAGTATAAATGTTGTACTAGTGCATTCTTATAGTTCATACTGTATAAGAAGGTCACTTTCTGACAGGTCTGCAAAAGTAGCGCCACTGTTTACATCTGACTATATATCCTTCCGCCATCAGCTGGTCCGTCAAGTCGGGGCTGTATTTTTTATCAACACGCTGTCATCTAATCCACTTGCCATTGTACTGTATGCTAAACAAATTTTAAGAGACTTTAAGACTGACATCTGTCTAACAAAATAAGTAGGTTATAAAATGTTGCAAATAATTAAATATTTACTAACTCTTTTTTAATTTGTCCGAGATAGTGAATTTGAGTTAACATTTGCGAGACGGTCAATTGTATCTATTATCACACTTTGGACGTTATAGCTAATATATTCGAGTTGGAAATATGTGACGTGGAATAACGTTATAATTGCTTAAAAACGATTCACGCGTGTCTCACTTTCTACGGAAACAAGGAGATGGGTTTTGAGAGAACAATTTGGGGTTTAATTTACGTAGACGAACGATTACCGGTCGAGTATAAATTACTTGTACTCTAAATTGTTGTACATGAAATATATGTTACTTCAAAATTATGCAGAGCTCGTGAAAAAATATAACTATTGGCATCTGTTTGTAAATTGGTTTATATCGCGCAGGAAAGCGGTTCATTTCTGGCTGGTATTACCTCACATAATATCCAACAGATGGCTCGCACAGCGCGTCACGGCAAAGTTTGAGCCGCTGTTTTTGGATAGCGTCTTTTTTTAAAGTTCATTGTTCTTATAATACGGGCAGGAAATATATTTCAAATTCATGTCGTTTCGTCAAATTATTAGAAAAAATAATTCAACAATATTATGCAATATTTCTGTATGCTTTTGGAATTAATATCAAGGACGTGTTGAAAGCGAGGTTGGAGAGGGATGATAGACGTGAAAAAGCTTTTTGAAGTTAGCACAAATTCAGAAAACTTTTCCGCGTCGCATCATTCTATTGTATGTTTCATTTTGAACACCTATACATAACTACATTATCACGAAGTTTAGTTTTTAACACTAAAAACCATTGTTTTGTGNTTTCATTTTGAACACCTATACATAACTACATTATCACGAAGTTTAGTTTTTAACACTAAAAACCATTGTTTTGTGATCTTGTAAAATAAAATGTATTAACAAATTTAAGAACTCTTTCTTATCCGCGTATTTTCTGCTTTTGTGATGTACATCGGCAGTGCACTTAGAATAGCCAACGTAATTTTAACTTTTGTTTGTTTGTGCATCAGCTGATACAGGATTTTGTAAATGGCACTTTGTTGTTTCGTATACATCAAGTTGCCACTCACTGACTGTCAGAAAGTGGCCTTCTTAAACCGTATGGACCATATGAGACTGCAAAATAATTATAAAATGATAAGACATTTGTGGAAACTTCACATCTATCAGTATCAGTTTTATTCCGGCACAAAAGAAATTATAAAATGGTGCGTGACTCGCTTAACAGTATGCATTTGCACACTTGATACTGTATGTGTATGTATCGTTTTTACTATATAACCCTAAAAAAATTATAAAATTATAGAAGAAACTTGTGGGAATACGTGTATACATCACCTATATCTGCATCACTTTTTTCCAGAGGGAAAAAAAATTATTAATCTGTGTTTTACGTGCTGAGAGAAGTACGTAAATAAATCAGTTTTGTGTGGATTGTTGTTGTATATTTACATTCCTTGCTTTGTGTGAATTCAAAGTTTTTAAATTATCACCATCACTACTTGATTCTCTTATGTTCCAATAACAATTTTGACTCGACATATTCAACTGACTTTTTCTTTTCTGGTAATGCATCAATAATATTTATTATGTGTGTGAAATTTTTTGGCAAAGATAACAACGTATAGTTTAATTTGTCTTGTTCACATCGTTGCTTGTATTTTTCTACTGATTGCATAGTTATTTTTAATGTATTTAAGAAATCTACAGGATTATCAATTTCCTTCATTTTTAGCTTTAAAAGTTTTCTTTTGCACAATAACTTAGTTGCACTACTTTTGGGCAGATATATTTAATCAAACTTTTTAATCATATCTTTTGCAATTATTTCTGANATAACTTAGTTGCACTACTTTTGGGCAGATATATTTAATCAAACTTTTTAATCATATCTTTTGCAATTATTTCTGAAATTATTAGTTCTAGTTGAGAGTTGTTAACACTGTTAATTATGTAATTTTTATCTTTAATTTCCATTTTATACCAATCTGTTTTAGACCTACCTTGAGGCTTAACANTTTTATACCAATCTGTTTTAGACCTACCTTGAGGCTTAACATCATGTTGTAAGATATTGTAGCAGTTTTTCATTTCAATAAACAATTTCATTCTGAAATTCTATTTATCATAATTTGTTCCATCAAATGTTTGAAAAATAAAGTCATCTCTATTTTCCATGTAGTTTAGTTTAGTTTGATTGTTCTTCACATTTAGTACCTACGGATCTCTGCTACCACGTTAGAATTTTCTGTTAATTAAGAGTCATACATTCGTAAACACTGCTTTTATATATATATATATATATATATATA
Organism: Clitarchus hookeri; assembly: GCA_002778355.1. Taxonomy (NCBI): domain Eukaryota; kingdom Metazoa; phylum Arthropoda; class Insecta; order Phasmatodea; family Phasmatidae; genus Clitarchus; species Clitarchus hookeri. Next base: position 90,193 of record NQII01001203.1, on the reverse strand, counting down.
TATATACAGTAGAATCCCGATAATTCATATTGTCAAGGGACTGAATGTTAAATATGAATTATCGAGATATTCGAATTAGCGGGATTACCAATAATTGGGACCAAAAAAGAAAAAATACATAATAACGGGCTTAATGCAAATTTGCATTAATATGTAATGATAAACGCATGGCTACTTATTATGTATACATATGTACTGTATATATAAATCAATAAAAAACACATTAAAAATTTACGTTTATAAAAATCTGTAATTTTCTTTTGGTGCAAGCCTTGCAGACGCGTATTGTCGATGGCTTTGTCAAGCATGTTCAAAGCAGAAAATACTTCATCACCAACGTCTGATTTCGCTAAGAAATGGCGCACGTTGTTGATGTATTGTTTAGCCACTTTAGGTGTAATTGTCAGAACATTATCTTCGTCATCACCTTCACTATCAATGTCCTGAGATGGAGCCAAAATTTCTTCATTAGTTAGAATCCCCGCTACCTAGGCCATCGTCAAAATGGACGAAATCTTCAAACGTTATAGAATTTTCTTCATTTTGAGGTAGATGATTGCAATTCACAGGGCATTCTACATCTTGTTCAGTAACTGCTGATGAACGTTCCACCTTCGTGAATCCACAAGCCCGAAAACAGTTTTTTATTGTGTTTTCGCTGACACTTTGCCACGCCTTGTGAGCAATGTTCATGGCTGAAAATAAGNAGTTTTTTATTGTGTTTTCGCTGACACTTTGCCACGCCTTGTGAGCAATGTTCATGGCTGAAAATAAGGTGATTTTTTATCCTTCCCATCCTCGATGCTGTCAAGGAGTTGCATCACTACTTCCTTGCGGTAAAAGGTTTTGAACGTTTTANTCCTCGATGCTGTCAAGGAGTTGCATCACTACTTCCTTGCGGTAAAAGGTTTTGAACGTTTTAATTATGTCCTGGTGTAGAGGCTGCAGCTTAGAAGTAGTGTTGGCAGGCAAAAACACAACATTANTTTGAACGTTTTAATTATGTCCTGGTGTAGAGGCTGCAGCTTAGAAGTAGTGTTGGCAGGCAAAAACACAACATTAGCATGACTGAGCGGTGGGGTATCGTAGTGGGCCGTACAATTATCCATGAAAAGTAGAATTTTTCGCTGCCTTTTCTCCATATCAGCATTCACTGCTCGTATCCATCCCTTGAATAATTTGCCCATCATCCACGTTTTTTGTTTGCGCGATANTCCATATCAGCATTCACTGCTCGTATCCATCCCTTGAATAATTTGCCCATCATCCACGTTTTTTGTTTGCGCGATAGGTCATCGGAAAAGTTTATATGTTTTTAAAACATCTTGGTTTGGCTGATTTGCCTATCATGAGCGGTCTTAATTTCTTAGATCCATTCATGTTGGCGGCCAACGATATGGTTACATGTTCTTTACTATTTTTTCCGCCAGACACTTTTCTTCCTTAAAACACATTGATCGGTCGGGGAGACACTTATAAAATAACCCTATCTCATCGGCATTAAAAATGTTGTTGGGCTCATAAGAATCAATTATTTCTCCCAATTCGTCTTTCCACTCAGAACAAACGTCGGCCGATACACACGCACTTTCCCCACTAAGCTTCTTAAATTTTATGCTGTGCCTTTCTTGTAAACCTATCAAACCATCACTCGCACAAAAGTTTTTAGTTCCCAATTTTTCCACGAAAACTTTTACTTTTTCTCTTAAAATGTTTCCTCCAACTGGTACATTTGAATTCCGTGCTTACGAAAACCATTTTTTTAAATTCTCTTCTAGTTGTGGATACTCACCTGTCTTAAAGCACTTTGCTTTGCTGTCCGATGTCTGGGAGGCAATTTTGTCCTTGTTCTTCAGAATTAATATTATTGTGGAAGGAGGAACGTTATAACGTTTGGACACGTCAATTTGTTTATCACCACCGGCCACGGCGTTAATGATTTCTTTTTTTTCTCTAATGGAAAGACACTTATTAGCTCTTTTCGGAGGCATGGCTAAGACCGAACTGACTAACTTTTCACTCGCTCTGCTCCTTCCTACCCTCTCATAACCCTAGGCCGGACAGCAAGGCGCCTCTTAGTTCTGGGAATCACAGACACATCCCCTCACAGTCTACTCGGCGTCATTACTTGCCCTTCAAACTCTCCTGCGTCCCTCAGTACCCTTCCGGTATTTTTTACTCTGCCCGAATTGCATAAGTCTAGAGCTGGTGTACAGTCTAGGGTTAAAATCATTACGAGTTAACGAGATTTTCAAGTTGTAAATAAGAATTATAAGATGTTTTAATTGAGCTCGAGCAGCAAAATAAATACGTATTATCGAGGGGACCGGAATGCATTGTTTTTTTTTTTTTACGAATTAAAGGGATTTTCTCAAGGGACCGGCAAATTTGCACGAATTAGCGGGGTATACGAATTATCGGGATGCGAAATATCGGGATTTCACTGTATGTATATATATATGTGACACACACATGGTGATTCTAAAATCACGGGACAAACATTGAGGGGTGGTAGAGCTCACTAAAACAAACAATTATTGTATAGGAATATATGGGCGGAAGTGATGCGTTGAGGCACAAACACGAAAATAACACATGAAATGCAACACATTAGATGCATATCTGCCTTTTCGCTAATCGTAAAATCACCCATCACGGCCGAACTCTCAAGCGCAAATGCTTTGTTCGCTGATGCAGCAGGTCACTTGCGCAACGTTTGACTGCCCTCAACTATCGCCACCATTGTCAGCCAATCACGCCATATGTAGAGGTCGCCAAGCATGCGTGACTGTTGGCGGATGCATTTCCAGCAACTAATGAACATTTTATGTTTCCGTTAATGTGTTATGTTTTTGTGTTTGTGCCTCAACCCATCACTTCCTCCCATGTATTCCTATACAATAATTGTTTGTTTTAGTGAGCTCTACCATCCCTTAATGTTTGTCCCATGATTTTAGAATCATCCTGTATATATTTTAAATCACAGTTTTTCAACTTCTTTTATTACATACAAGACTCACATAATATTCAGTTATAAAACAAAACACAATAATAATATTTTCAGAAAGAATGAATTCTCTTTAGAGAAATCAGTATTTCCACAATAGGTTATCAATGTTTTGCTCCATTTTTTGTCTTCTTTTACACCCAGGAAACCTTCGAAAACAAATAGGAGATTCATCCAGAGCAGCGTGGTTAACCAATTCTACAGCAATACATTCTGCCTCGAAATTACCATTATTGTTGTGATCTTCTCTGTCAAACTCAAATTCTATGATTTTATTCCATTTTTGAAAATAACTTGTACATACAGCCATACCTGGGAAATTTTCTGATGTTCATGTTTAGCAGACAGCTGCATAGTGATTTCCCCGAAGGACTTAAAAATAGGTTTCTTGTGCATGACAAATGGATTACAACACTTATTACCATACAAATTAAAGAACTTGTCAACACATTTCTTGTAAGGGTATGTACAGATATTTACAACTTCATCCACACCTGTTCTAAGTCTAATTGATGTTTTTATTTCATCACTTGTGTCACTTTATATTATTAACTATGATGATCTAGAGTAAACAACTTTGGCACTCATCCTTAACAAAACAGCCAACTGAACACTCCATTGTCACTTGAATTGAATACAAATATGCCATCAGGACAGGCAGAAAGACAAACTCCAGGCAGGATGCATCTAATCATGTGATTATCTGCATGATGCAATCTCATGAAACATTTGCATCATCTTCAGACCTTCGGACATTACAGAGAGGTTACCATTACATGTAATAACATGACTTAAAACAACTCTGCATGAATTCTGCTTTTGATTTTTCTTAAGTTAAACTGTCTATAGTTTTAAAATTAGAATACAGTAGGTAAACATTAATTTATTTATTTAGTTGCAAAACTGTGAATTATTAAATTTTTTTTATTGAAGTGGGGTAGCAGGGTAAAACAGTCATCTGAATGCTGAAAGTTAATGGCCGCCATCTTGAATATACAAAATGTATTTTATAATATAAATATACAGTGTAATAGTATCTCATGTAAGCTTTTAAATGACAAAAAACTCCACAATAGATGACCTATTAAAAAAAAGTTTCAGCTAGTTGCATAAACCTCCGAAATCTGTGAAATATGCTTGTAGTGCGGATGAAAAATGGCTGCCATCATCCACTTGTAGGTAAAAATCTAAATTAAAATATAAAATGGTGCAGCTTCAGCCCCTTGATGATTTCACATGGAATGACCTACAGTTAATGTCAAGCAACCTTCCATTAATTTCAAAATTTTATTTTTTTCTAGCTTTTAACCTGTGAACACCAGTTGAAAAACAATTATGTTATTCATACACACCGTACATATCTAACTATTAGCTTAAAAGCAAAAAAAATATTGAATAATTTACTTTCTTGTTTGAAGTAAAAAAAAAAATATTTTTTTTTAAACAAATTTCTGTTTTGTGGAGTCTAGCAAAACAAAACAGAAAAATTTATTTGGATTTTTTTAAAATCAGTTAACTGTAAATAAGCATTTCGCCTTATCAACTTTCAACACTTTCCGTTGCAAATTAAAGTTAACATTTTTAAAATGAGAATTTAAAAAAGACTTTCAAATTATACAAAGTAAAATATATGAAAATGTTCTTTTTTTTACACAAGTCCGATTTGATAAAACAGAATCTTCTGGCGTGACAGTGTTAATGACTTTGTCATAATATCTTTAACTTGTCCCACAGTGGATATTTGTTGAATTCACCAGCTTTCCTTCTGCCACTTTTTCTCTGATGAAAAAATGTTTTATTGCAATATACTTTGTTCTGCAAATAAATTCAGGATTCCGGGCTAGTTTTACTGCAGTGAATTATCTACCTGAAGAACAAGGGCCTTCTTTTAAGCTCGAAATTCCTCCAATTGGTTTGCTCAACCAAATGATCTCTTTGGTGCCTTTATTTGCAGCTACAATCTCTGCTTCTGTAGTTGATGTATCTACTATTGCTTGTCTCTGGCTTACCATGAAATAGTTCTACCTATGTAAAAGATAACTTACTCGTGAGGTTGATGAATCCGTTTTTGTGCAGACTCCAAAATCTGCATCACTGAATTATTTCAGGGTTCCTTTCCTTGCATTGCACTTGTAGATTATTCCTAGATCATTAGTCCCTGCAATGTAATGAAAAACTCTCTTGACTCTTGTTATATCCTCTGCAGATGGGCTTTCTGGGGATCTTGATAAGAATCCCCAATCTATAATCCAGATCTGGTCTCGTGCTAAGCATTAAGTACACCCATGAACCAACTGCTTGTCTGTAAGGAAAGTTGTGCTTCTTGACATCAGCTTTCCTTAATCCTGAAGTTTCTGAACTTTTTTTAAAATTGTTGTGCAAACTGGCCTACATTCAGAAAAGTTGAATCATTTAAGAATCCTTCTGGCATACTCCTTCTGACTTAATTTTATACTTGCTTTTTTTGTTCAATTTCAATGCCCAAGAAGTAGTCTGCTTTCTTTGGAATGATTTTAAATTCAGACTTTAATTCTTTGAGAAAGTCTTCTTGGTCTTGTGGATTAGTTGCTGCAACCAACCCATCATCCACATACAATATATACTAATATGAGCTTTCTACCATTCCTCTCTCAAATATACAAGCATGGATCTACTTCACTTACCTTGAAACCTTGTTCCATCAGAAAACTTTGAATAATTTATGCCAGCACCTTGGGGATTGCTAAAACCCATATACATTTTTTGCCAGTTTGCAGGTATCATCTGTACCATCATCATCATATTCTTGTTGTCTTGTTATAATCTCATAATAAGTAACTACTGCTGCCATCTAGTTGGTTTGTACTCTTTGGTTCTTTAAATGTATTCATTCGATCACTGGTCAGTAACTAACACGTTTGTTTCATTTTAGGTTATGGGCCCAGACCCATAATTCCAGTACAAATAAACGTTAGAAACTGTATTTCTCGCAGCGGTTTACGACAGTGATAGAAGTTCGTAGTGATGCACATGTCAAATTCTACAAATGTAAACAGCTCGGTAATTACAAAAACCAGTGCCCAAATGATTCTGGCGGCTCAAATGACAAGATCATGTTTTGTAAACAAACAAACGCAATCAGTGCAGTGTTTCCAAGTGGGAATTTTGGCAAAGATGAGGGGTACATTGACTCGGGAGCAAGCGTGCACTTGACGGCAAAGAAAGTTGTATTAGGAATGCTTCATCCCTAGAAAATAAAGAAATTATTGTTGCAAACAATAATAAAGTTTGGGTTTTGTGCACTGGCGACGTCAATATTGTAACAAAAACTGAAGAGTGTGAGTTTGAGGTGCCAGTGAAAGGCGCATTCTGTGTACCAGATTTAACAACTAATCTGTTGTCCGTGAGCCAGTTAATCAGCAACAGTAATAAAGTACAGTTTACCAGAAAAGGTTGCGATGTTTACAATGCAAATGGTGTATTAGTGGCTCCGTCTTCGTTAATAAATGGAGTTTACAAGTTGAGAATGCCAAAAAGTGTACTGGCTGCATCCGCGGTGTCTGCAAACACATGACATCATAGATTAGGTCACATAAACAGCAACTATTTGAATAAAATGAAAACTGCCACAGAGGGTATTGACCTTGATGAAAAAGCTGACATTAGTAAGTCATCTTGTGCAGTTTGCTGTGAAGGTGAGCAGTCGACAGCCTTTTGCTCATTTTAGTTCAGGAAATAATGAGATACTCGGAGTAGTTCACACAGACATTTGTGGACCTATGGAGAAAGAATCCATTGGTGGTTCTAAATAGTTAATGCTGTTTGTCAGTGATTACAGTCGCATGATATTTGTATATTTTCTAAAATACAAAAGCGAAGCCTTGACTTTTTTTAAGGAATTTAGAGCAAAAGTGGAAAATGAAAGTAACAAAAGAATAAAAAAAATTGAGAAGTGACAATGGAGGCGAGTTTTGTAATAAAGAATTTGATACATACTTGCTAAAGGAAGGGATTAATCATCAAAAAACAAACGCTTACACACCAGAGCAAAATGGATTATGTGAACGCCGTAATCGCACAATCGTGGAGAAGAATTTTGGGCTGAGGCGACAAACACAGCTGTTTATCTTCAGAATCAAATTGTAGCATCGCTGTTGGATGAAAAAACTCCATTTGAAATGTGGACAGGAAGAAAACCTGACATAAACCATTTGAGAATATTTGGCAGTACTGTGATAGTTCATGTAGCAAAGGAAAGAAGACAAAAATGGGACAAGAAGTCAGAGAAACATATATTGATGGGATTTCAAGAAAATATCAAAGGTTACCGACTTTACAACCCAAGGACTAAATCTATGACAACTAGCAGAGATATCATCATGGAAGAAGAAGCTATCATACCAGTAAATGAGAGCACATCTAATGCTGAACAAAAAGAAGAAAGTTTAGATTCAGTGGGGGGCACTTCTGCAAAAATTGAAGTCAGTGGTAGAATCATTTGATGAGTTGTATATACCAAGTGAAGGTGAAGGCACTGATGATACTACTGAAACGACTGAACCAGAAAACAGACAGATTAGAAGCAGAAAGAAACCAGATCATTTAGGATTCTCAGGTATGCGTGTTGACGAAAATNACCAGAAAACAGACAGATTAGAAGCAGAAAGAAACCAGATCATTTAGGATTCTCAGGTATGCGTGTTGACGAAAATGTATTTGATGATGCGAGCGGCTTATCTACGGAAGAAGCACTAAAAGGACCAGAAAAAGAGTAGTGGTTAAAGGCTGTGAATGAAGAACCTAAGTGTTTTGATGATAATAGTGCGTGGGAGTTGGTAGATGCTCCAAAAAGTGGTACGGTTGTGAAGTGCAATTGGGTTCTAAGAAATAAATATGACAATGATAATAATGTTCGTTATCGTGCTAGGCTCGTGGCGTGTGGTTATATGCAAAAAAAGGTGTGGACTATTCAGAGACATTTTCACCTGAACAATCCGTATGTTGTGACTCTAACAATAAACGTAAATCTGCTCAGTTAGGTTTAAATATAACACATCTTGACGCGACTACGGCTTTCTTGAATGGGGAGCTTGAGGAAACAATTTATATGCAAAAACCAGATGGTTTTNACATCTTGACGCGACTACGGCTTTCTTGAATGGGGAGCTTGAGGAAACAATTTATATGCAAAAACCAGATGGTTTTTATGTAACAAAAAGTTGTGGAAAAGTACCTAAATTAAAACATGCCATTTATGGCTTAAAGCAGTCTTCAAGAGCATGGTACAAGAAGATTGACGAGTGTCTCATCAAAATGGGTTAAAAGCGTTCTAAGCTACAGTCGTGTTTGTATACCAAAAATTTTTGTATACCAAAAATTAGAATAGTTGCAGAACAATTGTTACACTTTATGTCGACAACTTCTTTATTTTTTCTAATTATTATAATTAAACTATGTGTTTAAAAAATGCATTAGAGTCACAGTTTAAAATCAAGGACTTAGGAGAGGTTAAGCAATGTCTTGGAATGTGTGTAAATGTAGACAAAACTGAAGGTGAAATTACTTTGATACAGAAATATATATATATAGACCAATTATTAAAAAAATTCCATATGACAGAATGTAAAATTGCAGGTACTCCTTTAGAGGCTAAATCAAATATTAATAAAGAGGAAAATTGTAAAGTCCAAATGCCATACCAACAGCTTATTGGAAGTCTTATGTATTTGGCGGTTTTAACTAGGCCTTATATAGCATTTGCGATTAGTTACTTAAGCCAATGTAATAACTGTTATAATCAGGAAACATGGTTGTATGCTAAGCGAGTGCTGAGGAACTTAAAGAAAACAAAGTATTTTGGTCTCAAATATAGAAAAAATGGAAATTCGCAGTTAGAAGGGTTTGTTGAAGCTGATTGGGGAAATAATGTTATAGATAGGAAGTCATAACTGGCTTGTACTTTGTATTGGCTGGGTGTGCAATCTCATGGGGAACAAAGAAACAGAAAACCGTAGCTTTATAAAGCACGGAAGCAGAATACATGGGTGTCACAGAAGCGTGTAGGGAAGCAATATATTTGCGCAACTTGTTGTGTGAAATAACTGGAGATCTATATCCTATAACTGTGTTTAATGACAACCAAGGGACACGTAAACTCTCTGTAAATAATGTTTACCATAAGCGAACTAAACACATTGATGTGCACTATCATTTTTGTAGAGAATGTGTCAGTAATAAAATTGTAGAACTGAAATACTTTGAGACAAATGAGATGCCAGCTGACTTCTTAACCAAGAGTTTGAACACTGTTAAACATTATTTGATATAGTGGGGGTGTTGTTATAATATCATAATAAGTAACTACTGCTGCCATCTTGTATTCTATNTTCCATTTGGTTGGTTTGTCCTCTTTGGTTTGTACTCTTTGGTTCTTTAAATATATTCATTCGATCACTAGTCAGTAACTAGCACTTTTATTTCATTTTATGTCTTACATAGGTAACTTCATTAAGCTCACCATAGAGAAATACTTTTGAAACATCAAACTGAGCAATATATATCTGTTCATTTGCAGCAATACTCAAATTGAGTGAATTGTCCCCATTCTCGCAACTGGACTGAATGTTTGACTATAATCAATTCCTTGACGACCCTTTGGCGTCCAATGTTGCATTGTACTTATCAATACTGCCATCAGGATTTCTGTTCAATCGGAAAACTCACTTACATGCAATTACTTAGGCGCCTTCTTGTAAGGTAGTCTTTCTCCATGTGTGATTTTCTTGTTGAGACTCCCATCTCTCTGTCCATCGCTTTCCTCCATTGTGCATTGTGTTTGCTGTTTAGAGCATCCTCAAATGTTTCGGGGACGTCAAACTCATCTAGCCATGAAAAAATCTTTCTTAATGTTGAGCAATCTCAGTCTCATCTTTCTTCTTGTGGTGGAACATTTTCTTCTTCGTTCTCTGCATCTGTCTCCACTCCAGTTTCATACTCTTCATCGCTATCTTCTTTGAGCTTTTTACTTGTCAGTGGCAGTTTAGATTCTTCTCCTTGTTCTCCTATTTCACACTTGTCCGGCAAACTGTCTTCACATACCCTGGGTTTTTCTTGAAACGTCACATCAAGTAGAATTTTTACCTTTCATGACCATCATATATTACGAGGTATCGTTTAACAGCCTTCACATCCATTTTTCTTTGCTTTTGAGCTGGAACATAACTGTAGCAGGCAGACGCAATTATTCGGAAATGGTTGTTGCTGGATTTCTTACCCACCCAAAGCTCGTGGGGAATGACATCTTCAGGTGATTTGTTCTATTTAAAACATATGTTGTGGAACTTACCAGTTCAGCCCATATAACCTTTGGAAATTCAAGCTCTGGATTTGAATACTTGAAACTCCTTGCCATCTCTACTATAGTTAGATTTTCACGCTCACTGCCACCATTTTGTTCTGGCGTGAATGGGTGCAGTTAGTCTTTGTGCGATTCCATACTGTAAAGAATTTCTCTTAGTCTTTGCATTATCAAATTGTCCACCATTATCACTAAAAAAACTTCTGAATTGATTGTTCTTGAGTTTTTGCATGTTCAATACATTTTTAACTTAACTTTTGATTTCTCTTTGACAAGGTATCCATAGCGAAACTTTGTGCAACTGTCTTTAAACTAATTCTGAGTTATTCATCCCAGTAGTGTAAAGACTGGTGGAAGAGAAGTACTGAAAGCATTTGAACAAGAAACGGTTCACATTTTGTCAACAGTTGCTGACAAAATACAAAAATTATTATTGGCAAATGTGTGGTATGTTGCACAAATTAAAAAAAATCTATTCTCTGTTCGTTCTAGCAGCTCAAGATAAAAATCCAAACAGTAAGTTTGAGTCCACAGGAACTATAGTCTGTAGTTGCGCAGTATATTTAATTATTATGGAGTAGTATTTACTGCTATTCACAAGATGAAAAGGAAAAGAGTAAAGAGAGGGGTAGTGTCTATACACTAACAGTGCGGTTCAGCCCCTTGACCATTCCATCTGACTGAGCGTGTAACAGTGTAGTCCCAGTCTTTTTCATCCCCAGAATCATTGTTATATTCAGGAACACAGCAGCTTCAAAATTTCTTCCCTGTTAGGAATGGAGTTCTAGTGGCACCCCACACCTCATGAAGACATGCTCTAGGAGTGAATCAGCCACAGTATGTGCTTCGTGGTTTGGGAGGGGAATGACACCTCAGGCCACTTTGTAAAATAATCTCGGGCCACCAATACATACAGATTACCTTTCTCTGTGACAGACAATGTGCCCAGAATATCTACTGCCATCCTCTCAAATGGGGTTCCAACATTGTATTTCTGGAGGTGACCTTGGCCCCTGGTCCTCAATTCCTTCCTCGCGTTGCAGGTGTCGCACATTCTGCACTATTTCTCAAAATCCTCCTAACAGTGAAGACAGTAGAATCTCAGTCAAACTTTGTTGAGGGTGGTGTTAACATCAAAGTGACCACAGGCTGCAGTGTTGTACAGTTCCTTTAAGATTTTGGGAACCCTGCATTCTGGAAGGACCAACTGTAAACATGTGTGTTTTCCATTATTACTTTCCCAGTTTGTGTAAAGCATGCCCAGTATGCTGAATATCTCTTCTCATTTTGGTCAACAGCCAGCTTCTTTCCACTTTTAAGTAATGGATGCAAAGTGGGATCATTTAGCTGATCTTTTCTAATTTCACCCCATGTAGATGACCTATCACAAGATCCAGAATCTTGAATTCTTGTCCTGCATGCCTTCAGTGATTAACCACTCTTATGTTCCTGCTGTTCACAATGATGAAAGAAAAGAATGGTTCACATGGCTTCTTAGAAAGTGCATCTGCATTGCTGTGAAGATTTCCAGATCTGTGCTGTATTTTAAAGTTGTATTTTTGAAGATGCTGTATCCACCAGGCTATTTGCCTTCGGGGTTCTTGAATTTAAGTAGCCAGTGTTATGAAGCATGGCCAGTTCTTAGAATAAAATGTCTGTCATAAAGGTTGGGGTGGAAGTGTGAAACTGCTTTCACCAAAACCAGAAGCTCCCTGCATTTAACGCTGTAATTTCTCTCAGGCTTTTGTAGTGTACCTTACTGAAGTATTTTAGTGCTCTCCTTCCCATCCTGAATCTGAGATATAACAGCTCCAACGCCTACATCACTCAGAATTTCTTTTAGCTTACTAAAAGCAACTTCGCACTCAGTGTTCCAATGAAATTTCCTTTTTGCCTCAGTCAGTTCATGTATTGGCTTGTTGATTGTGGTGAACCCAGGTACAAATTGTCGGTAGTAGGCACATACGTCCACAAGACTCCAGTTTTGTCAGTTGGTGTCTGCCAATTTCTTGTTGCTTTGGTCTTCTCAAGGTCTGTTTCAATTCCGTGGGCCGACACTACATGTCCCAATAAATTTATTTATTTTGGAACAAGTGTCACTTCTTAGAAACAAGTTTCAAGTTGGTTGTGGCCACTTTCTGGAATACAGAGTCTTGGCATGATAGGTGCTCTTCAAATGTCCTTCCTGTCATGACGACGTCATCTAGGTAAACATGACGTATATCTAAAGGGAGTACTTTTTCCATCAGGTGTTCAAATTTGACGGGGCGTTACACAGCCCGAAAGGCCTATCTTTGAACGGCCAGTTTCCTTTGGACACAAAATGCATCTGTTGATCCTCTGGAGCCACCTCGCACTGCCAGTACCCACTCTTCATGTCAAAAGAAGAAAACCATTGCATACCCGCCAGGCTGTTCAGTTTGTCATCTATCCTTGGAAGTGAATAAGAGTCTNGAAGAAAACCATTGCATACCCGCCAGGCTGTTCAGTTTGTCATCTATCCTTGGAAGTGAATAAGAGTCTTTGTCACATTATTAACCAGGCGATAATCCACAAAAAACCTCAGAAAGCCATCTTTCTTCTTAGCATGTGGAATGGGTGAATGCCACAGACAATTTTTAGGAAAAAAGTTACAGATTGGATGATTTGAACGATTTGAACAAANCCTTTGGACACAAAATGCATCTGTTGATCCTCTGGAGCCACCTCGCACTGCCAGTACCCACTCTTCATGTCAAAAGGAGAAAACCATTGCATACCCGCCAGGCTGTTCAGTTTGTCATCTATCCTTGGAAGTGAATAAGAGTCTTTGTCACATTATTAACCAGGCGATAATCCACAAAAAACCTCAGAAAGCCATCTTTCTTCTTAGCAAGTGGAATGGGTGAATGCCACAGACAATTTTTAGGAAAAAAGTTACAGATTGGATGATTTGAACGATTTGAACAAAGACTGCCTTCGGAGAGAGACGTTCAAATTTTACGATGAGGGGGGAAATTCTGACAAAAATTATGGCAGCTATGCATGAGAAAATAGGTTATACGGTTACAAGAAGTTCCACGACACAATTTTTTTTTCAAATGTTGGTTTTTGTCATAAGAAATATAATGACTGCAGAAGTTTGTAATGAAAAGAAAGAGCATTACAATTGAGTAGACAGGGAAGAGCAGTTTGTGCTTCCATAACAAGCTGCAACACAAAGATGAATCATTTTTTCAATCCTACATGCAACTATAAGTAAATAAATATTATTACAAACACATTTGATTGATGTTATTAATGTGTAAATTTAAGTGTTAGAATGTTTTTATTACGAACGTAAAATATGGAGACGCAAATATATCTCTTATGTGTTTTATCAATTTCTGTTTCTGCTATATTCAAATGTTCCTCTTTATGTATAGAGTTGTAATTTGCATTACTTCAGTTTAGATTTCACTGTACACTTATTATGACTGGATGGGCACTTGCTAAGTGTAACAACAGGGCGTGGTACTGGTCTCCGATATGCTGACACTAAGCGCTCAAGAAGTTCTGTGCTAGTTATCACCATTGCGCAGTGCAATTCTAAGAAGAACCATTCTGAAGTATGAGCCTCATTAAATAGAAGAGGCCTTGCAGGCTGTTACGGATGATATGCCCATTAAAAGGCTACAGAAAATCTCTAAGGGCAAGACACAGTTAGGAAAGAAAATGGGAACATGTATCTGGCTCAAGGAAGAGGAAGAAAGCGTGCTGGTGGAATGGGCCCTATTTTTTTGTAAAGCAGATTTCTCATTAATGTGGAAGACATACAAAATATTGTGCAGCAACACATTAAAGAACTAAAATGACATTCTCCCTTCAAAGATGGGCAGCCTAGTAGGAAATAGTGCAAGTCGTTCCAGAAAATAAATACAGCACCAACACTAAAAATACCTCCCATAAACAGATTACAGAATGGTTTGGAGAAACTGAAATATGTAGAAAAGAATCACTTTGAAGTCTTAAGTAGTATATTTAATTATGGAGATGGGACAGCATTTTTCTTCAAGCCTAAGGGAACAAGCACTAGCTAAGAAGGGTTACAGAAGTATTTTCAAGCAGGTTAATTCAAATGAAAGAATCCATTAGGCCGTGGATGTGATGGAAGGTGTACATCGGTAAGCGGAACAGTGGTAAAGTGACAATGTAGTGCCACTTTGTATTTATCTTTGCACTGTTAGGAACCGGAAACACTGGAGGTTGGCTAAGATATCCCTGAATAGCAGTGTGCTGGTGCTTACTGCAGTTGCCAGATATTAAAATTTCTATCACAGCTCAGGATTTTGGCACCAGTTGTAAACGAGACGTCGTCTGGTGTGGTGGTCGTACTACAGAAATATGCTATTTTGTGAAAACTAGTGGACGAAGATGTGGAAATGTTTTTCAGAACTGCAAAGGCTTGTTTGTGAAATGAGTGTTACAATGACTACAAAAATACTGTGATTACAGGGAAATGGTGGGAGGACGTCTGATGCAAAATAGAGTCAGGTAAGACAAAGTTTATTCCATTTTTTATTTTAGTTATTTTATATGTAACATATTTTGTACTTATATACTATTTTTTAGTTATATTACTTGTGTACATGGAGGGAATGCTAGTGGTAATCCAATCATATTGTATTGGGAAAACAATGATAACTTTTAATTCTTTTTTATTTCTTCTCAACATATAATTGGGCTGCAGGTGTAGATATATTAGAGATGAAAGTACTCAGTAAACTTGTCGCCTATATTCTTGGCTTTGTCTACAGGCCTTCTAAACTCTTCAAGGACCTGAGTTAAGATTTCACCTTCTATATTCCCTTTTCTTTTGTAATATATTATATGATGAGGATCAGTGTTACAGTCTTTGTCTTAGATAATTTTATGCAAAATTCAAACTGTTTGGATATGCAGGCTTGATTTTTCATGTTTTGTAACTCCTCATCCTTCCCTCTAAATTGCCACTTGACATTAGGAATGCCAAAAGCACATTCTGTTATTTTCCTGACACTGTAAAAGCAGTTATTAAACTTTTTTCCCCCCTGCAGTCAAATTTTTCTCAGAAACAACCACATTAAATACATTAAGGGAAATGCTTCATCCCTTAACAGGACATGTGGCAGTAGAATATTTGTGCCAGGAACAATCTTACTTTCTGGCATATTGAATGTTTTTTTTGTCTACNAATTTTTCTCAGAAACAACCACATTAAATACATTAAGGGAAATGCTTCATCCCTTAACAGGACATGTGGCAGTAGAAGATTTGTGCCAGGAACAATCTTACTTTCTGGCATATTGAATGTTTTTTTTGTCTACTCACTTAAACAGTTCTGAATTTTTTATGTTCACTTTAGGCATGTGTGAATATTCATTTTCTATTGCAAACCGAAGTTCAAAGTGAATAGTAACCATTCATGCAAATTTGAATCAAATGAGAATATTTGGTTTTACTGTACCTACAGGCAAAAAAGTAATTCTCAGCTATAATTCTTACGTGTGTGCCATGAAGCGTCGTCGTAGTATTGTAAAATCATCTTAAACATCACAAATTTAGACACCAGCTTTTGTGTTCCAAGCCCCTTATCTACATTACTTTATGACTATTTTAAAGTGTTTATCGTTCCTGCTATTGGACCATTCACCAAGTGCAGGGGAAGCCTTTGAATTATAATTACTATGATTGTAATGTAATTCTGCATATTAGTGTTACAAAACATGCTAATTACACGTACTTTAGACTCTCCATGTGGTAGTTTCAACAACTGCTTGTATGAATTGTATGTTGGTGAGCGTTCATCAACATCTGTAAAGAAATTCCAAATGGAACTATGTTTTTTTCTTTATCAGACATTTCTTCTGCATTGCCTTTATCCATTTTTAATAATTGTAGCCAATCATACCTGTTATATCCACAAAACAGATAACCTACAAAGTGACTTATATTGATTGCAGCCATTATCTACAGTGGCCACATACTCTGTGGTCAACTCTGCTGTAACACTGCGCGGTAATCTACAATATCGATACATTGTTTTGCAGATGTCGATATTCAATCACTCGTCAGGAAATAATGTATACATCACGTGCACATGTTTCTTGTTGCATGTGTTGGAATGATTCTAAGCTTCGCGTTACATGAATAGTAAATTTCATTGTAAAGTGCAATCAAATGTTTAAAAAGCTTTTACGTACTTTAATTATACTATCGAAGCTTTGCATATGCCTAATACTCTCCAATCACTCTGTTTTCCTCTTATACCAACATCAATAACCTGGTAACTCTATAAAATAATACTCTTAGATAATTGAAGTAGCTAAAGTTGAAATGGGGATATCAGTTTATAATTATTATCCATAGGTGGCACAGTTGCAGTTTGGGAAATTTCATTAGTTGTCATATCCCTTTGCAACTTTGCAATTTGTTTCAAATGTCCCTAAGTCAGGAAAAGTATAACTTTTTTTCCAAACTCTAACACAAGGACCTAGCAAGTTTCAAAGATGATTTTGCTTACAGTCAGTCTTCCAAGCCATAATTCAAAGACCTAGTGTCTAAATGATGCTCCAGTTGCTAAGAACTTCCAAAAAGTAAATTGTAACCAGACATGTCTAGCTAAAGAAAAGGAAACACTGTTACTAACAATTATTTCATTGAAACTGATTGTGCACATAATTGTTACAAATACACCTAATGCTTTAAGAAAACTGTGCCACAGAAACATGTTCTAAAACATTTTATCTGGTTTCAGGACATGAGTTGAAAACAAAATGGAAGAACATGAAAGATACATTCTGAAGACTGCTGCAGGAGACAAAAGAGAGCTCAGGGTTGAGTGCCATTTTTTTTCAAACCAAAGTGGTAGTTCTACTAGCTCATGATGATCGCCAGAAGTGTTCTTCTATCAGCATGGATTTCTATATGCTTGAATGAATTTGAAGGCCAAAAAGGTAATCCAAGTGAAGGGAATACAGTAAAAAACTATGTCGATTCTGATGAAAACAAATTTGAAGTTAGTGTGTGTTCACCTTTGTCTCTTCCATCTCGCACTTCTCGCTCGTAGTCCTCAGCAAGTTTTTGTGGAGTAGGGTGTGGACGATTCCAGAAGAAGAGGAAGAGTGAAGGTACTTTAGAAAGTACAGAATAAAAATTAATTAAAGGAGAAGAAAATCATTGTCCTATTAGGCATGGAACCACATGAAAGGAGGAGGTGACTATAATTTTTAGTCAACCTTCTGCCCTTCCTGCAAAATCTCGGCCCCACAGAAAAGCTGGAACCTTAATATCTATATAGAAATTTGTCATGGAGTTATATAAATTTCATGAAGCTCAAAAGGCCTGTGGCGGTTACAGAAGCCACCGACTCAGCTCTTCAGGGTTTGTAATATTTTCTTTGGTAATTATTAAGAATCACTGCAGAAAAATACAAAAAATATATCGGAAAATGGTATACATTGACATTATTAATCACGTTTAACGCAAATTTATTAAGGGCATCATGATATTCGCTATATATACCAACCAAATGCAATAGTGGGGAGGGCTATGAAGATCAGTGAAATTTTGGGCTAAAACACTTAAAACATTTATGTAAATTATATGTTATTTGGGTTGCTTAACCATGTTCAATGAAGACCTAACCTAACTTCACGATAGGTTATTACAGGGGTAGAGTGTGCAACGCATAATTGTGTTTTATAGAAGGTATAATGAGGAAGCGTGCATTGGTTCATCCATCACCTGTAATTCACTTATCGTGAAGTTAGATTTAATTTCGTTAGGTCTTCTGCATTAGACACTGCTTACTTTCCAATCAAAAACTGAACTATAAATTATGTTACTTGCCCATATAAGCGGCGAATATAGATCCTTGATTATGTATTGCTGATAACTCATGTACTGGACAGGTTTACTTTCTTTTCTAATGTGTCGGAACTCCACACCAACACTCGTATTTCCACAATAATTAGANTGTACTGGACAGGTTTACTTTCTTTTCTAATGTGTCGGAACTCCACACCAACACTCGTATTTCCACAATAATTAGATTTAAAACTTCACAAGAACATAGTTGCAAAGAATTACTTGTATTTTTGCACAATAATTAGATTTAACACATTAAATGGAAATAATCGCAACGAAACGTGCTTAATAGCACTCATAAATCACAAGCTTTCACGCAGTCAAATTCACATGTATACTGCACTTCCACATGCTAACAGCATACAACCATCATGTGAAATAAGTAAAAATTTAACTGGAAGACCAAAATTGATATGCATTTGTTTGTGTGTCTGTGTATTGTTTAACAAATGTATTGTGGTGAAACACGTAAACCGCTTGTAGACGCCACCTGGGAACGTCTTTTCGTATGACGTACTATGTGTATATTTTTTCTAGTACCTACTTACACGTTACGTAATGCAATCCTCTCATGAATATAGGCAAGGTAAGCCTTAAAATATTCAACTGAATTAAATTATATTCCAATACTGCTTGAATACCGTTGTCTTGTCCTAACAAACAGTATAGCAAATAAATGTAATTTATTGCACCTCAGTCTTAGAAGAAAAATTAACTTTGGAGATTCCCGACGAAACCTGCCGACCAGCGGAATCGTCAAGCACGATTCCCACATATGAAAATCTAGGAGTGACCTGGCTGGGGATTAAACGCGGTTTGCTTTGGTGGGAGGTGAGCAGGCTAATCGTTCAGCCACCGCGGCCCCAGAAACTAACAATGGTTGGCAACTACATGACGTGAGTTTCTTTGTATATCATTACAAAATCATTTATTTTTGTTGTAGCAGGTAAGAAAAATTCTAAGCATTTACAAAAAAAGAATTGATAAAATTATTGGTTGAAAGATAAAAACTTTCACAATACCAAAAGTGACTATGACCAACTCCAATAAATTATTTTAATGTACATTTTTATCAAATGTAATATAACTCCTAACCAATGTCCAAATGTTATAACATTTAAACAGAAAAAAGTTGTTCAGTGCTTTAAACTTAACCGTTCAGGACGTGGGTACAAAAGTTAACATTTTTGTATTATATTTCACCTACCTGAGTGTACTTTCCACAACTGTCAGTTAAAAAAAATTACGTAATTCAGACCACTAGGTGTTCTAGGAGCATTACGTATTATTGTTGCCTTAACTCCATCCTTTTCTTCTGCAAATGGGGTATTTTCCTCTCCATTATGTAGTCAAATGTTTCTGTTGACATTCTGCTGTTTAAAAAAAATTCCTCATCTCATAAAGATGGAAATAAATTATAGGTGGGTAGGGCTTAACGGCTCTTCAACAGTGACGTTATTAGGAGTGTAGCAAGTTGCTTGGAGAAACAGGAACGGAGAACTAATCTGCAATTGCCTGTAATAAGGAATCATTCCAACATTCACCTGAAGTGATTTTGGAAAACGATGGTAAACTGAAATGAGGATGGCCAGACTGGCATTGGAACCCAGGCACTCCCGAAAGTTTTACCACTGTGTCACCTTGCTTGGTAATGAATGATGGTATTCTTGATCCACAGGGTGATTTTAAAATCATGGGACAAACATTGAGGGGTGGTAGAGCTCACTAAATCAAACAATTATTGTATAGGAATATATGGGCNATGGGACAAACATTGAGGGGTGGTAGAGCTCACTAAATCAAACAATTATTGTATAGGAATATATGGGCGGAAGTGATGCGTTGAGTCACAAACACAAAAACATAACACATTAACAGAAACATAAAATGTTCATTAGCAGCATACTTAACGAGTGATTCTGTACAGAAAACGTTAAAACAGTTGCTGGAAATGCATCCACCAACAGTCACGCATGCTTGGCGACCTCTACATATGGCATGATTTGCTGACAATGGTGGAGTGCGTGAAATACCCGGCGTATTTGAATCTGTTCGCCAATCACTCCACCAACGCTACCAAGTTTGCATTACTGTCAGTGGTAGCAATTTTGAGCAATTATTATAAACATTGCTGTAAAAAGGCATTTAGCGGCGATGTTGTAAATAATCAATGTGTTGCATTTCATGTGTTATTTTTGTGTTTGTGCCTCAATGCGTCACTCCCGCCCATATATTACTATACAATAATTGTTTAATTTAGTGAGCTCTACCACCCCTCAATGTTTGTCCCATGATTTTAGAATCATCCTGTATATGATGCAACCTATTACAGACCTTCCAACCCTCTCGATTTTTTGCAGGAGACTCCCAGTTTTCCTGCCCTCTGGATTTTTCATGGAATTCTCCGGATTTTCTATTGTATTCCGTGTTAGATACCCTCTATCTCTGTTTGATATATCAAGCAGTAAATATATTTGATTATAACCGGTAATGTCACGGCGGAAGTGTAACATTTGCCTGCCCATAATACAATTGATTTTAGATTTTTGTGGTCATGATGCCTTGTGACTCTTTTGTGAGATCTTAGCGCCATTGTCTGTTCCATCAGTTATTGTTTTTCATTGAGTTTGAAGTGAAATGTGTCGTGCGTAATTTCAAAAAGGTGAAAAAGTATGAAACTACTTATAGACACGCGTTTTCTGTTGAGTATCCATGCATAAAAGAATTTCGGAAAGATGCCACTTACGCTTTTTGTTGTGTGTGTAGGTGTGATTTTTCTGTGGCGCACATGGCAGTAAAGGTTATGTCATTAAACACATGTAAACAAAAAAAACAGAAGGAAAACACTGCGTGTGTAGAAGGAAATTGCAACCCTGAATTTTTGTGTTAAAGATGACTGCGAAAGTGTTACATGTGCGGAGTGTCTGTTCACTTCCTCCATCATCGAACATAACCTCCCTTTCCATTGCGCTGATCATGCCGGGCCATTGTTTAGCACAATGTTTCTTCTAGACAGTCGGGTAGTCAAAAAAGTATGGGTGTGCCAGAACAAAAACAGCGGCAATTGTGTCCGAGTTGGGCATTAACGAAACAAACAAAATTATTGAAATTCTGCAGAATTCCACATTTTCTATTTCTACAGATGTTAGTAACAAGAGTGACGACAAGCTGTACCCTATTATAGTCATGCTGTACAAAAAAAATTCTCACCAAATCGAAAATTTTATACTATCTGTTCCTTCATTAGAAGCTGCTGCAACTGGTGAGAAAAATGGTAATATTTTACTCACCACTTGTAAGTCGTGTGATATTCCATTGTCGAATTGTTTTGATCCTAAGTGCAGACAATGCACCTGTTATGTTGGGTATGAAGAATGGTGTTGTGGCTGTCTTGGAAAGGGAGATTGAAAATATAATGATGGGCTACCCGTGCCATTTTATAAATTTTGCAGCTGAAAAGGGAGCATCATGTCTTCCCGTGAAGACTGAAGCGTATTTAATTTATATGTATTATTTTTTAGAGAAAAGTGTCAAAAGGAAAGAGCACTTCAAACATTTCCAGGAGCTGCACAACACATAACTGAGAAAGATTTTGAGACATGTGAGCACCTGCTGACTGTCTTTGGGTATATTGTTGCAACAGCGGCAAACCCTTGCTAGTTTTTTTAGAACTGAAGTTTCTGGTTTGAGGGGTTCTTCCCATGCTGGCACTTTGCAAAACTTGACCANAGCCACAAAATTCCAAAACTTGACCATAGTCAAGCCGTTAGCAAGGTTTCAAACTCTAACAAAGCTTCTGTATTCTCTCTCTTCAAATTTGAAATGAAGCTCAGTCACAAGCAGGCACTAGCAAACACTTATGTCAACTGCAGCCTTTCACGGTAAGAAAGATTATCAATGTTTCTTTCATCCAATTTGAATAAGGCATTCAGCTTATTTCTTTCAAATATTGCCCCATCATTTGAAGCACCAAATGTACTTCTCTAATGAAGTGTACCTCAGATACATGTATTGCATTGGATGTTACAGAACATANGAAGTCATTTTTGCATTGGATGTTACAGAACATAATGCCAAAATTTAAGGCAGCAGCAGTAGTCAAATGTGCATTTTCACTTTTAGATGTTGACTACCACAGCAAAGACAATCAGAAAAGTGACTGATAGGCAATGCAATGACTAAAGTTGTGGCAACACTAAAACAAGAAGAAAAGTTTTTTTTTCTTGATTCTGTAAGAAAATGCTATTCAACAAGTTGCAATTACATTGTACACAAATTTCCATTTAAAANTCTTTCAAATATTGCCCCATCATTTGAAGCACCAAATGTACTTCTCTAATGAAGTGTACCTCAGATACATGTATTGCATTGGATGTTACAGAACATAATGCCAAAATTTAAGGCAGCAGCAGTAGTCAAATGTGCATTTTCACTTTTAGATGTTGACTACCACAGCAAAGACAATGAGAAAAGTGACTGATAGGCAATGCAATGACTAAAGTTGTGGCAACACTAAAACAAGAAGAAAAGTTTTTTTTCTTGATTCTGTAAGAAAATGCTATTCAACAAGTTGCAATTACATTGTACACAAATTTCCATTTAAAAANTTTTTTTTCTTGATTCTGTAAGAAAATGCTATTCAACAAGTTGCAATTACATTGTACACAAATTTCCATTTAAAAATAAGGTTTTGGTTAACGCGAAGTTGTAAATATTTATTCAATTTCCTTTTCTTCAATTTTTGTGAAAAAATTCCTAGTTATTTTTGTATTGCAGTCCCAATTTTGTAATTTCAATTGAGGAGAGAATATACGTAAAGTTGAATTTGGTGGGTAAAATGAAAGCTGCAGATTGGACACTGAAATATAATAAATTAACCATGTGATGGTTTTATTTTGATAATCCCACACTGTAACGCAGCTTGTTGAGAGTGTGTTCAGCCAGGCCACTAAAACACACAGTTCAGGTCAGCACTTAGTGAGGAAAGACTAGAAAGACTTTTGACTGTGAAATCTGCCCAAAAAGGAAATTGTTTCGAACAGAAGTTTGACTCTTCATTTCTCAAGACTGCAAAATCAGCTACGTCAAGGAGGCAATAGCAGCAAAGTAGGTTGAAAAAAAAATTGTTTGATGTGCATGTAGGTATTTATGGTGATATGTAATATGTCGCTAATTTGAAGTTATACAATTACAATTTTTGGCAGAATAGGTTAAGCACGCCAATGGTGGGGAGAGGGGTTGAAGAATCTCTTGATTTTTCATTTCTGGAAGCTGGAAGGTCTGCTATTAATATGATGTACACTAATTTCCTCTTTTTCCTTTTTAAATACGCTTTCACTTAGAAGCATCTGCAGTTGTTGCTCTGGAGATGCTATACAGGTTGGCATCGTAAATGTAGTGCACCACTGTCCAAGGCCAGAAATTGGCGCTTTGATTATAGCCAGCACCGCTTTACCACCAAACAATGTTTTCGACGTTGGTATTGCTGCTGGAGACATGTCCACCATTTATTTGCCACAAATATTAACAACTTCCACAGAATATTATAGGTGGTATACATTAGGAATGGGAAATTAGGAAGCCCCAAAATGGTTGGATGACAGTGGAAATAGTCTACTAGTTGTTGAGCAACAAATTTCACCCCTGGTTATTGAAGAATGGTATACCTCTCCTGGCNCAGTGGAAATAGTCTACTAGTTGTTGAGCAACAAATTTCACCCCTGGTTATTGAAGAATGGTATACCTCTCCTGGCATTACTTATTACTGATGACCATTCCTCACATTTCACACTGAATAATAGGTAATTCTGCAAGGAGAATCGCATTGTTATATTGGCATTACTGCCAAACTTCACTCAATAATTTAGCCAAGGAGTTTTCTAGCCATTGAAGAGTGGATGGAAATATAATGCAGGAGTTCTGAATTTAGTATGTGGCCAACAACAAAGATCCTAAATTGAAGAAGAAAAAGGATTTCAGCAGTCTGCTGAAAAATGTAATTTAGAANATGTGGCCAACAACAAAGATCCTAAATTGAAGAAGAAAAAGGATTTCAGCAGTCTGCTGAAAAATGTAATTTAGAAAACCATTTCTCCAGAAATGTGGTATTTTCCCTTGGAATCTTTTAGTAATCAATGTGGACAAATTTATTCCCAGGCAATCTTATGACATTTGCATACCTATATAAACACTTTCTTTACCTGCACTCCCAACTCCAAAAATCATATTGCAAGTGATTCCGAAGTCTTGAAACACACTGACATTTTTTGGGGGTAGTAAACTGAAGTATTTTGAAGTATCCGGTAATGTCCGGCAAGGAGATGGCGAAAGATACCATCATGTATATGCATTTGAGACACACAAAGTTTTCAAGGATATTTCCAATCTCCTCCACTGTCCAATTCAGAATTCAATATTTCCTAGAAGGATTAAAGGAAAGTAAATCTGTTTTCCAGATACCATGAGCAAAAGGAAAATTGTGTGTCAATATCTGTGGTCCCTTGTCCAAAATTAAGGTGAAAGGCCAGACAGATTAGATTCAAATCCATGATAAATCATTGTCCATTTGTGTAATCCATGATGAATAATTTACATTTTTCTATAAAAGATTTTCACTTGAAAATTTTTTACATATAACTAGAAAATCGCTGTTTTTAAAAAGTTACTTATAAATCATACACATTAGCAACACAATTGTTAAATTAATGGGAACTTTTTTTATTTTTGAATAGTGGTATCATGTATAGTTGGGCATTATTTAGTTGAAACGTGGCATTGAATACATTGCATTCTGTTATGATATGATTTATGGTTCATCATCATACCTTAACGGGGCTATAGGGACNGTGGCATTGAATACATTGCATTCTGTTATGATATGATTTATGGTTCATCATCATACCTTAACGGGGCTATAGGGACATAACAAGTTATTAATAAGACACCCTTTATATTATGCAATCTAAAGGGTGTTTATTTAACTTTAAGGTTGTACAATATTATTTCAATATATATGATTGAATATAAATGGGGGAGCTATACAAATATACTGAAATATTAAATTATAAATATTTAACCACTTACATTTTGAGTAAGGTCTAATTAGAGAGTCCCCACATTGTTCATGATTCCGGAGGATGGTGGAAGTCGACAGCCGGACACACCCATCTTCAGTGGTCTTCTCGTTCCAATGGCTCGACAACAAAAGACACCACCCACGGACTACACTGGCCTGTATCAGCTGCGTTTTGTCCCAGTTTACTGGCTGGTGGAGGCGGTTTCTGTGGTTTGCGATTTCATAACTAATTTCAGCAGTCATGGCCCATGTCCTGGATAAATATGTGAAAGTGATCAGGCAGGCCGCTCAGCTAAGGCTTGATCACAACTCGTAACATCTCCCCCAATGTTCAGCAGGCAGGCAGCTCAGTTAAGGCCTGATCACAACTCGTGATGTCTCCCCCAATTTTCACTAGCGAGATGCCCTCATTTCGCCCTAGAGTTTGTGTGAATTATGTAGATGATTGGGAGTTGTGGGGTTCATCTTGTGGCAGTAGGAATATGGATTGGGTTGAAGTCCTNGCGGTTTCTGTGGTTTGCGATTTCATAACTAATTTCAGCAGTCATGGCCCATGTCCTGGATAAATATGTGAAGGAGTGATCAGGCAGGCCGCTCAGCTAAGGCTTGATCACAACTCGTAACATCTCCCCCAATGTTCAGCAGGCAGGCAGCTCAGTTAAGGCCTGATCACAACTCTTGATGTCTCCCCCAATTTTCACTAGCGAGATGCCCTCATTTCGCCCTAGAGTTTATGTGAATTATGTAGATGATTGGGAGTTGTGGGGTTCATCTTGTGGCAGTAGGAATATGGATTGGGTTGAAGTCCTCTTTACAGTAGGAACATTTTTGAAAGGAATTATGGTAGACGGAGAAGTCGGGTATAAGGAACTGCCAACTGCTGCTTTCGTGCAATTCTCAGTCAAGGGTGAGTCGTAGAAATGCTGTGCTGTGTGTTTGCAGTGGCCATGCGGGTCTTGAACTTCATTCCGCTGGGTATGCAAAGTGCCTTCCACGCGAGCACAGCAGGCGCACCACAGATTGTTTGTGAAAGCGCAAGTTTTTCTTGAGGATTTGTCCTCTAAGTAATACGTGGCATGAATTGTTCATTACATTAATTTGTAATGACGCAGTATTATTAATTTTTGGAATACCCTTTGATTTTCTTTCATTTAACGGGATTTTGTAATATTTTATCGTGATTCAAAATTGAAACTGTGGAATAACGTTTATCGGTCATCCGTTTGCCATTTCAAAAGTCATAGTTTTCAGTAAGCGTCATCATTCGATTAGAAACTTTCCGACTGCGTCATCAGGTTTAGTTCGAGAAGTTTGATTATCTTTAACTGATGGCGCAGTTAAATGGACTACGCAGTTTGGATAGCGTGCGTGGCGGCCCACGCCAGGCCCTTATTGNCGACAAATACAGAGTGTGTCCTGTCGCCGTCCAGCAGTTGATACCCAGTGCTACAGCAGTAGACTCTCAGCAGCGACTCGCCGAGGCTGCGTCGGGCATGGCGCATAACCCCCACACCGGCAAACTTGAACTAGCTAGATTATTTCTCAGCCGGTGTGGGAGTTCGCTGCCTCGTTTTTTTTTCGGGCGATGATAAGTGTTAAGACGTAAGTAATCAATTAACCACTGTGGCGCAGCTGTGTAGTTGTCCGTTTATCTGTAAACCTGTTCGTACTCGGCATACCTGAAGATCGTATGTGAACTGTTTTGATTATTAAATACAAGTCTAGAACAAATAAACCGGAACTTGACTACTTTATCTAATATTTAATTGGCACCTTTTTTAAAGAGTTTCATGTTGCTATCATTGAGTGGTAACTTTCATATGGCAATAACAGCGTGGTGCATCATTACAATTTCTTGTAAGGAATGGAAAAAAACAATATATTAATAATGATAATAAAAAAAAAAAACTATATTTGAAACTGAAAAGAATTTAAATTTGGTAAGCTAACTGTTCTCCTGGTACATTAATTGTTTTGTTTATGTTTGCACATAAAACTAAAATTCCTGGAAATGAGTTACATGTTAGGACAATGTAAAAGCAGTGATGTAATAGTATTACATATTGAGTGATACGTGGCATCACGGTGGTAGGATAGAGATAGGATGGCATCGAAACGTAGCATGTTGTTATATTAGTTATTTAAACTTACATTAATTATGAAAATAAAACAAAAGTATAGCTGCTTTTCAACTGTTTCAANCATTAATTATGAAAATAAAACAAAAGTATAGCTGCTTTTCAACTGTTTCAATATGTAACTGGGTAATGGAAGGGATACTTAAGTAACCTAATATTATTAAATGTGTTCTAATATACACTGGTAGCTAAAAATAACAAAACAATAGTTAAAGGTAATAAATGTTATGTATTTNTGGCATCACGGTGGTAGGATAGAGATAGGATGGCATCGAAACGTAGCATGTTGTTATATTAGTTATTTAAACTTACTTTAATTATGAAAATAAAACAAAAGTATAGCTGCTTTTCAACTGTTTCAATATGTAACTGGGTAATGGAAGGGATACTTAAGTAACCTAATATTGTTAAATGTGTTCTAATATACACTGGTAGCTAAAAATAACAAAACAATAGTTAAAGGTAATAAATGTTATGTATTTTACAATAAACATATGTCAATAATAAATAATTATCTATAAAATGTGTTAAATTTTACTAAATGGTTTTTTTTTTTTTGCAAAAGTGGAAATCTTAAATTACAGTGATAAAAATGTTATTACTTTTTCTAAAAGATTGCATTTTTTTTTGCCACAATGCAATAAAATATGTGTAATAAATGAGACGTCTTTATTTTCTGATGGCGACTTTTACAATGTATGAATTTATTCATAGAATTTGTTAGTTGAGTAGGTACATTTTCAAAACTTAAATTTTTTTCCTTATCGCAAACATTAGAAAATTACCTTTTTTCTTCCAAATTCTTTTAAATCGTAAAACGGCTTTGAATTTTTTTTTATTACACATTATAATACACACAGCTTTGATTTTGTAGGTCTCCTGTTAGTAATATTGATTTGTTTAAAGTTCTCTTATACAATCATAAACTTTTAAAGTAAAATTTATGTAAGTTTTACAGCTACCTGCATGGTGAAGTGTAAGTGTTGTATCTAAAATATGGGAACTGCTGGTTACCTGTGTATAGTGTTACGACTTGCAAACTGGGTTATGCGGTAGTTCTGATGTTGTGTAATGAAAGTGCGCGCCTTGACGACTATGCTGTGCGAGACATCAGAACAGGTGTCCTACTTCTGCTGTCGCGGACTTTGGTTGAGGGTCTTTGCTGTTGCTGCTGAACGTGAATATGCGGTACCGTTGTTTTGAAACTTACAAGGGAATTTATTAACAGAAAGCCTTCACAGTTTGTCTAAACACCTTATTTAAAAATTTTTCTTAAATAAATAATAGGACCCAAATAGTTTATGGTGAGTATAGTTACAAAAAATGTACTTATCAATTTAATCCTGGTTTTAGTATATTAGGGGTTTATTATATGTATTTCTGGGCGTGTCCAACCTTGGAAGTTTGTGTGTTGAGATGTTCGTTAAAGTAAATTTATTTCTGGATAGTCTTCGTCAATTATTCTCTCAGGCAATAACATCTTTATGCTAACTGATGTTAATGTTTAAAATCCATTTCTTAGGCAATGTCTCGAAATGGAAACAGTTAAGTAACTATTTGCATACACATGTTTTTCTCTGAAAATAATTTATTGCAGTTAGCTGTGTGTACGGATAAAATTTTTATTTAATAAAATGTTATTGAAGACGAGGGACATCAACACATAGTATAAGTAAAAAATCGACACTGATTATGCAAAATATAATATAGTAAAGAGGAAAGGAACACATAATAATTAAGTAGGTACTAAATACAATACTACTTCCACAGAAAGGGGTAGTATACATAAGTTGGGGAAATTTTCACTCAATGACTTACACCAGGGAGGTCAAAAAGAAAGTGCCCTTGTGGTACACTTCCACACTGTGTAGCATTGAAGGATCCCACAGCAAAGTCCAAAATATCACCAGATTGCACCCATACTGCCTGAACTCTGTCAAGGCCAGTAGAGCACAGAAGACAGACCCCTCTGGTCTGGTCACCACTCCGACAGAGGCCCAGGAAAAGTGGCCTGCGTCTCTAGCGCAAATCGAAAGGTTGACCCTCTGTGTAAGAACTTCTAACAATTGGACGAATGTGGGTAAACCATTAGTGGACAGTCACAGTCAAAGTGGGTGGATGCACTATTCCCATTTCGTTAAATACCCTTGGCATTCTACACAATTATTCCTTCTCGACGTTGGTTTCAGCAGTCTGCGCATCAAACAAATGACTGGCATGGCGTGTCTCTTGCCTGTCCGAAGGCCACGAGGATTGGCTAAGTCCTCGGATCACATAGCTGCGTGAACTCAACGGAGTTCATTCTGTTCTATGTCTGTATGGCAATGGATTGTGGGAAGTACGTGAGAATATGGGAGTATCAGGAACTTAAAACTAGAACAGTACAACTTAGGTTTAAAGTCTGCATGAGGAAATACAATTGTGTGGCGTGTGCCGGCATGCAGTTTCGCAAACATGGGGGCACTCAAAGTGCTGATGCAGGGAATGTGTTGCTTTGGCACTTGGCAACTAATAACTTAATACGTGCTNTCTGTTGCTTTGGCACTTTGCAACTGGGTCTTGTTGCCCGACACGTAGCTGCAACTTCTCGTCCTTCCATATGGCAACTAATAACTTAATACGTGCTTCATGTCAAATCTCGTAGTTAACAGTCATTCCTTATTTCTATGCTTGTTANTGTGTTGCTTTGGCACTTGGCAACTAATAACTTAATACGTGCTTCATGTCAAATCTCGTAGTTAACAGTCATTCCTTATTTCTATGCTTGTTATCAGAAGTTTCTTAAATATACAGTATGTAGTCTGAGGGGAAAGTATCATAAAATAATCTTACTTTATCTGTGCACAGCAATATCTAACTACGTACAATATGGTGTACTGAGTTGAATTTATTAAAATAGCTCGAGTTGAAAGTTAATTTGATAAAAATGCTCACGTTGTTAAGAATCACTATGACAACAATAGTTTCATTCCAAATAATATCCGGCACAAACAGGGAAATTAAATTTGAATTTATATTACTACAATTGGTTTGTTAGGGTAAATTGTGCACAATTTTATTTACGTTATTAGGAACATACGAGACATTATGAAGTACGTACTTTCAATTGAAATACTGTTTGTTATTTAGGAATCAACTATTTACTTTGTAAGTTGGGATATTGGGCTGTAAAAGATAAATTGTTATTTAAATGTAATTCATTCTTTAANTGATTAGGAACATACGAGACATTATGAAGTACGTACTTTCAATTGAAATACTTTTTGTTATTTAGGAATCAACTATTTACTTTGTAAGTTGGGATATTGGGCTGTAAAAGATAAATTGTTATTTAAATNTTTTGTTATTTAGGAATCAACTATTTACTTTGTAAGTTGGGATATTGGGCTGTAAAAGATAAATTGTTATTTAAATGTAATTCATTCTTTAAAGTAGATACTGTATCATGACATTATTTAAATGGCATTGCTTTTGGAAAGCTAAAAAAAATTTTATTGTAAAATTGACGTGGCTGAATTATTGTTACAACTCCTACAGAAGTTAGCGTTGGTGGGCGGGGAATTTATTTAAATGTGGGGGTGGAGAGCTATACAAATATACTGAAACATTAATTTATATTAAATTATAAAGATTTAACCAGCCACATTATGAGTAAAGTCTAATTGGAGAGTCCTCACATTGTTCATAATTCCGGAGGCTGATTAAGATGGCGGAAGTTGATGGCCGTACACACCCATCTTCAGTGGTCCTCTCGTTCCAATGGCTCCACGACAAAAGACACCACCCACGGGCTACACTGCCATATATCGGCTGCGTTGTCCCCGTTTACAACAGGCTGAGAAAGAAGAATAATTAAAATTGATTAACGTCAAGCAGAAAATATGAAGTCCGTATTGTATTTACCTCTATTGCCACAGTTTTGTTTGTAGGATTTAAAATATTATAGACCTTATACCATAAAAGAACAAATTTGAATCTGTATGTCTTTGCAGATAACCCCTACTCTCTCCTCCAATACCTTTCTTTCCTTATATATTTATTTAAGTTTCGTTATTTTTGGCAAAATTGTTTTTGTGGATGTATTGGAAACCAAAGTAGTGTGTCAGACTATCATGGTGGTTTTTCAGGGTTAAGATGANAAATTGTTTTTGTGGATGTATTGGAAACCAAAGTAGTGTGTCAGACTATCATGGTGGTTTTTCAGGGTTAAGATGATTTTATACACAAGGTGCCAGAAATAATTAAATTCATTGTTTTCTAAGCAATTAGTTCCTTCTTTAATGAATATGACTAGAACAAAAACAAAAGCTGTTACACTTTTTTTCCAAATGAGCTGCTAAATAAAAAATTTAATATGCCTAATGTTGTGTGTTTGATTCAACATACACTGCCTGACAGAGCAAATGCCACACCATGAAGGCATGAATAGANAAATTGTTTTTGTGGATGTATTGGAAACCAAAGTAGTGTGTCAGACTATCATGGTGGTTTTTCAGGGTTAAGATGACACAAGGTGCCAGAAATAATTAAATTCATGGTTTTCTAAGCAATTAGTTCCTTCTTTAATGAATATGACTAGAACAAAAACAAAAACGGTTACACTTTTTTTCCAAATGAGCTGCTAAATAAAAAATTTAATTTGCCTAATGTTGTGTGTTTGATTCAACATACACTGCCTGACAGAGCAAATGCCACACCATGAAGGCATGAATAGANATGCCTAATGTTGTGTGTTTGATTCAACATACACTGCCTGACAGAGCAAATGCCACACCATGAAGGCATGAATAGAGTACCATGAAATGTGCAGAGTGGGTGTACATGTCAATTATGCATTTGATTACCATTTCACTCCACCAGCGCATGAAACCATCATTCAAGATGACATGAATACACAAAGTGTGTGTTTTGGCTGTTATTCTGTCTGGAGAATGAACAAGGTGTTGTAATGCCTTTAAGACATGGTTGTATGCAATTCCAAGTAGAATTCATGGGAGGTTTTATCATAGGTCTCCATACTGCCAGTTGGCTCATGTGCCCTGTTGTGGAAGAAATGCAATGTGATGCCACCACCATCAGCCACATTTGGCGACAGTGGTCCTAGGATTGAAGTATGCATCGTCAGAGCTCTGAAACGGATGTCAGACCGCACATATCTTCACATCAGGTACAGTGTCATAGCACACCCACAATCCATGACTGGCGATATTTTGCTAAGTTTGCAGGGTGGTTTGGAAGCTCTGATATCAATATGGACAGTGTCGTGCAGATTTTCTGAGGCAGGTGTATTGTCCAGCCATCCTCAGCATCATCATCAGCACCTCCACCAGTCATCTACCCATCATTTATCACCATCATCGCTTAGAATGGTGATGCACCAGAGCTCTATGGGATGCAGATTGAAACAATGTAAATCTTCAGTTATGAATTACATTTCTGCCTCACCAATTACGATCACCATGTGAGAGTCTGGCAACAACATGCCATCAGTGGTATTTTCATCTGCAGTTTTGGAGAGCCACCCAGCCCGTCAACTTGGGGTCGTGGTTTGGGGTGCTATCAGTGCCAAGAGCCACTCACCTCTAGTACACATTATGGGCACATTGATGGCACACTGCTATGTTGACATGCTGCAGCCTGTGGTAATACCATATTTGCAGGATGTCCCAAATGCACGTTTTCAACATTATAACACCCGGCTGCACGTAGCTCTGATTGGCCTTGATGCTTTGCAAAGTGTGCAGATGCTTCCTTGAGCAGACCGATCTACCAATCTCTTGCCAAACTTAACTCAATTTAATTGAGGAATTTACAGGGAAAACAGAGTGCTTGAATTTCAGGTGTGTTTTTCTCTTTGTCTTGTGTAACTATCAATCTTTTCCACTAGGTATGAAAAAGTTTGGTAAATATATTTTGGTGCATTGCTGAAATTCATGTTGAAAGTTGGTCCCTGATGGTCCCTGTATAACTAAAATCAAAAGAGATGATTCTATGTGCTCTATCTCTGTTTATATTTTTTCTTGTGCATGAAAGAGGAAATACTGTCTTTATTCTTTTAATTTCAAGCATTATCTGTCAAACCATTTGATGATAATTGTTCCAAGCCGGGGGAAAGGTTGTATCTATATTCCTATCAAAATTTACAGGAAAAATGAATAATTGCGCTGCAGTTATATTATTCTCAGTATTGTGTGCTCTGTAATTTTTTAGACCAGGGACTTTATTTGAGACTGAGAAATTGGTTTAAATCAAATTAAAACCTGTTTTTGAGGATAGGGTTCACAATTTGTGCAACAATATTTTTTGGTTCCAGTTTTGCACATCATTATTCTATGTAATCTCACTGTTTGGACTTGTGATCTTGTAAATATGAATTGGTTAGAATTTTAGATCAGTAGTAATTTCACGGCAGAACTTTGTGTAGTTTCTTTTACTGACCTCTTACCACTTGTGCGAGATCTATTTTAAATTTCCCATGCACCTAACTTGGTGTGCGTTCATCAGTTGTCAATGCTGTCTCAAGGGTTGGCGGTCCTGAGCTACAGGAAGAAGAGAGCAGTTTCGTGTTGGACATCATGGCGGTAAGTTGAGTCGTGTGCAGCTGCCGCCTGCCGGTCGTTTTCTCGCTGAAATTCGTAGTACATTCCACTAGTGACAATTTAAATTTAGTAGTGTCAAATTCGCCACAACATTTTTGGTCCTGGCCGGATCTTTGCCGGCATTGATTTAGATGCTGCTGAGCATGCAGGGCGCATGGTAGAGTTTGAAGAAAAATATTTCTTCATAATGGAAATTGTGGACACCCTCGCAAACAAGTCTAAATGCCAGGGTCAAGGCACTACCATCACCAAGACACACAGTTCAAGGGTAGCTCTACCCAAAATCACTTTGCCTAATTTTGATGGTGACCCTAGGTAATGGCCTAATTTTTCCAACTTGTTTGCCACTTTGGTGTTGCATAACAGCGATGTGTCGCCTGTTGAGAAACTAGCTTATTTGAAGGGTGCACTTAGTGGGAACCTCTTGGTATGATCAAGTTTTTGTACATGTTTGGGATTAACTTCGAGGTTGCTTGGAAATTGCTGGTGGACCATTACAAGAACAAGTGACTTCTTGTTAACATACATGTAGAGGCATTACTTCAGGCCCCTTCAGCTTCCTTTAAGACACCTACCTCGTTGCGTGGACTGTTGAGTGTCATCACTGAAAATGTGTCTGCACTTAAGAAGGCCCTTGATGTCCCAGTAGAAAAGTGGGACTTGGTCAACAATGGTTATTACACGTTCACAAATCTACAAATCCTTCAAACACAGTGGGAGCTCACACTTGGTCGTGAGTTACCCACACTGACTGAATTCATCTCGTTCCTTGAGAAGCATTGTCATACCCAGGAGGCAGTTAGTGCAGCAGCCACCAAGACCTTTGGGGCACACCCTGCGATGCCTAAATCCACACCTGTAGTGCCTTTGTGGAGACAGCCTCGTGACCAGTCTAGTAATCAGTCGTCAAAGTGCTTGGTGAGTTCTACCCAAGTAGAGTGTTGTTTGTGTAAAGGTGCTCACAAGCTTTACAAGTGCTCAGAGTTTGGTAGTCGTAACCCTAAGCAGCGGTTCTCGGTTGCTAAGGAACACAAATTATGTCTGAATTGTCTCTTGCCTTCACACCGCTCCATCGTCCTCATCGCTCACCACGCTCCATCGTCCTCATCGCTCACCACACATTGGTACATTTTGAATCATTTTCGCAGGCTGAAGAAGGTTCCTCTCAGTCTACAGACTCCAGCCCACAACTCTGTCTGCTGTTACACCAGTGCTTTCAACACCATCTTCTGTGGTGCTCCTGTCCACAGTCCAGGTACTTATCCTTGCTGCAGCTGGAACACCTTATGTCGTCTGAGTCTTCCTGGACACAGCCAGCCAGGCTAGCTTCATTTCTGAACACTGCTGCCAAAAGCTTGGTTTGGCTCTTAAGAAGACTCATCTTCCCATCCAAGGATTGTCTAATGCAGCTGTCAATGTTGCCAAGTTATTTGTGGTAAAATCCACTAATGGCAATTTAAATTTAGTAGTTTCAAATCAAATTTGCCACAACACTCACATAAACAGTTCTTAGCAAATTTTTTTTATATAAAACTAGTTATTGGTAATGCCAGTACTCAATGATGTACACTAGTCAGTAAATAGTCCACTAAGGATAAACCATTTAAATGCTTGTGTTTGGTCTTTCTATTTCGCCACCCTATTTTATGCAAAAAATTTCCCATTAACAACTGTGGCAGTAACAACCAATATATGCTATATGTGTTTTAAAATGATGGCATTTTGAAATAGTGCAACATTTTACTTGGTTACTATTTAATCATTATTAGAAAATTTGTTTTTCGATACCACACATTTCTAAGTTTGTGAAAAATATACTCATTGTCAAAAAATAGTTGCACCCACAAGGAATTGTTGATTGCAATGCCATTCGGAAGGAAGGCGAAAGTCACCATATTCGCTTACAGGTTCTGCAGATTTTGCTGTAGGGATGAATTTGCTTTAGAGTGGCCAATAGCATCCTACACATTTTCATTTTGGGATAGGTGTGGTGTTGCGCCTGGCCACAATTAAGTATCCATGGCTTCAAGGCGTGCTCGTGATATGTTAGTGGTATGAGGTTGATGAGTTTTGTCCTATTGGAATAGAACACAGGCATGGGTGTTCACAGACAGCAGGGCCATTGATTACAGGGCGACATGAACGTACCGTTGGGCTTTCAACGTGCCAGTGATCGGGCATTGTAATAAATTGCCCCCCACACCATGACACCTTGCCGTCGTGACATGTGACAACAAACCATTAATTTTAGTTCTGCCGTAGTTGTCTCTACACATATATTTATTAGTCGTTGGTCGTTGCCATCAAGAAAAAAAATCGGGACTCATCACTGAAGATTACCCTCTACCATTTTGCATGGCTCCATGACAGTTGGTCTTGAAACCATTGCAGTTTGTAGCAACTTTTATGTTATGTTAAGACAGTTGTTATGGTCTGTGTGCATGTAACCTGTATCATGCAGCTATCTGCTAACAGTATTAACACTCGCAGGATGCTTCACTGCTCACTGAATGGTGGTTGGGGCATTCTGCACATCAGAACAATCCATTGGTTCTCTCTCATTGTGGTTCATGGCTGTCTCCCAGATCCTTTGTGTGCATGTGTGTGTGTGTGCGTGAACAAGCGGGCAGGCAGGCCCACATATGCATGCCTTCCTCTATCCACTAACACCAACAGCATGCTACAGTTTTATCAGTACAGTGGAACCCTCTTATAAGGTTCTTCAGGGGTCCACAAGAAAGTGACACTATAAGCAGGAAAACACTATAAGAGGGAAACCCAAAAATTCAAGAATTTGGACACCAAAAGATATAAAATTATGCACCGTAATAAACACACAACTCTACATAATGAACAAAACAAATGTTTCTTTTAAATACATAATCTTTTAAGAAATTTTATCTCCTGGTTGCGAAATCATAAAATTAGTATACGAGTAAAAGATTATTGTACACGGAAAACAAGCACAATTGTTCGTGGCAGTTTGTCTCCTGGT
>NQII01001203.1:42084-52348 GCA_002778355.1 Clitarchus hookeri | reverse complement strand
GGGGGGGAAGAGAAGAGACAGGGAAAGCAGGCTGTGACATCTAAGTGGAACATGTCTCGGGCCACTGCCAGTATCAGGCTTGCGCGGTATGGGGAGGGGAGCCTACCACGGTGGAGGGATGAGGTGGGGGGAGGCACCTTTCACACAATCACAGTTGCAGCTCCAGCCATGCCTACCTGCCAGGCGGCTATAAAAACATTCACTCCTCCCCTTTGCAGGCTCACTGACCCTCGTCAATGTCAAGCTGGTAGATTGGTAGATTATCTCAGCAGGGTGGTGCTTGGGATAAAAACTACAAACTTCGTTTGAAAGGCAATGCAAGTTGAGCATCTTTTCCATTGGCNAGCAGGGTGGTGCTTGGGATAAAAACTACAAACTTCGTTTGAAAGGCAATGCAAGTTGAGCATCTTTTCCATTGGCCTTTTCCATTGGCGTTTTCCTTTCCCAGTATGCTGTCTTGCATTATTCACGGAAAACGAAAACATTATTTCCGGGAATGTTTGTTATTGTTCTTATGGATAAACATTCCGGGCTGGAAGAATCTTGCATTATAGGCGGGAAAACCTTTTAAACGGGAACCTTATAAGCGGGTTCTACTGTACCTGGCACACAATATGGCAAAATGACCATCCTGTCTCCAGTACCCTACAATGCGACCCTTGTAGGACATGTCCGACTATTCGCAGTGCTTTTGAACTTGTCTCCAAGGCATACTNAGTACCCTACAATGCGACCCTTGTAGGACATGTCCGACTATTCGCAGTGCTTTTGAACTTGTCTCCAAGGCATACTACAATTTAAAGGGGTGCTACAGACACAACAACATGGGTCAAAATAGAAAGCATGCACACCGTGATGATCTTAAATAGTTGGGCATGTGCATGGGAGGGTCTCCCATGTTAATGTGACTTGCGCTGCTGAGCGTGAATCGTGAATCATCTGCATGTTTCAAATTGTCAGATATACCCACCAAGTTTCTTTCGTGTAGGTTGCTTCCTTGAAACTATTTTTTTCCTATGTTTTTTTCTTGTGACACAGAAAATATTTTCCCTGCTTTGAATGTGCAGGTGAATATCTTTTTGTTGCAGTGAATTTAATGTGTATTACACAGAAAGCAGAAAATTTTTCAACCTCTGTTGAAAATAGTTTTTTTTAACATAGTATATATTTTAAAGAAAGGTATTTATTGGACACCTGTATAGCCAATTGAATTATGTTCTATACTTCATATATGTTTGTTATGTACCCATACATTTTTTCAAGATGATGTGGTATTTCTAACAAGTTTTTTTTTTTCCCCNTTCATATATGTTTGTTATGTACCCATACATTTTTTCAAGATGATGTGGTATTTCTAACAAGTTTTTTTTTTTCCCCTATAGAACAAATTATTGTAGCTTAAATTTATCAGCCAGTTAGTTAGTTTGGTTGGTTAGGAGTTTTACTTTNTCCCCTATAGAACAAATTATTGTAGCTTAAATTTATCAGCCAGTTAGTTAGTTTGGTTGGTTAGGAGTTTTACTTTTTGTAGATTAGAATTTTTGTAATTTTCAATTTGCAGGCAGCCCAAACCTTTGTGAAGGTGCAGTTGTACTTTTGTAAGGATGCAGTAGTGTGGTTTGGTAGAATGTTTACTAGTAGTGGAAGTGAAAAATAATTTGGTAGCACACAACTGCATGTCCAAAATATTTCTGATATTAAGAACGTAGCTTTTGTTTAATCTTACTTTGCCGTAGGAGATGTTTACTGAATGGCGTAGACTGCATGGTTGTTTGCCTGCCTGATTTTGGAATGTGTGGTGCAGTGATGAACCAGTTTAATAAAATGGCAGACTGTTGTTTATGCACGGACTGAAACTAAAATGAATATTTTTTTGAACAGAATGGTATCGAAATACAAAAGGAGGACAAGCAGGCTTTCTTGGAATGAGGAAGCTATGCTGCAAGCTATTAAAGCTGTAAACGAGAACAAAATGGGCTGGTTGAAGGCCTCGCAGGTCTTCAAAGTGCCTAGGACTACGTTGAGACGCCGTGCACTAATGAAAACTAAAGTTTATGGGGTTCTATCTAAAGATTTAGGCAGGTGTGCTGCACCGCCTATTGATGATCTAGACAATGAGTCGGTATGTCATTTTGATGTATTGTGATTTTGTGATGTTTGTGGTGGTTTGCAGAATTGATGGCTAAGGGGCCGTTCAGAAATACCTGCAAGCTGTTTATTTCAAAACATCTGTATGTGCAATTTTTTTTTTTTTTTACATTACTGCTCAAGAGATAGCATTGCAGGTTTGGATCAGTTTTTGTTTTTCATGTCCTGTTGCATTGAACCAGCTCCTCATGTGATAGGAATGTAATAATAATCATTATAGATGTAGTAGCAAGATAACAGTTTCAAGAACAAATATGATCTTTTGTAGTCAGAAGAAGATTTTCATACTGTATGTTTACAGTGCAGCAAGTTGTGACCTTGTAGTTATACTGTACATTAAATATCTGTAAATGATTATAAAATAGTTCTTGTGTAACATATTTTAATAAAAAGGGTTTAAATGAACTTCTCAGTGATTAGATGTACTGTCCCAAAATTTTATATTTTTTCTATGCAATGCTATATGTCAGGACTATTCAATTAGTGGCCATATGTGGCCTGCTACACTCATCAGACTGGCCCACGGAGTAAATATTTTATCTACAATTTTTTTTAATGTACACATTAGAATAAGATTACTTAATTTCAACCGTAACCATCACTTGCATGAATTTTATAATAAATTGTACATTATATCATTTATTACATCTTCATGTAAATAAATTGTATTAGTGAGCCTCGACTTTGTAATCAGCAAGTGTGGCCCATCAAGTATTCTAATAATTTGTAAGTGACCAGATGGAAAAACTAATTGAATTGCCCTGCTATATGTTTTACAGCATTTCTATCAATATTATGCTACCAATATTATGCTACTATTATTTCAGGTACCTTTTCTATTGGATTTATTCAGAAAGTGCGGCATCTATCGTAATTGCTGATTCACTTTTATGCACTTTCGTGCAGTTTCATTTAAAGTAGTAAAAATTGCTGGAAAAAATAAATTTTCTTTACTTGGGAATTGCTGCTAACATAAAAGAGGCAGAAATAAATAATTTTCATGATGTCTCTGGAATGCAGGTAACATATAATTGAGCAAGAGATAATTTTGATCCTCCCATTTCTGATTCACGTTTCTCTTTGTCACTGCTGAATGTAAAGTTTTATTGATGAATGATTATTATAGGACAGGCTGTTAAGGGAATTGATCACACACATTCTGATTCTGTGGGCTTCGTAGGTTCGTAAGCAAATGTCGTTTCTAAAATTAGATTGATTTTGGTCATAGCATTAAAAATATTATTTAATTATATTTACATTCCAGTTTTTGTGCAGTGGGTAAACAGCTTATTTGCTGTTTTGAAAATCATGTCACATAAAAACACTTAGCCTAGACAATAAACTGTATTATATTAAAAAATAATGCAAATGTAATCTTACACAAGACGGGTTAAAATGACTAAGGCAGAGGTTTCCATTTAAAGAAGTCAGCTGCCCTTCTGAAGATACAGACCTCTCATTCTTCCATCAGTTGGAAAAATGGAGTGAATTGAGATGATGTTAGAAACAAAGAACAAAGAGTGTTTTCGACAGTTTTGCACCAAATCCATCCTCTTGTCTGGTGTGAATATATGACTTGGAGACTTTTGTGCCTGACTTATAAAAGAAAAGTTGCCATCATAATCGGTCACTTCCTTTGTAATTTTGGAGGCAAGTTGTAATGACGCAGTAATAATAATAATTCATCGGGATACTTGGTTCATTTTTCTTTTGTTTT
Organism: Clitarchus hookeri; assembly: GCA_002778355.1. Lineage (NCBI taxonomy): Eukaryota > Metazoa > Arthropoda > Insecta > Phasmatodea > Phasmatidae > Clitarchus > Clitarchus hookeri. Next base: position 48,483 of record NQII01001203.1, on the reverse strand, counting down.
TGTGAGGCTTAATAATATTTTATCAGGATTCAAAGTTATTGCAGTGGTAGAATGTTTATCGCGCACACATTTTCCTTTTCAGAAATCTTAGTTTTGTTAGCGTCAACATTAATATATAGAAACTTTCCAACTGCAGTAGACAGTTTTTGTTCTAGAAGTTTGATTATATTTTTACTACTATGCAGCTTGGCAAGATGTTGGGAGGGATTCCGACCCACGCCATGCCTTTATTTAGTCACGTTTTTGGTACCCTGGGGCGAGGAGTGAGGGTAGGCTCGGGGGGACTTATACCCTGTGTGCCTACCACCCGCGAGGAAAACAAAACAGTAGACAACCAGTACTCGCGGAAAACTCTTCAAGATGGCAAATATCCCCCACACCGGCAAACTTTATCCTGCTAAATTATTTCTCTGCCAGTGTGGGAGGTCGCTAGGGTGCCAGGAGGGAACTGACGTCCCTCCTGCCTTCGTAATTCCTCTTGCGATGCAAGTTTTAAATGAAGTGAATAATACTTAAACTACTGCAGCGTTGCAAGTTTCATGTCTTTACCTATTGAACAAACCGAGCTGTAATTTCCAGTCGCCACGTCTGGCAGCTTTAACGTTACAAAGTATAAATTATATTTGGTCCAGAAGTAGTACTCTGTTAATCTGGGATTAACGCCACTCGTTTTGTACTGCTAAAACCATTATGGACATTGAAAGGGTTCCATTAACCAAGCTACTTCCACATTCTAAACACAACTGACTGAAGGCTTGTTCTCAATTGTCCGAAGTTGTGGACTGAGCGTATCTTGTCACAACAAGAATGAGAGAATATCTGAACTGTAGTTTTCATAATCCAACACTAAAGCGCCATCAATACGGCATGCTTAAGGTTCTTCCTGTGTTATTTATTATTTACTTAAATATGTTTAACATGATATCACTTTGACCAGTTTTAACGTGTTTTGCATAACAGACTGGTTTATGTAACACTAAGCCAGTTAGACCTCTTTAGAATTGCCTGCAATGGAAAAAGTGTTTGAATTCAAAAGTGATGACTTTGAATTAAAAATACTTTTATGCAGATATAATACATAGACCACTGTTGCATATATAGATTAATTTTTAAGTACAAAATTACTCTTAACTGAATTTCATTCAAAATGTTACATAGACCAGTCCATTTCCAGACTAGCCATCTAACTGGTGACTGGTGCCAACATATTAAAGATAGAGAAGGAAAATTGAGAACCTGATTTACTCAAATGGACACAGCATTTTGCATTAAGAACAAACAGTGGTAATGTGCAGTTTCTCCTTTGCAACGTTTTAAACTTACCAATTTTTTTTAGCCCATTTACCTCAAAAAAAAATTTTACTTAAAAATGCAACCTAGTTGAATAATAAATTACTGAAATAACTATTAAAAAAAAATTTGTTTGCTGTTGTTGTTTGATGGGAAGTGTAAATAGTCAGGTTGGTATTGGCTGGTTACTTGACCTACAAGTCTCACATATCATTCCTGGTTAAACTATAGAATGTGAGAGGTGAGATTGGAATGGAGCAGTGGAGACTGTAGATATGAGAAGAATAAAATTGTGATTACCTCAAGGAATTAACATTGTCTTGTCTATGTTTGCTGCATTAGTTCCCCAAAAACCTCTTGTGGATAGTGAATGGATTTTCATGTCATGGGTGTGAAATAGAAGAAAGATGCTATCACCTAAGCATTGAACCATCCATGGGTCAACTGATATTGCTTTGTAAAAAATTGCAGAAAACAGCAGTTGTAGAAACAAAATGACAAAAGAGAATGTATTGCATTGCAGGCCAAACTCTGANGTAGAAACAAAACGACAAAAGAGAATGTACTGCATTGCAGGCCAAACTCTGAGGTGACAGTCAGAAAAGTAGTAACATATACTTTTACCATAATAATGGAGGAACANTGTAGAAACAAAATGACAAAAGAGAATGTATTGCATTGCAGGCCAAACTCTGAGGTGACAGTCAGAAAAGTAGTAACATATACTTTTACCATAATAATGGAGGAACATCCTTCAGGTCACCAGAAAAATTTAACATGAAAAAATTAGTTAACTAGGAATTATTTTTCATGTTTTTCCAAAAATGTGAAATTAATCTAGTAGCCTGTAATAAATATGAAGAGCTTTCCTTTCTAGTGCCTTTGTTATTTTTATTAACCTACTTTTTGAAGGAAAGGAAGGCTTATGAGATCACATTTGTACGTGTGTGTGCATGCTTCTGGGTGTGTGTGCATCAGAGTGTGTCCCCCCCCCCCCATAAAAACTTTTGAACATGTGAACCAAATGTCTCCAAACTTGGTACACATGTAAGGACATCTGACTTTTATAACTTTTGACAATGCTGGGTGCTTACTTTCAAAATGGCTGCCATTTAAAACTTATGAATGATATTTTATAGCTCTGGAACCATTCATCCGATTGAAACCAAATTTTGAATTTTGGCAGCACATTTGTAAGCATTGAATTTAGAGATTGAAATTGATGGTGGTCTGCCATTTTAGTTTTAACCACATGAAAAAATTAATGCTTTACATTATATCTTGAGAAAACTAACCAATTCTCATCAAATTTGGCAAGTATGTAATGCTATAGTAGGACATGTAAATGTTGTGATATAAATTAATTAGGTACTTTTTCAAAATGGCAACATACAAATATTTTAAGTTGTGTGGTATATCTACCATATATTTTGAACAAATTTTGTATGCTGAAAGTATATATTAGAAACATCACATATGCCAACACATAACTGCTTTTATCCACCATTTTGTAAGATATTACTACACAAATGAGTAAATTTTTTATGTCATATCTTGGAAAAAAATGAACATATTCCCACCAAATTTGGCAAAGAAGTTATACTGTGGTAGGTCATATTAATTTGTATGTTTTAAGCGTGCCAGACTCTTATTTTTAGAATAGTGGCTATAACAACACTAAGCCTAGTATGTAACTAAGGATCCTTGGGCTGGGGTAGGGATTACCTGCAGCATAGGTATCAATCTGCGCACTAGCACACAATGTCCACGTCAATGCACAAGCAGTTTATACATATAAATACAAAACACCTAGGTTTGAGGCCTGTGCAAAGCATGCGCGTATTTGTAATTGTCACTTGTTGCGTATGTTTCTGGTTTCATCTCTAATGATATTGCTTCCTTAAGTTACTGAGATTTCCTTTTGCGTTTTTCATTTGAAATCTTCGTTCACCACATTAATTCATTGATTTCTTGCGTATTTAAACTTTTAGAAAGAAACGGTTTGAAAATGTCACTGTAAATCTTAAATTATGAAGCAAAATCTTGAGTACCAATATAATAATTAGAACAATTAATGTGTTATATTATGAGACTGTTCACTACTCTTTGCAACCTGAGGAAATCTGATCTGTTTTGTGGCAGATGTATTCTTTGTGTCATATATAATTTTCTATGTATAGCATTAAATTGGTTAGAGAATACTTGTATTTTGTTACAGATATAGTATGTACAGAATTATCATTGTATGTTTTACTGTGTTGTTTCTGGTGAAATCAAGATTATAGCACCAATTCTTAGTTCAGTTCCTTATGCTTGAGAACGGTTGCAACTGAGAACCAGCAATGGAAGCCGAACCATCTCTGCCTGTAACTAATTGAGGATGAAAAGAAGTTTGCCTGAACAACTTGTAATTTTAATTGTACATATTGGCAATTTTTACCACAGTATCTTGTATCTAAAAATACTCCATTACACCAGAACGTTGGCAGTATCTGTTCCTGCCGGTCGGAGTACACAGCTGTACCATTAACCTCAGCAAAGTACTACTGGACATAAACAAAATGTCTTCTTTACCATGCTGGATTTAGTTGTATTTTTCTTCTCTCACAAGTATGGTTAGTTGTTTACTCAAATGATCAGTTGCAGGTTGTTAATAATAAAAAGATGTAATCAGCAGCCAGTACCCAATAATTGGCTTCTGGGTAGTCAGTTTCACATACTGTAAATACCTGTCAGCACATAAAAAGAACTGTGCAATAATTTATTCACTTTTTTTCTGAATACAACATTACACTCCACAGATCCTGTTCATACTGCAAAATTTTGTTCCTTTGCACTTTGTTAACCTAGTATTTTTATATAAACTGAAAAATATCATTAGGCCACCTATAGCTATTCTGTGTTGCCAACGGTTTTTACATCTAAATGTAAAAACAATAATGTACAGCATTTTGAATGGCCCCTTATTATTACAAATGTTGGTAATTGTTCGCAAAAGTTATTTATTGCTGACCAACTTTATAGTTATTAGTTCATTTATTATACACTTTAATGAAGAAGCAAGTGGTGTTAGCATAGAAGAAATTTGTCCATAAGTTTGCTTTCGTATTTAGTATTTCAGATACAACGATAAGTCTTAGGTTATAAGGCAAATGTTTCATGTATATTTGTAAATGATTACATCTCATTTTTAACTTCATTTTAGCACTTCTGCATTTTTTAATTTCTTAGTATTATTTTTGGAATTGTGTATGTTGACTTTGGAAGACAAATGTGGTCAAGTGAAATATTACTTTTTTAGTTAAAGTAACAGTTATTTTGCTTTAGATTTGAGTAGGCAGTGCTGAGAGTTTTCTGAAATTTTTGGGAGATTATATTTCAGCTTGTTGCTGTTCACACTTCGAGAATGTTTTTTCCTCTGCCCAACATCAAGTGTTCAAATTTGATGTACTTTGTAAATTTTATTTAATTTTCTCTTGGAAAGAATTTTATTACAGGAGTTTTTGAGTCTTTCTCTAACCTAGTACTTAGTCATCATTTTTCGTATTTTCGAGGTGGTTGTGTGCATGATGAGAATCAAATGGTCCACAAGTTTTGTTATATCTTATAGCTTGTTATGGTGACTCAAAATGCAAATGCAAACATTGTGAATCAACATTAAGTTGCAAAATAGAAAGGATGAGAGAGTTCATCTACAAAAATGTTAATCCAGAAGAGTGCTAGACAACAAATGTGGAATACCTTGAGGTCATTTGCAGGCAAACACACTTTACATTTTCCAACACCAGTGGATCTACAGCTGCTTCTACATCAGGCAATGTCTGTGTGCAGTTCTTTCTATTATTGGTTTAAATGGCAGTATAAATTTTTTTTGTATGCTGCAGAGGTACCATTCATTGTTGCTGAACTGGGTGCCTTCCAGCATATGAGACTGATTTTAAGACCTGGCTATAAACCACCATCAGTAAAAGACATCAGTGGGCAGCTTCTGGATACTGTAGCTGAACAAGCAGATCTACAACTTGAAGACAAACTAAAAAATTGTAGTTTAATGCTAACATTGGACAAGTGGTCAAGTGTTAAGAATAACCTCATGAATGGTTCTGTTAAATGTATTGTTCAACCGCTAGGAAACTAGCGCCTAAATTTTTTTAAAAAAATTGTTTAATAGTTTATATTAGGTCAGGAATCTGAAACTGAATGAAGCAGTGTCATGGTAAAATACACCATAACATTGTGCTACTATTGTAGAAACAGCAATAAAATAATACCAAGAAAAGTTACATAGCAACATGTTGTTATAAATGAGTGAGCTAATTCAAAATAAAATCTAGGCAGCCTCTGGGCCTGAATATAAGATAATCGCAGTACCAAAACCATACTCAACGGCTATAATGGCAACATTTTGATTTCCTACCACACCTTTGTTTGCCACCTGGCTGCTAAGTTCACTATCAACATTACCCTTACACCATATTGCAGTGCCCTACAACTCACCGCCCGATGTAGCTGGCCTGGCCAGTAAAACATTGCGAACGTGCAACCACATGAAAAATGTGTTACCCTTCTTTGTTTGTGTGCTTGTTGACAAGTACTATACTGTAAGTATTTGTGCTTCTGTCCCTTTATACATTGGTAGCATAGCGGCCTACTCGTCACCTTTCCTTAAGAATAAATGATGTATGAGAGAGAGAGCTGGAACACTGACCCAAATATTTCCAAACCTTTTACAGGATTGAACCTCAGTTGTTTGACAAAATATAGAAAAATTGAGATTTCCCAATAATTTTTTTATTGGTCAACTCAAAAAAAAACTTAGTATTTTAATAAAAAAATTACTTTGAAATAATTAAATATTAAGAAAATTCAATATTATCCATTTTAGTATCCTTTTTCAACTATTATTGTTTTGTTATGAATAAAACAAGAAGATTTATCCGTTATAAGTTTTAGATCTGTCTTTTCAATAATTTTCACATACCTTTTAAATAAAAAATTTTAAAATTATAATTAAAAATAAAAGTTATTTTCTGTTAATGTAAATATATTGTCGTGTGACGGTTTAGGAATTTTAGAGCGACGCTGGCCCACAACCACTCCCCCCCCCCC
>NQII01001203.1:11036-36510 GCA_002778355.1 Clitarchus hookeri | reverse complement strand
GAGAGCTTTCAAGGACGGACGGGAAAATGTCCATGATGAACCGCGATCAGGCCGACCATCAGTGATCACAAAAGATTTGGTCAAAGCCGTGGACGAAAATATTCATGACGACAGGTGATTCACAATTTCAACTTTAGCATTGGAATTTCCGAATGTGGGTAGTACAACTTTGCACAAAATTGTCTCTGAAAATTTGCAATTTCACAAATTGTGCGCACGTTGGGTTCCCAGACTGCTTACTGAGGAACACCAAATGAAAAGAATGGCTTGTGCTCTTAATTTTTTGGACTGATATCATAAGGAAGGTGATCAATTTTTAGAGAAGATGAAAGGTGAAAGACGCAGTTACAGACTGGTTATCCTCACAGGCGGCAGACGTCTAAGACTTAGGCATACAAAAGCTTGCAGAACATTATGACAAATGTTTAAACAAACATGGAAACTATGTAGGAAAATAGAGAAACATGTAAGGAATTAAAGAAAAAACGATTTTTGAAAAAATCTGTTATGGCTTATGTTTTATAAGAAATCTGACCTTACTTTCCGAATAATCCTTGTATGTNTTGTTGCAGTGTGCTGTTTACAGTGTCAGTTCAAAATGTTTAAAACAATTGATCAGCCCGCCGACTATGAAATACACCAAATGAAAAGAATGGCTTGTGCTCTTAATTTTTTGGACTGATATCATAAGGAAGGTGATCAATTTTTCGAGAAGATGAAAGGTGAAAGACGCAGTTACAGACTGGTTATCCTCACAGGTGGCAGACGTCTAAGACTTAGGCATACAAAAGCTTGTGGAACGTTATGACAAATGTTTAAACAAACATGGAAACTATGTAGGAAAATAGAGAAACTTGTAAGGAATTAAAAAAAAAAAGATTTTTGAAAAAATCTGTTATGGCTTATGTTTTATAAGAAATCTGACCTTACTTTCCGAATAATCCTTGTATGTTAACACCATAAGTCTAGTCAAAATGTTCTCATGACACCATACAATGTAAAGGTAGCAAATGACTTGGAGGAAGTCAGCATTCCGGAGCTTATTAAGGAAATATTTAGGCAAGTATTTCAGGAACACTCAATTTGCAGCAGTCTGGTGGAATAGTTCTTTACTCTGCGCACAGATGTTAGCTGAAATTATTTATCTGACTTGTATATAGTCCTATTTGAACAATTGGCACTTCATTCCTAAGATCTACACTGAAAATTGAAGTGCCTTTGAACCAAGTAGAAGTGCAAAAGTGAGCAATATCAGTGAAACAAAATGCACAAGACTACCTCAAAAACTCAAAACCCTTTCAGTCTCTCTAGATAAGATGCAGCGTGATGACTACACCATTGGTGAAGCAGTTAAAGCTTGGCTTGACCTAAAAGATGTTTCAAAACTGACTGCAACTCCAATGAACAAATCTGCTTTATGAAGTGGTTTAGCGCTGCTATGACTGATGCTCATTTCCTCTAGGAGAGAAATTGAGTGAGGAGCAATATCATTCTGCTATGGAATATGCTTTAACATACCACCCAGATTCAAAGCCTAATCTAATTAAGTACCGGGCAAAATGATCACATTTCAAGGAATACGTGTTCAACTCCTGCAATGCTGAAGGAGATTAAATGTCTGGTATGGTGGGTGGCATTAGAGAAGAGCAGTCATCTTGCAACTCTAAACCTGGTGCACAAGTTACACAGTGCAGTGGCTTCATCAGCTGGTATTGAGCAGCTTTTCCCCACTTTCGGGTTTGTGCATAGTAATGTCAAGGCTACCAGCCTTTTCATGCATTAAACAACAAAAACATTTAATCAAGTAGAAATGGCATGTTATGTTTTAAATACTGGTATGTAAAAGAATTATACACTTCATGGTAAAATCAACAATTTTTTTTATTTTCAACTTCTGATTTTTGTTAGTTTGAATTTTATAGCTGTGTGTATAAAAGTGTGGAGGTAGGGTGAGTTTTTTTCAAAACACACTTAAAATTATTTTAGTGAATGCCTTGTAAATAATAATGTTTTCTTCTAGTGACTAACAACCTTAAAAATGGCTTTATTTGTACAGTGTACAGGAATCTCAATGTTTGCTTNCATTGGTGAAGCAGTTAAAGCTTGGCTTGACCTAAAAGATGTTTCAAAACTGACTGCAACTCCAATGAACAAATCTACTTTATGAAGTGGTTTAGCGCTGCTATGACTGATGCTCATTTCCTCTCCAACCTCATGGATCCTCACTTTCGAGGAGAGAAATTGAGTGAGGAGCAATATCATTCTGCTATGGAATATGCTTTAACATACCACCCAGATTCAAAGCCTAATCTAATTAAGTACCGGGCAAAATGATCACATTTCAAGGAATACGTGTTCAACTCCTGCAATGCTGAAGGAGATTAAATGTCTGGTATGGTGGGTGGCATTAGAGAAGAGCAGTCATCATGCAACTCTAAACCTGGTGCACAAGTTACACAGTGCAGTGGCTTCATCAGCTGGTATTGAGCAGCTTTTCCCCACTTTCGGGTTTGTGCATAGTAATGTCAAGGCTACCAGCCTTTTCATGCATTAAACAACAAAAACATTTAATCAAGTAGAAGTGGCATGTTATGTTTTAAATACTGGTATGTAAAAGAATTATACACTTCATGGTAAAATCAACAATTTTTTTTTATTTTTAACTTCTGATTTTTGTTAGTTTGAATTTTATAGCTGTGTGTATAAAAGTGTGGAGGTAGGGTGAGTTTTTTTCAAAACACACTTAAAATTATTTTAGTGAATGCCTTGTAAATAATGATGTTTTCTTCTAGTGACTAACAACCTTAAAAATGGCTTTATTTGTACAGTGTACAGGAATCTCAATGTTTGCTTGCAATTTATACTAACGCCTTGCTAATTTCATAAAGTCTTAGTTGAAGGAAAAGCAGATATTTATTCTGCAAATAATCATAATTAAATTAAAAATACAACAATAATTTAAAAATTATTTTATTCTAAAATTAATTTAAAAAAATTATTTTTGAACATACTGTTTTAAACATTTATTTTAAAAGTTTTTTTATTAATGTGCAATGTTTTAAAACCAATTTGAACACATAGTTAAAAATATTTTGTTGAAAACATGTCAACCCTGTGAGGGGAACACTTGTACACTTCAGCGTTGCTGCAGAGAGATCCCTGTTGTACTCAGCAACCCCCCACTCCTGATGCCTTTCTCCAAGCAAGTGGGTGAAAGGAAGGGTAAAGTCGCTGCAGGACGATAAACCTGAGAGTCAACGTCCCAAGGACCTCCAGCTCAGGTGGTGTATACAAAGCAGCGGAAGCTCGCTCAACTCACTTGGCAGCATCAAGTCAATAAATCCCCTCATATCAACTCGGACTCTTCCAGCCACCCACCAATACCGCAGGTGCCTGAACGAACGCAACCTTGGGGTGTACAGTACGTTTACACGGCAGAACGAGATCAAGCCCAAAGGGAATGCAGGAACACCGTAAAGCCAGTCATTCCCAGAGGACTGTTCTCCCCACCTACTATAAGATGCCTGGACCTCATAACCCTTGGATAGGTAGCATCCTGCTACCTTGGTAAATGTGACCTTAAGCTTGAGACCCAGAACAGTCTCTATACTTGAGTAAGGACAAGGCGTTGGTAGTCTGCGTCCAAAGAGAAACTACTTAATGTGGCCCTAAGCTATACCTGAGTAGTTGCCATAGTTATATGTAAAGAAAAAAAATTGTAAAAAAGGACAGTACATAGTTTTGCAGTGTACAATCAATGATAAAGGGGAAGAGACTGTTGGTGATGTCATTGATATTTGTGAAATTGTTTTGATAATTGTCTTTAAATTTATCATGGTTCTTCTTTGAGTGAGGTGGTTGCTTATATCAGTAATTTGGTTTGTTGTGGTGAGTCCACTGATGATTTCAGGCCCCCTTGGTTTTTACAGTTTTAATGAATTGAATGAAAGTGAAAAATAACACGATTGAAAGTGTCGCTACAATAATTTTTGACAAGAATTCATTAAGTAGCATATAGTTATTCTTTGTATACTCTTGCCATCTTGAGCTTTTCATTTAATCATTGTACTTTGGCCATTGCTCCAAAAAAAATCCACGAGAGAATTTTTTTCTTTGATTTCATTTTGTTGGTATTGTAACTTTTAGAACAGTTAGATATTGTTGAATTTAAGTTCGCAGGATATGAAACATTGGCAGGCTTTCTTACAGCTACCTGAAAATTGTGTATAAATGTATTTGTTTGAATTGATGGAAAATCATGTTAAAACTACATACATTTGCAAATGTTGTATATGTATTTTTATATTTAAAAATTTTTATTTTAAAACATTGCTACTACTAAAGGTGCGCTAAAATGAGTTTAAAATGACAACCTAAAAATTGTCATAGGTGAATTTTTTTATCTGTTTTTGGACAGTGCCCCCAAATAGCTGAATGGCGTTGATAGTGGGTCATGCAGCCAATAAATGCATACATACATACAGTATACAAAATAAACAGGTGCAAATAAATGATTACGAAACACATGTGATTTTATGATCTGTAAAGTGGAAAACGGAATGGCATAATTATCCGGTAGGCCATTCCAGGTTTCTCCTTAAAATCTGCTATATTTGCATGTATAGAATTATAGCACACCAAGCTGACATAAGTGTTAAACATCCAGACTGTTTCATCTTATTTGCCTTGACATTATACAGACGTGATTCATCTTATTTGCCTTGACATCATACATACTTTGTTCATCTTATTTGTCTTGACATCATATATACTGAGAAGTTTGAAATTTGCAGTTTTGTGAATACACAAGATATGCTTTTATAAAAGATTGCATCATGGCTGGCAACTGTTACTGACATTCCTACTGAATTGTGTTACAACCTGTCAGGTTGTAACAAAATAATTTGGGGAGGGGTTATGCAGACAATGGCAGCATGATCGTATAAGCTTATCTTTCCGAGGAAAGTAGGCAAAAAATTATATGTTTTCACTGGTTATACATGTTGGATTGTCTGGTCTATTCTAAAGCACTCAACAGGATGTGGGTATCTCCCTGTATGAAGTCTTAATTATGACTTTTGTCAAGGAATATGAGAAAGCAAACTAAATTAAAATTGTTATTTATTAGGCGTGATATATAGCCAGGTTGTGACTAATATTTCCTTACCCACCCACATATAAATTCCTCTTCCAGATTTATTTGAATAAACGTGCTAGTTTTTATGCATCTGATTAAGCTTTTATTCAGAAAGTAATATGCTGGAATGGTGGCTTAAGTACATACTTACATAGGAAGACAATCCACACCATGGGCTGACCATACTTGGTTCAAATTAGACCAAAATGTTTTTTATGTATATTTGTGCATTTATATCCTCCAGAAGTCTGTTAAAGAGTGGATCTTCTTCTACTTGAAAGACTGATTTGTAGATCTCCTGTATCTGTTCCTGCGTTAACAGAAAAATTTTTTTGCTGAAAGCCAGATTAGCAGATAGGGGGGTTGTATCCAGCTGCTATATGTCCTGTTCTATCTTTTGTATTAAACTTCATATTTAATGTATATTTTTTTCAGTAAAAATTAAAAGGTGGTCTCATAATTGAGAGTTTGAAAACTCTTTGGCAAGTATAACATAAACTTGTTAAATGTTACAATTGGTTACTATGCATGAGGGGTTAGTTATTTGTCTTCCATTACCATGCTGAGTTGGCTAAAATGTGAACCAGATGCCAACCTATTCTACTGAACATCTGTGCGCGGTCAAAAAAGGAGGTAAACAGGAAATATATATTTTAAACCATTTTCTTGGTCATGCATAAATGTAAATAGTTTGTGGAAGTAAGTAGTTTGCTGTTTCTCAGTTCACAACATTGGCTAATACACAACACCTTACAAACACTGATAAAACGTGCAAGAACTTTGAATAATTTAGTTGTTTGTGTGTATACTGCACAGCCATATTTATTTATATCACAAGTTTAACCTGCTTCCATTTACAGATATTTTCCTTAGTGTGACATAATGTATTCCACGTATATAATTATTCTTCGTCTTCAAAATTTGTTTTGTGGAATTGTCTATGAATTTTTTTTGTTGTAAATAATGGAGATAATGTTCTTTTGTTTGTTTCAACCATTTCTTTAGCTTATTACTTCTATAAAACCACAAGATGATAAGAGTTGTTTTAAAGAGCCTTGTATGTATGATATGCTTGTTTTTGACTATTCCTGTGTTCAATGCAACATGGTAATTTTTTAAATCTGAAAATCCCTTTTAGTAGATGTATTAATAATAAATTTCTTTCTCTGATTCTCGTTATTTCTGAACAGTCACTCCGCTTGAAGAATTGTATAATGTTTTTGTATAATGTAAGATGTGGCCTACATTTTATTAAACAATATTTTTTTATAATATTTGTATTTGGAGTGGTGTCTGTTTTCAGTTGAAACTTAGGAAGAAAATTTGCTGAACTTTATTATGTTTCTATGTACTAATGCCTGGTTTTTTTAGGTTTGTGTGTAGTGTTTTTTATACGTAGACTTAATCAGTATTATAGCTTTTTTTGCTCATGTTTACAAGGTGCATGGCTTCAAACAGTGTGTGCATAGATGCATTATTTTGTGTAATGTAGTAAATAAAACATTTGTAATGTTAAGTGAACCCAGATGATGAATAATGTAAAGGTTAAAAAAATATACAAGGAATTTTTTTATCATAGCAGTAGATTGAAAATAATTCTGAATTTTTGTGCATGCTGCATAGAAGATATCACTCATTGAATGTACGTAATTTCATAACAGAAAGTATTTGTTATCGCCATTCAATAGCATTACCAAAGTAACAGATAGGTGCGGCATAAAGACCCAAATTTATTTGGTTGATGCATGTTCAGCCTGGAGACTAGTTTGTATCTTAGACATCATCAATGAATCTGAAGTTCCTGCATACACAGGGCATTTCAGGCAAGGTGATAATATGGTTTGCCATCTGCAGAGCAAACGTGACCACAGTTATAAAAAAAAATGTATTCCTTACATGATGATAGTGAGTAGTGCACACAATGTAGTTGAAAATGGCAGATAGCCATGTGCATAGAAGCCGTGGGGGCTCAGACCCCCACTGCTTCTATGATGACTCCCGTGGACCACCAANCTCCCATGGACCACCAAATCCCTCATACTGGACTCCTTGTTTACTGTAATTTTCATATAATCTCTTAAAATACCAGTTGAGGTCAGTTTATGCCATTATTACTGTACTTCAACTGTAATAACATGTTTTAAGGTATGTATTCAGGATGAGGCGAGCATAACAAGACAGCAAAGGCTGAAACATTTTCCCGCCTGTCAAAGTGATTACAAGAATTGGTACTAACCACATGATGCATGGAGCATTATTTTTGTTATGTCACGAAAATTGAATTTCTCAATAATGATGCAATATTTAAATAAAATTTTGGTGTATGAATTAAAAAAAAAAAAAACATTTTTGAGTTAAAGTATAACCAGCACAAATAATATACATATTTTTATAATTTTGACAATGCTTTGAAAACAAATGTATAAACTGTATCTTAGTAGTAATGGCATACTTTTAAGAGTTTGCCCTCCAAGGGGCTGTCTACACCCTTGTAGATAGCAGTAAGTATATTCACCTTCTTATTTAATCAGTGAAACTCGAAAAGTTACCATTATGGACATATAAACAATTCTGTAAAATGTGTAGAGTATTGGGTAGTGGTATTTTATTAATTTTTTATTGCTTATATACCAGCGGAGCATAGGCCTTATACCTGTAGGTTAGTGTGAATTAGTTTGTATATAATATATTGAAATGTAAATAAATAAAATTTAATTTTTTTTTCTCAATGAAATGCTGTATTATAATGTATTTTGCAATGGAGTGTAAGTAGCAGAGAGAGCGTTAGAGTTTAACATTACCATACTGTATGCTGTCGGATATTAAGTTGCAAGCTGTTGACGTAATGAAATTTTCAACTCTTTAGCAGAGTGAACAAAGGTTGACACAATGGGCCTTGGAGGTAGTAGATGAGCTGTGTTCAAAGCACCAGTCAGAATGGCAATTCTTTGGCTGGTCAGTAAGGCAGGAAAATAACTATTACAAGCACTGAATTAATTTGTTGTATTTAGTTCCCATGCATTGTGTGCCATATATTATTGATGTATATCCTTTGTGATGATGAGTTGGTTGTGTGTGCAGATATTTTAGTGGCCTTATAATTTCCATTAATTACATTCAGGGATAACCAGTCAAGTTTGTAAGTTCTGGTAATATTAATTATATGCCGTTTTGGTATATTTTATTTCTGATATGAAACAGTTTGTAAATAGTAGAGTTTATTTGGTTTTTAGTATCATGTTCAGTCATTGAATTTAAATGATGTTAGTAGTAGATTTAATTTTTCATTTTGATTCCTGCTGAGGGCTCTGCCTACCAAGCCTGCAGGTGCAGAGTGTGAATGGGGGATAATACTAAAGGTATTCCTTCACACTGCATTGAATTTAAAGTTAACTGTTTCCAAAAAAAATTCATCACATCCCTCTCAGAGAATACTGCCATGTTAAGAAATTTTCTAAATAATTTATTCAATAATTCTTTTGTAAGATGTTAAATTTGAAAAAAATGTATTAAACATAAAAAATGGGTAGATTATTTTAATGTGTCTGTATTCCTTAATAAATGTCTCGTAGAAAACATTTTGTTGGGAATGGTTATCTTTGAAATGGATGCAATGAGAAGAAATTTCTTCAACACCGATTCCCCATTTAAACTCCGTGCCTGCAGGCTTGATAGGCAGCACTTCTAAACAGCAGAGCGTACTGCTAAATACAGTTAAAGTATCTATAAGTTTTTTCAGGTCGGTTTTCATAATGTGTATAAGAGATG
Organism: Clitarchus hookeri; assembly: GCA_002778355.1. Classification (NCBI taxonomy): domain Eukaryota; kingdom Metazoa; phylum Arthropoda; class Insecta; order Phasmatodea; family Phasmatidae; genus Clitarchus; species Clitarchus hookeri. The sequence goes on along the minus strand of NQII01001203.1, from coordinate 27,605 downwards.
TTAAACTTTGCCAGTTGTGATGTTAATTAAAAATTAATAGTTATAATCAGAATCCACCAGTTATACCAGCACTGCTCATCTTAGGGCCTTGATGAAAAAAATATACTTGTTTTTGTTAAAATCCCTGTGGATAGTTAATCTGGGGTCTGTGCTATCCACTTCGTTTCCTCCAGGTGAAGATGTGACTATAGAAATTAAAGGTGCAAGTATTTGGAGTTAGCACGTAACAATTCACAGTAAAGCGATTTTAATAGCAGCAAAATTAATGGAGATTATTGAACGATGCATACAAGTACAGAATATTCATGTTTACATTTTCAAAATAGTTTACCGAGAAATATTAAATTTATAAATTTTGTGTAGAATTTTAAGTAACGAAAAAAATATTTATTGTGGGAATCTACATTTACATTTTGTAAGTGGTGTTTTAGCAGTGTTGCATACTACAACCGTTTAAATGAAAAACACCATCTGTTTATCACTGCTAAATATTTGTCACAGTTCGGAATTATTCTAGATGTTACAGTGTGTCACATGTAGCTCACTGACTTCCCACCAAGCTGAACTAAGCGAGATGGCACAGTGGTAATAAACCTTCAGACTTGCATCCGGTAGGACCTGGGTTAAATTCCCTGTCAGGCCTTCCTGATTTCTGTTTTACACATTTTCCCTAAATCACTCCAGGAAAATGCTGGCCATGGCAGATTCCTTCCCCGTTTCTAATTGCTCCATCTCTAATGACCTTGCTGTTTACATTCATCCCTACTTACCTATCAAGGTGATATCGGTTTTATCACTGAGGTAATCCAGGTTCGATTCATGGTAGTATACACATTTTTAAAATGTAGATGTTGCCATTGGTAGGCTTACTTTTTCTGAGTACTTTGATTTCCCCTGTCCTTGCATTCTTTTACCTCTGTATCTTTATCTCACTTCATCCTTATGAGTGCTGAAGACCTTGTGGTTATGCATCCACCAATATCCCAATTTGGTTATCTTACAAATTATTTTCTTTTACATATATGGTAACAAGTTTTCTTATTAATGACTTGTCCATTTGCGCTGCATTTTCTTTCAGACTGGTTGTTTGAAATGATTGCATGCACACACACGTGCACACATATATCAACTATGAGATTTTTTCACAAAAATTTTTTTATTGGAGCTTTGTCTCTGTATCTCTGTGTCTTTGTATTTGTCTCAGTATGTCTGTCTATATGCATCTCTCTTCATCCGTGTGTCTCTCTCTGCGTCTGTCACAATTCACAGAAATATAATTTTCATGGGGTCTGTCAAGGCCACTGCATCATATTGTACATTCTTAATCACAAAAATTTACGAAGCCTGGCTTTAGTTCCTGGTCTAACAAGTCTAGGCTAAGAAGAATGCCAGTTTTCAAGATAAATTATTGCAAGGGCCGGTAAAAGTTTTTGAGTTTCATAGTGTTGATCTAGATTGAATGTACATGCTATCACTGCATTCCCCATTTGCCACTTTGATGAAATCACGAGCAAGTTCTCAAACAAATTTATATGTTTTTTAAACAGTTCATGAAATTGTGTCTTGACTACATAGTTTAAAAAAACTCACTGGAGTTTATGTTTCACCCATTTTCGCTACTGCTCGTAAATTGACAATTTTGTCGCTCAACTATTGACGTCTCTTGACTATCAAAAAGTAACTTTTCAAGAGCAAGACATTTTGATTTTTAAGTAGGAAGGTCTGATAGTTTATTGATGTGTGTTACTGTGATTGTTAAGCTGAGAGAATAACTGTTGAATAGTTGATATAGCAATATCAAAGGAAAATATAACTAAAAAAATCATTTGTTTTGTAAAGTATCTCAATATCAGTGACAGCATCATTTTTGGACTCATATTCAAGTTAACCTTTTTTGTGCATAATGTTTAAATACAGCATAAATGTTAAATGCTTCAGCATTTTTCAAGTTGTCATGAGAGAAATAAACATTGACATTCCCCCGTTTACCATCTGCATGTTCTTAACTAACCAGGTTTATATGCAACAATACATGAAACCAAGCTAAAATAAATTCAGTAATCTCACATTACTAAATCATTTGGCTGGTTCTTCTTTATTTTAATAAATAAAATGTATTGTTCTATCCTTATTATTTGAGGGAAACATGGTCAGTTTTGGTACCCTGGTTGTTTTGGTGCCCTGGGTCTGACCCTGACCAAGTCTAGTCTTATTAGCTCTTATGTCTGGCCAACCTAATTTATTTTATGTTGCGTTGTTGGAAAACTATAGAATCTTGCAAGCTGCTAATGTGACATCTTACAAAACCAGATATTTGCCATTTCTCTTTTGGGATAAACTGTTTGAAACGTGAACTAGTCTTATTTTTGGTATTTTCATGATGATAGTTAGATAATATCCATTACATTAACGTGAGTGTACGCTTTATTTTATAAATATTAGTTTTTATTTTGGAAAATATGTGCCTTATTTTTGTGTGGCATAAAATTGTCCTATCTGCTAAGCTGACTTCCAGTGTCAATACATTTGCAGGATGGCAGCTAATATAAAAAAATACTACTAATTTCTAAAAAAAAAACCATTAATTTTTTTCTCTGTTTGTACTGGTTTCAAAGCAATACTTTATTTTATTTTTTACTATTATAGGGTTATTTAGTTTTTTGTACATATATTTTACCCATTCCACACCTAACTTCTGGAATAAATACAAGCTTGCTATTCTGTTGTCGGCAGCATTGGATGCCTTTAATGTTTTATGCAACTTTTTACTTCTTAGATTGAAATATATTTATTAGATGTCAGGTTTTTTAAAACTAACTAACAATTATTACATAGTAATTGTACGCTCATGCTCGGACATAGGCAGGGGAAAGTCTGCTTTCTTTTTCTTTCCCTGCCCCTAACCCCCCATACTATGCCCCACCTGTGACGTCACAATTGCTAATATAGTACACACAGCTTCTGTACTGGCCAAGCATATGGAAGTTGCCTACTTGCAACAGTCGCCATGTTTGTTTTTAAACATCACGTACATAACCTATGATGGGAAATCATTGTGGTTCTACTTACCTGCTGTCTTTTTGCTCTACGAAGCAACCAAAGTGCAACATTATTTCTGCCTTTATAATAATCTAACTGTTACACATGACAAATTATTTATTGTTATTTTTTCGCAACAACACCAAACACCACCATAGACATAAACACAACCAAAGACAACCAACATAGAACACACAATGTTTATTTACAGCAAAAATCATAGAGTTGTTTGCTGAGAATGATCAAACAAGTGTTTACTTTCTAGTATTTCATGTTATTTACGTCAGGTTGTGCGACAAGTCAAGTACAGCCAGAAAAAACCTTTTCCAATAGTTAGGGTTAGTACACACAAAGACAATTGCGAGTATGTATATACGTTACAAGATTGTACTGACAATTGAGATACAGCCTAAGTGTACTGCCCTTTTTAATATGTAATTATAAGTTCAGTTTAATGCTATGTATAGTAGATTGCTGAAAACGGTTCTCTTTATTGTTACTATGGNCAAGTACAGCCAGAAAAAACCTTTTCCAATAGTTAGGGTTAGTACACACAAAGACAATTGCGAGTATGTATATACGTTACAAGATTGTACTGACAATTGAGATACAGCCTAAGTGTACTGCCCTTTGAATATGTAATTATAAGTTCAGTTTAATGCTATGTATAGTAGATTGCTGAAAACGGTTCTCTTTATTGTTACTATGGAATTGTATTTAGAAAAGTAACATTTATCGTTTAGTACAATTTTTAGCTACTCTCTGCTCTGAAGCTGGAAAAAATTTAATGTTTGTAGTTCTTGTGGAAACAATGAGAGTTTTGCAACCATTTTGAAAGCGGAGTTCTTAATTGCCATGCCATACTTGCTAAGGTGTTGTCACACTAGTGTTGCGAAGGTAAGGCTGGTTATAATTGATATCTAACCTGTATTATTATTTGGCTCATGATCACCAAATTGGCATACAGTTTGTTTGGAGCCCACTTTAACCACAGCTTCCTTTTTCTTTGGCATTTTCACACATAACTTTGCAGTGCAAATTCCAAATTTTAATTTTTCCTAATTCACATTTTTAAAAGTAATTCAGAATGTCTACAAGTTATTAAATGTCACAGAAGAAAGAATTTAGTAGAGACAGTGTAATTATGTCGGTACTTGTGATGGAAAATGTATAGAATGTTCAGTAGCTATTTCTGTGCTGGTAAAGTTTTCTCGTAGAATTTTTCCAATGAATCTAAAGTATTTTGTTACCATTTGTAAATAACTTTGTGTAAATGAAGAAAACAAGTAGTTAGAGTCTGTAGGTAAGTATAATATCCCTACAGCATATGTTAGTACTATTGCAGGCTTAAGGAAAAATGAGTACTTTGTGGTTGTTATCAAAACCTCATGGTCTTTTAGTGAAAAAACTGGACAAGACCACATGAAGTGGTTTAAATCCCATTGTAATAAGGTAATTTCCCCCAACTCTGTAATAACGTGATTTGATAGTTTGCGAAGGGAGGAAGGGAACCTTGACCTTTTAGCAATGTCATTTTAACAGCGACGAATAAATTCAAAAGAGCCCTTTGTTTTTCATTAATATATTCCATAAATACGTAACTATATTTCAGGATACAAATGACAAAGTTATGGTTAGAATATTTTTTTGGCCACATCATAGAGGGTTGCTAATAATGCTGTGAAATAATTGTGAGCAAATTCTCCTTGTATACTAAAGGAGTTCATGTTTCATTGTTCATATTAATTTTCATTAAGTTCTACAATCCTGTTATGCAGTACTTCATTTGTGATTTCTCAGTATTTGTGGTTTGATGGTTAAGACTGTACAGTACATGTTGGTTAAAGTGGGCATATTTTGTATTTCATTTACTTGTTTACTGTTGTGAAGTGTCAGATTATGGACAAACTTTTATCACTGTCTTAGACATTTTGTTGTGTGCATGTTTGTTGTAAATGGATGTTTAGTGCTGCATGCTAGAGAAAGCAATTGTGATTGCATCATTTTGAATGTCTGCATGTTTTGTTTTATCTGAATTAACTTTAGAAGTAGTACTTAATTGTTTGAATGAGTAATTCGGGAATCTGGTGGTAATCTGATAGATTTTTAGATAGGTTTTCCAATTACATTAGAACTGTGTGCTGTAAATACTTTTGTCTTTCGTAGAAACTATTTTTGTTTGATATTTATTTGTAAATTCATTGTTTCTATTTGTGAAGTTGTGGGGAAATGATTTTTAGTCGCTATATTTTAAGGGGTTATACTTTTGCTTTTGATTTTCCATTGTATTTGTATAATTTACCAGCGTCCAGCATAATGCTCAATGTTTGTTGTAATATTTGTCAGTCTTTAAATTNAATACTTTTGTCTTTCGTAGAAACTATTTTTGTTTGATATTTATTTGTAAATTCATTGTTTCTATTTGTGAAGTTGTGGGGAAATGATTTTTAGTCGCTATATTTTAAGGGGTTATACTTTTGCTTTTGATTTTACATTGTATTTGTATAATTTACCAGCGTCCAGCATAATGCTCAATGTTTGTTGTAATATTTGTCAGTCTTTAAATTAATGCTGTAAAGTTATAACATGTCTTAACCTGTTTGGCATTGTTCTGAAATTTAAATTTTGTCAAGAATAGCATATAAACATTAGAGATTTGCTGGAATTGTATAATTCACATCAGTAAAAAAATTTTCACTGTATGCAAATTGTTGGTAGGTTCTTTTTATAACTGGTGTACACTGTATTGTATTTCAGAGTTGTGGTTAAATACTTGTTGTAATATTAATAACGTAAAATTCCAATTTTTGTGAAAAGGTAGGTGATGACATAAAACTGAGCATTCGGAAATTGAATGTTTAATTATCCACCATGGTTAATTCTCTGAAGATAGTAAGTTCAAGTGTGAGTAAAGTGTATATTTTAATGAAATTGAAATTCAGAGATGGTCGAATAAGGGCAGCAGCAGGGACGGATCCAGAAGGGGGTTACTGGGAACATGACCCCCCCACCACCAGAACCCTTACATCAACATTAAATTGTGCTGTGAATGTTTTAAAACTAAAAAGTAATTACATAGGAATTATGTAAAATATTGATTTTATCTGATTAAATTAGTATTATTTCTTAAAGTGTTGATGAAACAGTGATTNATAGGAATTATGTAAAATATTGATTTTATCTGATTAAATTAGTATTATTTCTTAAAGTGTTGATGAAACAGTGATTCCTTCCCATGCCACAAATAAAAAACCTAGAACTACACCCGCAAAATAGGAAAATGAACACCCCCCTGCCCCCACCCAAAAGTCTTAAGTCTAGATCTGCTTCTGGGTAACAGAGGTATTATTTAGGTACCAAATCAGTGTAAAGTAAAGGGTGTTTGTGTNTAAGTCTAGATCTGCTTCTGGGTAACAGAGGTATTATTTAGGTACCAAATCAGTGTAAAGTAAAGGGTGTTTGTGTAGAACATTGAGACCTTATTTGAAGTTTAATAGTGTCTATAAACTGTGAAGACAAGTATCTATAGATACACATACAGGTTCAGAAGAGTTTTTTGTAGACTTGATAAGATAATGTTGATTCTGAATGTTATGAGCACTGTGCTTATAATTGGTTGGTATCCCACTGTAATGTGATAATCCAGTTGCCTTCTGTACATGACCCTGCAACAGATTAACCAAATAAATATGCTAGTCTGTGAAAATATTGCATTTTGCACCATTTTCATTTTGAAAAGTTAGTAGCACCATTCATTAATCAGGATCTAGTGGTTATTTTTAGAGGTACAGATTATTATTTATGAAGTTTAATTTTGGTTGATGGAATTAACAAGTTATATACATAATTTCTTAGTTATTTTTCCTCACAGTTGTTACAGGTCACATTCAAATACCCGTCCTTGTAACCAATTCTAATTTATTTTCTTTGACTTCCATTCATTGCTGTAAGCATTGGTCTCACATTATGACTTTGTTAGCACATCTTGTGTAGGCTGTTCAACCATGTTTCTTCTGGATTGCATGCTTGTTTCAGTTGTATTCTACCTGATTGTGTTCAGATATTTCATAATTTGCTTGGAAAATGCATCGGAAATCTACCTAACTGGAATATTCACTGGGCTTAATTTTTTTTCAGTGTGATTGTCATGGCAGTTTTCAACTGGCAACATCATATTTACAATTTTTTTTCTTGTTTCTCACAATGCAATTATAAATAGCATAAAATAAATGGACTTAATATGAAGTTTTTTTGAGATACATTTTATAGGTCATAGTGTAAACTATAACAACAGTTATATCTTCAAATTACAGTTTTTTATTAGCATGCTCCATGTTTTTAAAATTTGTTGTGTTATCACTAAGAATGCATTAAATTGCTCGTGGTTACCTATTTTTTCGGTATTCCTGGTGTGAACATAAGTTGTTGTCTTACAACTAAAGTATGCAGTCCAATGCTCACATAGAAATAGAGGTGGATGTTGCGCATTTTCAGGTGCACATCAAAGACGAGCCGTTGTCAAGGAACTCTGAGTCTGAAAGCGAGTGGTGTGACTCTTCGCAGTATTTTGAGAACAATCTGTTGCCACCAGAGATAGAGTCGAGATTGGTGGGCAAGGACATGAACACGCAGAAGATGTTGTCGCAGCAGTACTGCCTGCGGTGGAAGTACCACCACAACAACTTGCAGGTCATGTTCAGCCAACTGCTGGAGCGCGAGAGCTTCTGTGACGTCACGCTCGCCTGCGAGGGGAAAACCCTGCGTGCGCACAAGGTATGCTACTATAACACATTTTACGTGACTTTGTAAATAGGGGGTTGTTCAACATACTAAAGCATCCTTTTGTCAGTTATTTTGTGTTTCGTGAGTTAGCATTACAGTATAACCTGTTCTACGTGATTGGGAACTGTTCTAGCTGTGTTAGTATGCTGTTGAGAGAAATTATATTAGAGTTATTTTTATCTTAATGTGCTACATTCTGGTCATAAAAGAATGCTTCCTTCTGTATCATGTTTATTTTGGTGTCATGTGTTCTATATTATGTTGAGTAAGCTGTTGTGCAGACAAACTTGCAGAGTTAAACAGTTACACAGANTTGGTGTCATGTGTTCTATATTATGTTGAGTAAGCTGTTGTGCAGACAAACTTGCAGAGTTAAACAGTTACACAGACACAGACTTACAGAGTAAGCAGTCAATGTAAAATGTGTTTTTTACCCATTATTTGTGCTGGAACCATGCAGTGGAACCAGGGTGTCCAGTCATCTGAAAATGTATGGGATTTGAAATGCTCNCAGTGGAACCAGGGTGTCCAGTCATCTGAAAATGTATGGGATTTGAAATGCTGCGGGAAATGTACAACAATTTTTCAGAATGACTGGAATTTTTCTGATTTGTGAAATCTCGCATAGAACTTCAGGAATGGCACAAAGGGAACAATTATTGTCTCTTTTTAAAAGTCTTAATACCACAGCATGGTACTTATAAGGTCACACAGAAAAAAATAAGGGAGAAAATGAGGATGTCCGAGGAGTCACCTGCTGGAAGGGCGAGGTTGAAGGGTTGGTTTATTGAAGCAGGGTCTCCGGGAAGGAGGGTGTAGGAATGTCTGCCTGCTTCGCACACGGCCTGAGCCTGACTGCCTCTGCTGGCCTTGTTTATTGCAAACTTTTTGTAGCAAACGTTTGTGCACGTGCGTTCTCACGGCTATGTAATACTGTTATTTAGCTGCTTACATGAGTTTTCTTTTAAGTCTTCGGCAGACAACTGGCATGCTGATGAATTGAAGCAGAGGATTCTGTTTTGCAGTTATACAATGCAACGAACTGTATTAATTTGGTGTGATATGTAGGTATGTAGGGTCAGTTGGGGTTATTGTGGTACACCCCAAAGGAAGGTTATAACAATATTAGAACTTTGNGTTTTCTTTTAAGTCTTCGGCAGACAACTGGCATGCTGATGAATTGAAGCAGAGGATTCTGTTTTGCAGTTATACACTGCAACGAACTGTATTAATTTGGTGTGATATGTAGGTATGTAGGTATGTAGGGTCAGTTGGGGTTATTGTGGTACACCCCAAAGGAAGGTTATAACAATATTAGAACTTTGNGTATGTAGGTATGTAGGGTCAGTTGGGGTTATTGTGGTACACCCCAAAGGAAGGTTATAACAATATTAGAACTTTGGAACAATTCACCTATATGCAATGTTCTGTGCTCATTTATTTACATTTGATCTCACTTTGCATATTTCACACCATAATGGTGAAAAATATATAAATATGAAACACTGTTGGTTTAAACACTAAAAAATTTTCCCTTGTCAGGTATATTTCTTTGCAGGGCACAACTGGTTGGTTGTATCAAAATTATGAAAACAGTAGTATATTTCTGGAAGACCAGGCTACGTTTTTTTTCACTGCAAGAAAAGTTGAAAGTGTTTGGAAAATGTTATTATAGCATCCTAAAGTTTTGGGGTTATTATGATACATGTGTGGAATTATTGTGAAATGTTAAACAAAGATAAAGAAGTTAGCATGATGTATAACATGCTACATAGAAATGTGTTGTTTTGAAGATTATTTCCCAAGGAGGTTATTTTGTACCCCCTTTAGATGGATTGGCAGTTTGCTTTACTTAAAATTTGTGTTGGCTAGCTCAAAATGGTGCGCAATTACAAGAATAAAGGAACACATAACACCTACACAAAAGAAACTCTTGACAAAGCTAAAGATGTAATAGCAGAAGGGAAATTGATTCGGAGAGTAGCAAGAGAATTAAATATAGAGAAGATGCACCTATACAGATTTCTAAAAATTGTGGTCAGTCTGTTTATAAAAATCCTGGATGCCCACCTGTTTTTGCTTTTGAAGATAGCAAGTTCTAGAAACTTGCTTAATATCGCTCGCAAATTGGGACTTTGCATTGGGAAAAGAAGAGGTGTTGAACATAGTACAAGAGTTCACCAAAAAAATCTTGATGTTCCCTTTACAAATAGTCAGCCAGGAGATCAGTGGTTTGTGAACTTTTCAGAAACTGTCACAAGCTAACCCTCAAAAAACTTGAACCATTGGAGAAAAGTAGGAGGCAAGCAACCAGTGATCCATTTACAATATATGAATTCTATGACATACTTAAAAAAATTGTAAGCGAATTTTAAATCATTTTAGCTCAAATAGTTTGAAAGTTATAGCAAAAGTTTAATTTTTTGTCTCGAAGCCTTGGTTGACCTTACGTATTTAAACATGATTTGAAATGTTTGCCCAACTTTGGTTATAAATACCTCTTTCTCTATCTTTCTCACCATAATCGGGTACATGTTTTCATATTAATCATATNCCCAACTTTGGTTATAAATACCTCTTTCTCTATCTTTCTCACCATAATCGGGTACATGTTTTCATATTAATCATATGTAAATTGACAACATGAACCACAACTATTTCAAACCGCAATGTGACTGTACACAAGGTGTTAAAACATTCATAGTCCTGGTTGCGGAAACGAGCCTCAAAGTGGTCTGGGGATCATTATTCCGTTGTCTGTTAACAGTCTGTTATGTCACGTTGAATGAGTTATGTCATGCTCAGTAGCTGCACCATGACCTAGGCCACAAACGATTTGCCTNCCCAACTTTGGTTATAAATACCTCTTTCTCTATCTTTCTCACCATAATCGGGTACATGTTTTCATATTAATCATATATAAATTGACAACATGAACCACAACTATTTCAAACCGCAATGTGACTGTACACAAGGTGTTAAAACATTCATAGTCCTGGTTGCGGAAACGAGCCTCAAAGTGGTCTGGGGATCATTATTCCGTTGTCTGTTAACATTCTGTTATGTCACGTTGAATGAGTTATGTCATGCTCAGTAGCTGCACCATGACCTAGGCCACAAACGATTTGCCTTTGGCCTTAGAGTAGCCAATCATGAATCACTTATGGCTCGCTATGACATTGTGACTTGTAAAGATGCTTGTTGAAAAATATGTTCAAAATAAACATATCATTCGCATATGAAATATAATTGAAAACTAGTTTACATGGAAACAGGTGTGCGTGGCGAAAGGCTCACTATAATCATTGAACACTTATAAAAATATGTTCCAAACTGCTCTTAGAGTTGCGATATTGTTTATAGTAAAAAAAATTCTTAAAAATAATTTTTTTAGTAAATTTAAAAAAAAGTTTATAGATTTGCACTACTCTCACAGTAGATACCTTTTACGTATTGTTTTATCAGCCTAACAAAATATATAAATTCAGTCTAAAAGTGGAATGTAAGCATAGAGTTTGAAGTGTAAAATTCATATTGTGAGGAGGAAGGGAAAGTCAATTACTTGAAATAGATTCTAATCAGAATTTTACAAGTATTTAATTAATTGCAGCTATGTATGTATTATAATTATAATGTTTACATCATATTTATAATATTTTATAGTGTTATATACCTTCAATGGATAATTACGTTNCGTATTATAATTATAATGTTTACATCATATTTATAATATTTTATAGTGTTATATACCTTCAATGGATAATTACGTTTTATTTTTTTTTACCTAAGAAAGGTCATATATATATATGCTATACTATTACATGATTTAAAAAAAAGTTAAAATATTTAGACACACCTTGAAATTTGTGCTTCTAAGTTATTCAAATTAATTAGGCATGATATTAAGGAAATATTAATTTGGTCTTTTTTTCTGTTAAGTAATATACAAATTTATTTAATCTTTTGAACATCTTGGCAGTGGTGGTAGTTACGTGTATATTTTCTGTGTTTTTTGCTCTCAAAACTGACATATTCAGTTGAGTCCAGCAACAATAATAACTGTCGTGTTTTTTTTTTTTTTTTTTTCATAAGTTAGTTTTGGAAATGCATTTGACTAAAATTTTTTGATGCAGTTTGGATAGGATAAGAAGGTAGGTGTGATGTGTTTTGCATTGGTTTCTAGAAGGTTTCAGAGATGCAGTAGCATGTTGTTTTTTGATTGGCTGTGGTCACATCATGTGATGCTCCAATTGGACAACTTCTGTGTTATACGGCTAGTCTTAGTATGAAGGGTGACGTGGCAAGTGGTGGAGGTCTTAGTTGGAATAATCACAGTCATCTCAAAGAATTGAATTGGCCATCAATTGAAGAAGTGTGTAATGCAATGTAACCTACACCATCATCACGAATGGACCATCATCTTTTACCTTAATTTAGGCGTAACTAATTTTCCACTAAATTCTTTCTGCAGATGTAGGTCAGTAGGGTGTCTTACTAAATTGATTTGCAATGAGAGTTTTTTGGAGACTGAACTAAAATTAATACCATGAGACTGTTCTTGAAGTCCGTCTGGCCCACAGTCTTGTGAACTACACTCTTAAAAAAAAAAAATTGATCGCCATGAACAAATTGCGTTAAGTACAATAAAGGTTGTCTGCCATACAGTATCATAGTCCGACATGTGTCCCGTTTGTGTAAAATACGGTTTGCATATACAGATATGCCACCAAGGACATAAATGTCCCGCCATCATTCATAGTTGCAAGACACCGAATAAGACCCTAGTAGCTGTGTGAGCCACATAGCCAAGTTCAGTGAACATGCTGCATGCCTTGACAGCGCATTCGACAAACCTTTGCCCAGCTGGATGAAATTGAGAGGGGCTACATCGTTGGTTTCCGAGAGGCAGATTGGCGGTTTTGATGCATTGCCTGCCACTTGAACCGTTCTGCCTACACTGTGAATCGGTATTCGATGCAGTGGGAACAAGAGGGTACACACACCTGTCGAGAAGGCTCAGGTCAACCCCAGCAAACCACCAGTAGGGAGGATCGTTTCATCGTGTGACGGTTGTAAGCACTTCACGGGCATTGCTGCAGACCATCCAGGGACATGTCGTGACAGTAGGGGATATGTCTCTTATCAACCAGTACCATCTACAGTCCGCTAGCATAGTGGGATCTCTCTTTGCAGCATCCCTTACGACCTGAGTATCGCTAAGCACGTGACCTGCAAGGAACAGGCAGCATGGCAGCTTACGGATTTCTGACAAGTGGTGGTCAGCAATTAATCATGGTTCTGACTGGATACAGATGACTGCCAAATTTGAGTTTGGAGACATCCTGGCCAGCACCACGATTCACATTTGTAGAGCAGCACACTGCACCATTGAGATGTCATGATGTAGGGTGTCATTTCCTACGATTCCTGCACCCCACTGGTAGGGATTGAAGGAACCCTGCTGGTGCGGCTATATATCCAGGAAATTCTATGACCATGTGTACTCCCCTTCCTAGTGCAGCTTGACAACCCCATTTTCCAGCAGGATAATGCCCGGCCTCATACAACACAGTTTTCTCTGTCCTTCCTTCTTCGTAGGCAAGCAAAGTCCCCAGACCTCTCGCCCATTGAGAACATTTGGGACCAAGTGGGATGGCAACTTTGGCCAGCGGCAACTACAGCGGATTTGTAGGGTAAGTTGCGCCAATTGTGGCAGGATATTCCTTAGGAGAACATCCGACATCTATGCCTCCATGCCTGATCGTATCACTGCAAGTGTTGATCCCCTGCAATAAATGCTTGTTGTGGTACAATATTAATGTTTTCTGTATACATACTACTATATCCTGTGCATATACCCACTTACACGTACATGCCCTTGCAATGGCACCTTAAAGTTAATAAAAATTTTTTTTGCAGAAGAGAGTATGTTGTGCCAATGCTGTGTGATGTGCGTTAAACTGCATTACTGGCAATATATCTCATTTGAATTGTTTTTCAGATTCATTAAATTTGTTTTAATAATGGCACCTTTATTCACAAACTCAACTCATGCTTTTAATCAACCGATCTAGGAGTGCTGGTGCTTCAATCCTTATCCATCTATCTGCAACCACATCATCAAATGTTTGGTCAGTTCCATCCGTGGCCTGATAACCGTAAGAGTTAGTGTGTGTTACTTAAATCCAGATTTAATGAAATGGGATTCATACATTTACTAAAAATCTCTTGGGAAAATTGTTTAATTTTCACTGGTTGGTGAATTGAGGTGGAAAGGATGTAGGAACTGGGTTAGAGCTAGGTTTGTTCCTGATCACTCAGTGCATTTCTTTGTCATCCTCACAGCAGGAGCCGGTTTCCTTTATTAAGTGTAACTTTCAGCTTCCAGGATATTGCCAATTCTATCTTTAAACTTTCTTTCGTGAGGTATTCTGTAGTGTTGTTTTCTTAATGTTTCAATGTTATGATCATATTACTGTATGAATTACCATCAGAACTGGTTTGTTCCCTGACAGAAACAAATGTTTGGTACCATACTTGTATTACGAATATTCTTTGAGACACGATGTAGGGATGGGTCGAATTCTATTTTTGGCCTAATCCAAATCCATAGTCAAATCTTATAAAATATTTTTTAACCTGAATCATAATCCATGTTGCAAAAAAATTGGGCTGGTCTCTACAATATATTTTCTACAGTGGGAATATACTGGGACACAACTGCAGATAATTCTAGGAGTGAATACACAAACTAAACAACAAACTAATACAAAGTTAACTGTGATTCAAAACACGAATTGAAAAATGACAGTGAACTACACACATCATAAGTGCTGATGTCACTGTGTGAATTGCTAGTGGGAAAGTGCTGCTAAGTTAGGTTAGAAAAATAAAAGAATTTAAACTGCTTCCTAAAATAGTGTAGGCATGTATTTAGAATTTGTGATTTAAATAATACAAACTTTGTACACGTTAAAACATACAAAATAGCTGAAGCGGACACAAAATAAATTTAACAAAAACAGCTGCTGTGACCATGGAATAATTATGTACAGCCAAAACTGCAGTGCAACCATGTAACTAATACTGCCAAAACTGCAGCGCAACCACGGAATAAATAGTGCCAAAACTGTGGCCACAATCACAAAACTACTGCAACCATAAAATAAATAGCGTAAAAAATGCTTCTGCGATCTCGTAATGAATTACACCAAAACTGTTGCGTATGTATGTGTGTGCACGCACGCGTGTTTGTAATGTGTGTGCGTGCATGCAGGTGTGTGTATAGGCTGTTCACGGTAAAGTGAGCATTTTTAAGGCTCTCGTTACTTTTTCATTTTAGCCATTTCTAACTAACAGTTTTATGTATTGGGAAAGTACAGTGTAATTCTGCAAATACAAAGCAATTTACTATACCTTAAATACCTTTGCACTACAGGCCCAAAAGGTGAAAGGACACACAAACTTGACAAAATATATTTCAATAACATAGTAATAAAACTATATATGTAGTATTGTTTTCGTTCACTTCAGTATACATATTAAAATTATGGTTTAAGTTAAAAGTGTCTTAATACCTAACAGAAACATGCAGCTACAAAAAGAAACTTTATAATTGTACAAAAAATAATTCATTTAAAAAAAAAACCAGACACAAGTATGCATAAATTAACTGTGGAATAACACCAAATGCAGTTCAGGCACAAAAGTTGCTAAACCTTCGGAATCATCAACCTCTTATTATATTTAAGCCATGTGTAATCCCTGTATTAAACTACGTATGACGTTAGTACTTCTTGCCTGAGATTTAATTCTAAACATTTATTCTGTTTAAAGAGTGATCTGACTAACATATATACANAAAAGTGTCTTAATACCTAACAGAAACATGCAGCTACAAAAAGAAACTTTATAATTGTACAAAAAATAATTCATTTTAAAAAAATACCAGACACAAGTATGCATAAATTAACTGTGGAATAACACCAAATGCAGTTCAGGCACAAAAGTTGCTAAACCTTCGGAATCATCAACCTCTTATTATATTTAAGCCATGT
This sequence comes from Clitarchus hookeri, assembly GCA_002778355.1. NCBI lineage: Eukaryota > Metazoa > Arthropoda > Insecta > Phasmatodea > Phasmatidae > Clitarchus > Clitarchus hookeri. The sequence goes on along the minus strand of NQII01001203.1, from coordinate 11,727 downwards.
GTAATCCCTGTATTAAACTACGTATGAAGTTAGTACTTCTTGCCTGAGATTTAATTCTAAACATTTATTCTGTTTAAAGAGTGATCTGACTAACATATATACACTGAAGAGCCAAAAAAACTGGTACACCTGCCTAATATCATGTAGGGCCCCCCGAGCACGGAGAAGTGCCGCAAGACGACGTGGCATGGACTAGACTAATGTCTGAAGATATGCAGGAGGCGTTGAAATCTGCGCCAATTTGAGAAAGGGTTGCACGTCTGTCACGTTTAATGATTCTCNTAGACTAATGTTTGAAGATATGCAGGAGGCGTTGAAATCTGCGCCAATTTGAGAAAGGGTTGCACGTCTGTCACGTTTAATGATTCTCGTCAGTCGTCGTTTGTCCCGTTCGTTCATGATCAAGATGTTCGTTTTTCGAGGAATAGTTAGCGTGGCATCAAAGGGTATCATAAAACTTACTTTGGATTTGCACAGAAAAAGAAATAGTTACAAAACTCTGATATATTTTCCCTTTTCTGAAATACAAAATGCCAATTCCCAATATGGGATTACAAAATATATTAAAACTCTTTAATAAAACCTATGACTTTAAATTCCCTTGTGCAAAGACATGATATTTGTTTCTTTTATACAAAATAATTGAAAATAAAAATTACATATATTTTTATTATTATGCAAAGCAAACACC
>NQII01001202.1:428087-560117 GCA_002778355.1 Clitarchus hookeri | reverse complement strand
GATTTTTTTCAATTTCCTTATGGAGAGAATACAGTTTTTAATCGTCGACAGTATAGTGAGTGCTTATTTATTTATTTATTTTAATGCTGAGCAGTTTGATTGATATCTTTATGCGAAATATCTTTCGAACAAGATATATTAAGCGAGAGATATTTGGACACTGCTAACAGGTCAGGTATTTCGCGCTGATGCCGTTGAAGTGAAATGAGGATGGATCAGCGACGGAATGAAATTATGGGAGAAGCAAGGGTACCCTGAAAAATCATATATTTCTTTAAACAAGCACGATTTTCACCAACGCAGTTGATTGTTGGTTGGATACCGGATTACGTAGCGAGGGGTCTGGAGTTGTACTCCCGGTTGAACCATGTACGGTGGTCGTTGCGTCTATAATTGAAGTTTCTGGTTAAGTTAAGTAAGCGTCTCACCACCCCCCTCCCACAGCTTAAAATATTAGACAGCTCTGCTGATCACCATGGAGAAGGGCTATTACGTATTTATAACTCTTAATAATTTTTAAACCTTATCTCCACCAAGATATTTATCCAAGCTGCCAGAAAGTGCAACTCACTCGCTGGCTCGTTTATAACACACTGCCTAGGAAGTACTTAGCTATCTCATGTGGGTTTGTTTCGATGATGCGTTGTGTTTTACTAAAGGCCTCCCTAGATTTATACCCTTCACTGTGTTAAAACCCGTAAGCCAGCTGGGCACAAAGAGAATATAAAATAAATATTCCGTATTCCACGGCGTAAATTAACTCCTTCTTTGCAATTTCTCAAATGAGTTAACGTATAGTCAGTGCAATTTCTTGAAAACGAAACTTTGGTATGTAATAATTTAAAATTTTAAACCAGTGAAATAAGCAAAATTCCTACTTACTTACAACATAGAGTGGATACAGTTTTACTCTTTAAGAAATTCATATCAAATAATACCGGATCATTTGCAATTGAAACAAAGAATTTTTTTTAGATAATAATTTATTGAGAGGAAAGTGCATTGGCTTGTATCGACTTTGAATACGTGCTGTTGCGTATATTACTATTACCTGTTGTTGCAGTATTATTATTTCTGTCTCTCACGAATCACACGCCACTGTAGCTGGTTACCATTCATTATTATTTTGAGTGTTTTTTTGTTTGCGTGTTCATTCAAATCTGTCTTTTTTCCGGAAGTCTTCTCTATATCATTTTATGGTGAGCTATTCTGCAGTTGAAAAATTTAGGTTTTTTAATAAAATCCTGTTTCCAGTAGTGTGTTAACCATGGCGCAGAGCATAATGGGTCATTGCCTTTTCGTTTTTCTTTTAAAAACTATTCTTACCTGTTTAAGAATTACAGATCTATATTCAACACTTCATTAAACAGGAACATTGACATTTATCGTAAATTTTAAAAGAAAATATCTGTTGTAGTTTCAAGAAAATATAAACTTTAATTCGTGGCATTTTGAACTCAGCCAATTTTTATTTTTATTAATTTTTGTAGACAGGGCTCCTTGAATATTTTCTTTCAATATTTTTCAAAATATTTGAGCTACTTTTGGCTTATGTTTTGCTACCCTCTGAAAAAATATTCTTTAATCGTTAACCGTTATTAAAATCTACAAAAAATTGCACAATCATGCGCTTCCAAGAACAGTTGAAAAATATTTCTTTGCATCTTGTAATCGTATTATATTTCAAGTGATAAAAACTTTACAAACGCGTGAATCTGTGACCATGTGCATGTCTCACGATGATCAGCTTATAGTTTTGCTATGGAGACGTTGTCTAAAATGCCTACGTATAATGGTTAAAATCACCTTATTCTTCATATAAGTTGCTAACAAGTCAATGTATTCACAGTACAAAAAATTATTCATTAATTCGACTTGTTTCCATCATTTATCAAAACACTCTTAAATTAAATTATTTTTGTATGTAAAACTATGTCTACTATTAATTTATTGTGTCACCATACGTGAAGAGATAAAGAAATTACAATTACCCCAATCGCATTACGCATTTTTCAGGTTATTCCTGTCAATCAGAATTATTAGTATTATTAGTATTAACATTTTCATTTGAAATGGAAAACTCTCTTAACTGTACTATAAAGTATTTCATCCACCAATGACTCCAATCTTACTTTCAATCTTTTCTCTCAGGAAGATGCCCCACTGGCATTTCATCCACCAGTGACTCTAATCTTACTTTCAATCTTGTCTCTCAGAAAGATGCTCCACTGGCATTTCATTCACCTGTGACTCCAATCTTACTTTCAATCTTGTCTCTCAGAAAGATGCTCCACTGGCATTTCATTCACCTGTGACTCCAACCTTACTTTCAATCTTGTCTCTCAGGAATATTCCCCACTGGCATTTCAAAACTTCACTGAGCTGGACATAATAAAGACTTGTGCTCATTATAAGTAAAGGCGCAAAAACGAATTGCAATTTTACTTTCGTATGTTTAAGCAACCTTCACCACAGCGACTTAGAAATTAAAGATAAATCGCCAGTCATTTCTAAATGACCACATTTTCAAAGTGTTCTAACTGAAATGGGTGATAGGAACCTTCATATTTATTTTATTACTTAGAAGACCCCAAAGAGTTTGAAAAACTCAATTAACTATTTAAATGTACCAGTTTACAAGGTACTTATACTATCTCTCTGCTGGTAGGTATAGTCTATTCGCGTTTTCTTCACACTTTTTGAATCAAACCTTTTAAAAAGTCACCTTATTTACGACGAGCTTGGTTGTTTCGTAAATGGGTCACGTAACAAAAGCATTTTTAATGTACTTTTGTTAGTACAGAAATTCCTAAATGTTTAGTTAAACTGAACATTTACTTACGTTTTATCAGTAATTTTTAACAATTCATTTAAACTTAATATAAATAAAACCAGCGATAAAATCTATGTGTTGGTAATGGCTATTGAGATATAGTTCTTACACAAAATGTTATTAAAGTGAGTGCACACGAATGCGGTGTAATATCCATTTGGTGTAATTTTCTGGACTCGGTTAAGCTTTGTTTGCATGAGTCAGAGGAATATCCTGGACATTGATATTTAGCAGGGTTTCATAAAAGTTGGAATTAACCGTGAATGAACTTTATGTGTAATTTCAAGGAAAAAATGTCTGGGTTTTCAAGATTCAATTCTAAATGATTTTGTAAACATTAAAGTCCTTGAATTTGCATGATAATAACAAACAATTGAGACAAGATAACTATTTGACTGTTGGTAGCGCTGGTAACAACAAATTGCACGTGCTATGCATACAATTTCCAACTCGACTTCTACACCACCGACAGTAGGCTACACGATACTGTCTACGGCACATCAAACCCTCATGTGCGGTTGATTAATGAACACAGGGTTATCGGCCAGGTAGACCTGACACTTGGAGAAAGTTTCCTCAAGCACACTCACTGATTTCATACATAGCTTTGCGGAAATGACTTCTCAAGTTCGCGATTCGATTGGTCGCGTTCTCGCACGACACGAGCAGGATATACGTATATATTTTTCCTTTGAAAGGAAATCTTGGAGGCCACGCACTGTTTCGTTTATCACGTGCGATTAAGCGAAACGTAAGGCTTTGAATGGATACCATTAATCCATTCGTGTCTCACCGCCTTTTAGCCCGTTCGTACACAGTATACGTAATTGCATCCGCAACGAACATAAAACATAATTTTTTACCGGGTATGTACACTCCGAGGCACAGTGTCCAATGATGATCAATTTGGGTGACTGAATAGCGTAAACCGTGCTTAAGTTCTAGTTCCTGAGTGACGTAATACTATAGCTGTGCGTACACAACGCCTAAAACTCGTTGGCTGTGGTAACGAAATAAGTGCTCTGTCAGTTTAAGTACATCACGAATCAAAAAATTTAACGTAAATCTCTAATCCACACATTTATGTCGGTCTGGAATTATTAAATTAACCACCGAGAAAAAAAAACACTTAACGGTATTGTTTCGCTGCTCACGAAAAAGTCTTAGCTTATTCCCCGCTGGGATCCGAAGGATGAACTGGCCGGCTTACTCGGCTAGCATGAACTGAATGGAGAATGTGGGGTCCTTCCTCAAACGATAGATTTAAAACCGTGAAAAACCACTAATGACCATTCAGGCTTGAAAAAGCAGCCGCAAGTGAGGAATGTGGAAAATGTTTCTCAGGAAATGCTTAATGATCTTGTTTTCGGCATGCCTCCGTCGGATACAAGCGTGCCTCAGGAATCGTGGAGGTCCTACACGTTATCGCAGTTTGTCAGTGCTTCTGGGGAGACTTTTTTTTATATTGACCCTGATGGGATTCCTTTGTTTACGTTGTTTTTTTCAGTTTATGCCTTTGGTTTGTTTCATACTGGGATAACGAAAGCCACTATTACGTCTTTTTTTCTTCACTTTGTGTGCTGTTTGGAGAGCAACATGACATGCGAGCTACTTTTATTCAATATAACATCCTTTGATTTGTAGCATGCTATACTTTTTGAGGGAATAATACATACTGTCACGAGAAATGACGTGAGCGTATAATTTTTTAATGTTGGTTGTGACCGGTAAGGAATTTGTTATTAATTTCGTGGGCACGATAACTACCGCAGAGCGAGGGCCTGAGAATGTTTGAAAAATTCATTATTTTGTATTTCAACGAAATACTGTTAAACTTGAAGACATTTATTTCATGTAATATTTCCTCGCACGAAATATTTTACACGGCATATTTTTCATTCAATAGCCTCTCAACGTCACAACTTCAGTGTTTTTGGGACGTATAAATAATAGGCATGGTAATTAACTCACTTAATAGAAATGAGATAATTCACATTAAAACGGGAAACCATGAAATACGTCAAGGAATCTTCAAAATCACGTTATGGAACGTTTTCGCAATTTTTTAACACTGCTAAAAATAAGGAAACTTATTCTTTATTTGTAGCAGTTTATGATTTTCTATGCATTATTTTTGCTCAGCATATTTANATAAGGAAACTTATTCTTTATTTGTAGCAGTTTATGATTTTCTATGCATTATTTTTGCTCAGCATATTTAAAATGAATTAGACATCACCTTCCAGTCTCCTCTGTAAAATTTTGTCAAATTGATTTCGTTTATTTTTATTTATACGTTCCAAAAACACTAAAATTGTGATTCTGATATGTCAGAATGCAAAAAAACTATGCAATATATATTTTTTTTGCGAGGGAACAGTAGTTATAAGTAATGCCTTCAAGTTGAAAGTTATTTCTTATAGGTGTAAAAAAATTAATTTTCTAGTGACCAACGCTCTTAAGTGAACGATGTTTCGCAGTCGTCAAGATTTCGCCGATCCAGGGCAGGGAAACGTCCGAAAATTTGTGTCGTCGTATTTTGTGTAGTCGCTCTGTCGTAAAGGCGTTAGTTTCGTCGCCCAGTCGGGAAAACTGACGTGTTTGGAATCGAGAGCAGTGCGCTGCTATAAGCTGGACAGCTTCGGTTACATGGAGGTGCTTCCGGGTGAGCGTGAACCAGATTGTATTCGGATTCCACTAAAAAATCATGCGTCACGCGTGATAAGTTCTTGTGGGCCCGTGAGTTCAAGCACCCGGTCTTGAAACTGCAACCTTAAGGTCGCCTGTGCCTCGAGCCGGATGTATGTAGCTATTGTTGGTTGGTCGTCTGCGGGTTGTTCGTCCTGGGGGCGTCCTTGTCCTCCGGAGATGATGGAGTGGAGCTAATTAAGAAACTCGCGTTAAATTCACTTCCAGTAGTAAGTTTCAAAGTTTTGTGGAAAGGGTCTCGTAGGATTTTTTAATTTAATATCGTCTCGGAATTGACGGAGAAGCGAAGGAATTTAAATTTAATTTCTGATCGTAAAACAAGTAACAATTCTTTCGTGCCATTTACACGGTTTTGTAAATAAATTCATTTTTATTTCAAAATATGTTTAAGAGAAATCTCTTTCGTTCTTATAAAATAAAATTAATAATAAAATTATATGCTCTCTCGCACTCTACCCCGTCATAAGAAAATTATAACGTATACGACGTCTCCAGGACTCACGGTAATACTGACAGTGAAGAAGGAAAAANTCCAGGACTCACGGTAATACTGACAGTGAAGAAGGAAAAAAAAAGAGATATCTTAATGTCCCAATAAAATGAATGCCCTAAGTTAGTGGCGGCCGACACAAATTTCGTTTTTTAATACTCATTTCATTAGAAACGATTTCAAACGTAACACAATTACGAGCGCCCTCTTGGCATTCTCAATGCACGGGACAGCTTCACTCCTCTGATATTGTCCATTNAACGTAACACAATTACGAGCGCCCTCTTGGCATTCTCAATGCACGGGACAGCTTCACTCCTCTGATATTGTCCATTCACTGCTACTTCCAACTTTCCTGAAGCCCTCCTGCTAAAGTTTAAAGTTTAAAGATGACAACAAAAATCAACCTGATTGCTTTCCGTAAGTCCGTTACTTAAAAATTGTTCATTATTTTTGAACGGTGTCTGCTTACGAAAAGCAGTTAAGAAATGTTTCATGCCCGAATGCTACGTTCCGTTTTCTATTTTCGTTTCTAATGTGTATTTTTTTATGAAGGAAGGGTTAAAATGAAATTTTCACAATACTTTTTAGGTAGGAAAATTCCGATACAGGCTACCNTTTTTTTTATGAAGGAAGGGTTAAAATGAAATTTTCACAATACTTTTTAGGTAGGAAAATTCCGATACAGGCTACCATCATATCATGATGACATTTAGAACTTATTTATCTTTATTACTTTATTATAACACCATAAAACGACATGGTCACCACTGAAAAATCCTACGAGGCGACTCGGCGAGAGAAAGACTGCATATAAGTGTTGAGCCTTGGGCGTAAGGACGACCAGACATTCACTGCGCGTACCTCGGTGGTTCTTAGAGCTCCTACTCTTTTGGGGTCTCGGAGACGCCAAATACATCCAGCCAGACGGCGCCCTTAAGGTGGAGGGATTGCATCCATCTTGGAATTTTTGTTATAAATATTTGTAGTCAAACTTTAAGACCCAACATTAAAAATTAAGGAGTCGNTGCATCCATCTTGGAATTTTTGTTATAAATATTTGTAGTCAAAGTTTAAGACCCAACATTAAAAATTAAGGAGTCGCGGTGGTGTAGTGGTTAGACTATTCGTCTCCCACCTAGGAGAACCGGGTTCGATTCCAGGCGAGGTCGCACCCGGATTTTCACTAGTCGACGGGTTTTCTCGGGGATCTCCTGTTTCCCCCGCCCTTTCATTCCAACGCAACTGTATACTCACCTCAATTCATTCTTNGTTTCCCCCGCCCTTTCATTCCAACGCAACTGTATACTCACCTCAATTCATTCTTATCGGATCTCAAGACCTTGATGTTACAGTGGTCCAAATATCTTCACTCGCTCATTAAAAATCAAATCTTGACATGACGTAGAGGACTATTTTACAGAATTTTTTTAGATTGTACTGTTGGAGATATGTCCTTATTTTTCGTGTTGGTAAAAAATTATTAGATAATAAGTGAACCTTTTATTACACCTACAGGTGTGAAACGAGTACAGAGAGAAAATGACATCAGATTTCGAATATACATTATTATGTTCCCTGTGACTTGACAAGCTTGGTTTTTAAATTTTGATACTAAGAACAAAGTTGCGAATGAATACACGTTAATCCAATATGGTGGGCATCTCTCCCCTTTAAGTGTTAAAATGTCTGATTTTTTACCAAATTCTTTGTCGCTGTGCAGGTGCCGCCATCTCATACGCGATTTTCGATCCCCCCCACCCCCCATCGGTCGGCCGGACGCGAAGCGGCTTCCGTTGCCGCACCTCTCGGGCGTCCGAAAGCGCGGCGACGCCCACCCGTGCAGAAGGGGGTGGGGGGCGACGATGACATCCTGTGTCCTTGTCGGCGTCCTTTTGAAGACATGGGGGCCGCCGCGGCGCCTTATAGCCGTTTCTCGTCTCGTCGCAGCTCGGCGCACGTGGTTCGTGACACCCGAGTGAAGGTGGTGGGCGGACACGCCCCTCTCTGCGCGGGCGGGGCCACCTAGGGGTGGGTGATCGTCGGTTCTTTGTCCGACGGGGATTTCACGCGCGGACGGCGCCTGGCCTTCGAAGAACCTCCTGGCGCTGACGCGGCACCGCCCCCGTGCCAAGAATTCTTCCTCCAGGTGTCAAGGGGCCACGTTGGCTAAGCGGTTAGCCTGCTTACCTCCCACCTAGTTAAATTTTCGCATGTGGGAATCGTGCCGGACGATGCCGCTGATCGGCGAGTTTTCTCGGGGATCTCCCGTTTCCACCGCCCTTTCATTTCGGCGCTGTCCCATGCTCACCTCAATCACCCTTATAGGCTCTCAAGGCCTCGCTGTTAAGAGCCGCCCAAATCTCTTCACTCACTCCAAGGCTCACCCCTGTCAGACCCACTTTGGTTTACGGTTTCAGGTGTTGCAGACTAAAAATNTCTCTTCACTCACTCCAAGGCTCACCCCTGTCAGACCCACTTTGGTTTACGGTTTCAGGTGTTGCAGACTAAAAATATTTATGATGCGTGCTGTACTAAAGTCGACTCAAAACTTGTTTCGTTGTCGCAGACAATGAGCTCTAAGCCATATGTTCGGCTACAAATATATGAACCAATTATGACGTATACCAGTAAGACGGTTTGCGAATAATTTACCCACTGGTAAGATCATTGGTCACTGAGCTTCGCAGTGTACAGTACAGACCAAAAACTACCTGCACGTGCGTAATGTACACAATTGTGTACAATGGGTTTGAATGGGTTAAGGCGCCCGTCTACCTGGCGCTTGAACTGCGTTGCAGAGTGTTCGAAATACACGTTTTTCAACGAAACTACTAAGCGTGCGTCCAACGTGCTGATCTACGAAAAGAACACACACTTCAGACGAGAGCTGTTAAGTACTTTCAAAATATCACGTACGTTAGAAACATCAATTCAAAGTATTCCAAAACCGCTAAAAAACGGCCTTTCCAAGGCGCTTTAGCTCAAAATGCACGCATCAGATAGATACAAAACTACTATAGGGGCCTGCGCTGAACCTTCCTAAAGACTTCCCACTAATAAAATAACATGGTCACCGCTGAAAGTCCCATAGGTACACGCAGCACGACGAGAGCACTGCACGCCAGTTCAGAGCCTTGCGCTTAGCGGCGATGGCGTACTTGATGCACGTGGCAGTGTCGACCTTATCGCTCCCGCGCTTCTCGGCCTAAACGCGGGAAACATTTCCAGGTAGACGGATGCCTTAAGGGTGCAGGTTACCGAAACATTAATTATGTTATGTTTGTAACAAATGGTATTGAACTTCCAGACATTACTTCAAAGTAATCTCTCCTCGTATAAAGAAATTTAGTTCGCATATTTTTTTTGCATTATGGCATGTCAAAATCACAATTTAAGTGTTTTTGGGACATAGAAATAAAATAAACCAAACCACTTACAAAAAAAATTAACTAGGGTGACTGAAAGTTAATATCTTAATTCATTTTATGGTACGTGTAGTAAAATATATTTTGCAAAATATCATAGATTGCAGCAAATCAAATATATGCAAAAATTACCTTATTTTGAGAATTTTTTTTAAATACAAAACGTTTCACAGCATGATTTGAAAGATTTCGATAAGTGATTTACTTTTTGTTTCTTGCACGTTCCCAAAACACTAGAATTGTTATCCTGACATGCCATTGTGCAAAAAAAAAAATTGCCGTCTAAATTTTTTTATGCGAGGAAATAGTACTTGTATGTAATGTCTACAAGTTGAAATATATATCACACAATTATAAAATAATTTAATTTTCGTAACCAGCACCCTTATGGGGTTTAAAAGCTGTTCACGGCAAAGTGAGCACGTTTGAAATTAAGCTTTGAGAACATTCAATGTCCACATATACACACAGGATGTATCTAAATTTGANGTCCACATATACACACAGGATGTATCTAAATTTGACCGCCAAACTTAGGCTGCATTTTATTCACGAAAAAACAAGGCCAAAAAATATACACAGCTTATAGTCTAAAGTGAATCCTAAGGGTGGTTGGTACAAATCTTTGAAGTCGCGCCTGAAACACTGGTTTATTACAAGTATTGAAGAATGCATTTTAAGTGAAACACTGAGTGTGTGGATAGCATGAATTAAATTATTTCATATCAATAATCATGGTTACAGCCTTTATTTCGGCTTGATATCCATGATGTTGTAGCATACTTGTGATTTAAGCTTTGTATTACTAACCCGCATGTCACAATTAACTCCGCACATTATGCAAACACTTGGAGGTACTCCTCCAGTATTTGTTATAAACTAGTGCTGCAGATCCAACTTCAAAGATATGTACCACATTTAGGTTTTACTTTAGACCAAACGTCGTATTTTTTTATCTTTTTTTTCCGTTATTAACTTTCTCCCGANTACCACATTTAGGTTTTACTTTAGACCAAACGTCGTATTTTTTTATCTTTTTTTTCCGTTATTAACTTTCTCCCGAAGTTTTTAAGCGTAATTTGTACACACCAGAATATAGGCATTGAGTTAATAAGCCTTAAAATAGTTCTAAGAATTGAATTTGTTTGACGTGTGTTATTTTTAAAAGCATTTCCACTGAAGTCAGTGTTTATTGTTTTATATGCGTTAGAGTAAGAATTTCCATGTTATTTTCCTTTTACATTTTTAAAATAATTGGACGGTGTGTCACTTTGATGGCGCATAATCGGGGAGACGGAAAAGTTAATTTTAGATACGGCGGAAGGATACAAAGGAGAAGAAAGGTAGATCCAAAGCAGGTATTTCAGAAGTGCTCAATTAGTAGTGGTCAGCCTTATACATATAAAATATAAAAACTTAACATAGTCCATTCGAGATTACCTCCAACTTTTCTAAAGCTCTGCTAAAGTTCTAATATCTGGCTGTTCCTCTGCCTCGTACAAAAGAAGCTTAACCAAGTTTAGAAAATAGCATCATAGGGACAACGCAGCGCGTTAGTGCGAACTCAGTTGAATAATACTTTGCATGAGAACTATTTCTTACTAGGCGTCACCAACAAACCTAGTTTTCTCTCTGTTTTATTTACATTAGTTATTAATGAAGTATTACGGTTTACAGATGAAATACGAGTAAAAGTTTAATTTATCCCCAAATAAGGTTCTTCTACGTAAAAAATAAAATAAAACGTTTGCGAAACGTGGCGTTTTCAGGACACAACCGAACACGTCATACACAGGATGATTTTTTTCCAATATTTGATCAAAAAAGTGTGAAGGTACCATTGATAGATTATAAACATTAAGAAGTAAACCGTAGAAAATTTTTCCAATGCGTTAGCCTAAATCTAGTCCAAAACAATGGAGTTGCTATTGCTTACAGCAGTGGAAATATTTTGGATGTCTTAAGTCTAGCCAATCACCGAAAATGATCATTTTAATGAACATATTTTAAAAGTTTTATTTTAAATTAAGAACTAGAATATTAATTTGTACTGGCCTGCTTCGAAAAGAAAACTCCACCAAAAACAAAATTACAAATAAATAAAAAAAATNAGAATATTAATTTGTACTGGCCTGCTTCGAAAAGAAAACTCCACCAAAAACAAAATTACAAATAAATAAAAAAAATGGTTTCTATTTTGGTCGAATTCAAGAAGTGCCATAGGAATTGTCTCAGCTAAATATTGGAAAACTATTGCTTAATGATTACTGCCTAAGATTGTATTGTGTATACATTTTTTACGTGTGTGATGATCGCTATACCGGAGTGTCTTGCGGTTGCCGCATTCGCAAAGACGTAACGTTCATTTGGCAGACATAATGGACTGATAATTAACGACAAAAAATTTCGCAAATTAATTTTGCAGTAGGCTAGATTTCATATCACTGCAAAAAAAACCAGAAAAGTGACAACAGAACAGTTCTCTAATCTGGTTTTATAGTAGAAACAACCAGAGCTCTGTTAGTTTAAAACAGTTCGTTTTTGTAGTGCGAACAATCCAAATATTGTTAAAGATTTTTTCGTTGTTTTGTAGATGGGAAAATCTGTTCTCTTGTAGAGTCAGTGCGCACAACTGTAGACAGGATCGCAACATAGGCCCTGAAGTCCTGTTGATCTCCCAAGACCTCGATGTTAAGAGCCACCCAAATCTCTTAACTCTTCCTATTTAACAGTTCTGATGGTATAACTAGGGGCAGTGATATTTCGCGAAAAAATTTCGAGACAAGACACAGTCCAAAGCACTGTAGAGTCGTCCAACTTCTTTGGTTGGCTAAAAATTGTTCTGGCCCGTGTTAACCGTTTGCGCACGAATCACGAAGGTTCAGTGTCGGAGTTACTTAGTCCTGAGTGGCTTGGTCAAAGACGGACACGGCACCAGCAGCCAATGGAGGTATAACAACAACTGAGGTGCGTATATAGTATTGAAGTCTACTTTGTGCTCCGATTTCTACGCGAAAAGTCACTGGCCTTAGGTATAACTATCTGCGTTAACTATATTAAGCTCGTATCAAAAACCAAATTTATTGCTGTCCCTATATCAATAGTCTTGGTTATGGATACAGAAATTTTGTTTCTAAAGACATATTTTTTTCTCTGCACTGAGTGTTCATGTGGTTCCGAGTATTTTATCAGAGGTACTAACGTCATAAGCTTTTACATGCGTANAGCTCGTATCAAAAACCAAATTTATTGCTGTCCCTATATCAATAGTCTTGGTTATGGATACAGAAATTTTGTTTCTACAGACATATTTTTTTCTCTGAGTACTTGCGTGATTTACGTTTGACCATCTTTGGTTGACCGTACGTGATTCGGTCGCTCTAAATTCAACCTTTTTGTTTTTTTACTCACTGGCTACCAAGCCCTGTCAAACACATTTCCGACAATTTGTCAAAGTCCCGCGATTGTACAGTTGTTCAAAAGTTAGCCTGGTGCTAAATGCATCTGCGGAATCTCCGGAACACTACTGATTATGCGTGTAAACCAGTAACCTCTTGAGTAATTTTCTTTGCACTGAGTGTTCATGTGGTTCCGAGTATTTTATCAGAGGTACTAGCGTCATAAGCTTTTACATGCGTAACGTTTAACAGAAGACCCTACTTTTTTTTCCTCGTTCTCGCAGAGTACCTACAAACCACATTACAATGAACTGTCAAACTCGTCGTAGCGTCATTCCTTTTTTGATGCTAGGGTTCTGTCATTGGTCGATCGTAACCCGACTATATTTCCTACGCCTGGTAGGAATATTTCCGACTTTGCCCATCGAACGTGCGTTTTCTCAACGAGTTTATGAAAGCACCACGCTTCGTCGTATTAGGCATCAAAATTCCTTCTTAATATCTATTTACAATGGAAATCCTCATTCCTCGTCTATTATGGAACAATCGTCTCGTGAGTTATGTTCATCTCACGGATCTCTTCCAACAGAACCAACATATGAGGCGGTAAAGTGCACGGAAGTTACGCGATAGTCTGTTACATTGAATGAGTTTGTTTGCACTCGTTCCTTGCTCAGATTTTATGTTAAGCGATGAGTTATTTGACTTCTTCTCGGCTCGCGGACTTCACGAAACTTCAGTTAGGCGTGTATTTTTCCAGTTACTTCTGATTTTCGAAAATACAATCGAACTTTGCAGGCCTGCCTGAAATTTCTTGTGTGGATCACCAGCCTCAGTTACGTCATTATTACGCACGCAAGCTCTCTTTGTCCATGTTTGTCAGCTTAATACTGATTACATNCACCAGCCTCAGTTACGTCATTATTACGCACGCAAGCTCTCTTTGTCCATGTTTGTCAGCTTAATACTGATTACATGCCAGGGTACATTTCAGTGTTCATCTTAACCTTACATCGGTGTTTCCAGTGAATGGAAAACTCATCACTGATAATTCATTTATTTAGTTGTTATCTCTGGGAAATTAGTTGGAATTCGCAGGTAAATCAGTACTTCTAACAGTATAAATTNTTCATTTATTTAGTTGTTATCTCTGGGAAATTAGTTGGAATTCGCAGGTAAATCAGTACTTCTAACAGTATAAATTGTTATTAAATCAACTCAAATCACTGCGGAATTCGAAAGTATTTATATCAGACCAGTGAAATAAATATTCTTACAGATTAGAATTCAAGTTTTATTGATTCTGAGCATTCTTTAGGGACCCAGTTTTAGTAAGACTTCGAAGATTGCTGCATATTAGAAGGTTACTAATACTCGCATCAAAAAAGAGAATTAACTCAGAAGCAAACGGATTTTGAGTCCACGGTGAGCAAGGAAACTTGTGAAAAGAGGTGACCATAGAGTGGGGTTTATTATCTTAAACATGGTTCGATACCTTTGATGACGCTTATCTGCTGGCACAAAACATTTCAGAGGTGATGGAACAGCAGAGGAGGTATATCATAAAGCCTGTTATATGTGTGGTCAAAACCTAGGGAGTCTAATACAAAGCCTGTCACATATGGCGCCTATGCAGGTGACATCACAGCCAAGGATGTCTAGTACGGAGTCTGTCAAAGGCGATATCTGCCAAGAAGGATTGCCAGAGTGTCTTTTATAGGTGTCGTCACGACAATTATGTTTTGGAATGTCCCAGACGTTGTCACAACCACAGAATTTTGGAGCAGAGAATCTCACTCTTGTCACAATCCCGAAGTGAAGAGAGAAGGCCTACCGTAGGTGTTGACATAATTACGAATTTTGTGAACGTAGACCGTCCCAGGAGTTGTCACATCCACACGTTTTTTTTTTAGTAGGCACTGTCACAGGAATTGACTCATCATTGAAACAGCAACAAAATATTTGAATATGATCTGTTACAGACGTTGTCACAGCCGCAAAGTTTGGGCATATAGCCAGTTACAGGCGTTAACATAGCCACTAGGTTTCTAAATACGTCGTGTTTCGCAAGTGTTTTAATACATCCGTCAACATGCAAGTATTTTATTTTTGTTTAAATTTAACTTTTACTTGCATTTTATTTTTACTTTGTAATTTTCATATTTTTCAAATATTAATAAAACCAGAGATAAAATAGGTGAATTGGTAATACCTAGTATTAAATAGTTCTCATGCAAAATATTATTAAAATGAGTGTGCAAAGATGTGGCGCGTTGTCCCTTTAGTGCAATTTTCTATAGGCTGTTCACGGTTAAGTGAGAACATTTGGGGGCCCTAGTTACTTTTTACTTTCGGTCATTTGTCATCCTTTAAACACCTATTAAAATAAATATCGCACTTGGTAGTTAACGTCTGAGGATATAATAAAATACATTTATTGACTATTATTCCAAATGAGAAGGCCTTGAAAAGTNCTTGGTAGTTAACGTCTGAGGATATAATAAAATACATTTATTGACTATTATTCCAAATGAGAAGGCCTTGAAAAGTGCTCACTTTACCATGAACAGCCTATAGAGATGGTTGCGCTTAGTTTGCGTGAGGCGGGGGAACAGCCTCGAAGTCGAACTTTGGCAGGGCGTTTATAGAAAATTTTGCAAATAACTATGAATGGATTTGTCGAGTTGTATATTAGTGAGCNCTTGGTAGTTAACGTCTGAGGATATAATAAAATACATTTATTGACTATTATTCCAAATGAGAAGGCCTTGAAAAGTTCTCACTTTACCATGAACAGCCTATAGAGATGGATGCGCATAGTTTGCGTGAGCCGGAGGAACGGCCTCGAAGTTGAACTTTGGCAGGGCGTTTATAGAAAATTTTGCAAATAACTATGAATGGATTTGTCGAGTTGTATATTAGTGAGCTCTGACCAAGCTCGAACATCTACTCGTTTGTGGACGAATGTCTGAGAGAGCGCATACAGGTCTGACAGCCTGAAGTGGCCTTAACACAAGCCCGAATGTTTATACAAAGTCTGAGCTGCACTCTCTAATATACTGCTCGGAAGGATGTCTCCTGTTATACCCTATGGGCTAAGGTGCAGGAGGAGCAACCGTGGTCGAAACCGCGACACTTGGTGTCGATAACATGTATTCTGGTACCCTCGCCCTCTCTGTAGAAGTTACCAGAAGGCACCCTCGCCTTCTCCGCGAAGCTGTGAACGCTGGCCCGGACGGGCGTGCAGGGTCTCGCACACTTCAGTCGGACGGCGAGGCAGCAGAGACACCGGCGGCCCCTGTGTGTGCGTGCGTGTGCGTGTGTGTGTGTGTTTACAGCGAGCACGTTGCGCGTTTATTGCCCCAGCTCGCGGGCCCCCGGAGACCGCCTCCGCTCTCCAGCTTACCTCACCGGCCAGAAACGGGAGCTCGCGGGAAGACAAAATAAATACCCGCCGCGCACGCGGCATGGCCCGCCATTCCGATTTCGACAAACAGTTTAAACATGGCGTTCCCCGCCGAGGCCGGGAGTCGGCGTTAGAGTAGCCTATTCGCGGTTTCTTCACACTTAAAAAAAAAAACCTTTGAAATATTATGCTATGCGAGACGTGAATGGTTGTTTTACAATAACGCGCTATGTAATTCAAGCGTTTTATGCACTTATGTTAACAAAAAAAATAAGTTTTTTTTAAATTACATTTTTACTCATATTTTATTTACACATGATAATATTTTATTTATAAGAAATATTTATTACGCAAAATATTGTTACACTGAATGCGTGCGAATGCGGCGCGCTCTCCTATTGGTGTAATTTTCCAGACTTCGTTAAAGCTTTGTTCGCATGGGTTGGAGAAATATCTTGAAAGCAGAACTTCAGCAAGACTTCGGAAAAGTCGCAAACCACCGCGAACGGACTATAGGCTGGACTCAACAGTCCGTCGCATCCGCTAGTCTTCCGTCCGTCCGTCCGTACGTCCGTCATTTTGGGGAAACTTTTTTTTGTTATGTGATGAAAATTTATGCAGACTTTTTTTTAATTCCTGAATTTNTCCATATTTTTTTTTGTAGTGAACGCAAATTTTTTGCAGTTATCACAAAACTGTTGGTGGTCAAAGAAATGAACTGGTATTTTTTAAAAATCTCTAGCAGTTTAAATATCTAAAAAACGATAAAATGTTTTTCTTATTATAAACAGCCTTCATTTAGAAGAGTGAATTTTCACAAAATATCTCCCTATTGTCTCATTGCTTTATGTACTATTTACCGGAATGCTATTGTTTTTATTATTTTTTCGTTCATTCGTTTTATTATTCTCGGTGACCTATAGATAAAATTTTTCAAATAATCCTGTGCAAATCACTACCCAAGGAAATTAATTTTCCGTAGTATATTACAATTCTGATAATTTATTCAGAACGTAATGTGGTAAATACTATTCGGTCATCTATTTCTTACGTTCAAAATCAATAAAACATTTTTTTTTTACGAAAAAATGTATTTCAATCTTTTTATTCAGTTAAGTAAGTAACAGAAGGTTATTTTTAAGCCATTAACACGACAGCTTAAAATTACTTACCCCCGTTTCGCATCAAGAAGCAAACGGTTCCAAGAAAAATCATAGGAGTCAAGAATATTCTGTATATAAGTAATTACTAACTAGGCACCTGCAAAATTTGTGTTAAATTGTGGCTGCAGAGTTAACTCCGTACGCTCGTTTTATTTCTGTCGCTGGCCAACAACTTATGTGACACGAACTATAGGGTGGTTTTTGGCCAATAGGAAAAACTCACTGGTTTAGTAATATCCACTAAAGCGACCTCGCCGATAAATCATGCCCTATAATCGTTAGTCGGCAATGAAATCTCGGAATTACGCTCAGTTAGGCATACGGCATTGCAGTCTAGCATGTCAACAAATAACTGGAAATTTTCAGGTGTCTAGAAGTAACTTAAACCTTGTACTGT
Organism: Clitarchus hookeri; assembly: GCA_002778355.1. Taxonomy (NCBI): domain Eukaryota; kingdom Metazoa; phylum Arthropoda; class Insecta; order Phasmatodea; family Phasmatidae; genus Clitarchus; species Clitarchus hookeri. The sequence goes on along the minus strand of NQII01001202.1, from coordinate 542,293 downwards.
TATCGTCAAGTTCTGCTCTCTTTGCAGCACACACAATTTGCCTCTAACGTGCATAACTCCATGTACATAGGAGTGCCGGCCATTGTTTTCGTAGGCTTACATGTCTTTAATCCGTTTCCTTGTTGTACACGGAACTCGGCCACTCGAGTGCTAAATCTCTACCATCGACCAAAATCAGTTAGAGCTAGGCAAATTATTGGTGGCTCAACTACAGACTAAAGGTGAGGTGCTCATGTTCTCAACATTGACCTGCTCTTCTGCTCCACACCAACGCAACTGTCAAGTCACATGATCAACAGTGATGAAAATGTCCGTTTATATCTGAATTTCCAAAATAAAAGCATATTAATACGAATAAAATACTTTTACCGATTTGGATTTAATCTAATTACATAAACAAATCAGATAGAGGATTAAACATCTCAAAGCACTTGTTAACATGGACAGTGTCCTAACCTAAAATCCTATACACGTCGTTTATGACGATTGCATTGGCTGAAAAGCAGTCGAATGTTGGGACACGGAAACTGGTTTCACGTAGCTAGTGTGATCCCTCTATCTGTGATCACTCTAACACATGATCACTCTAACGCATATTCACTCTACGAGATCAACGACGTAAATGTAAGGAACGCGCGAATTTTTACAGATACCTAGGTAATTCATATTTCTCCCCTTATTTTTTTATTACCTTTTTTTAAAAAAGTCAACGGGTTTTAAATTATTATAAAGTTAACGCGGTCGCACCTGAATTATAGAGAAATAAATCCGGAAACGGGAATAATGATGAAACTAAATTGATTTAACTGAAATAATAATACGGATTATGTTTTCGAGCTCTAATCTGAAAGATTTCCATTTTACAGCTGAATTTCAATTTTCGTTTAGGGGAGAAGAATACGTTTTCCTTTTATTAGTTATTTCCCCCTTTTTACCCTGTTGTTTATTTTTTTTCAAGCGGTGACATGAAAATTATAAGAATTTAAAATATATGCGCGTCTTCTAATTGGCGAATCAGTTAGAGCCGATCAGTTACTTGAGCTGTCAGAGTCATCGCATTTCAGCGAGCAGTAACGGAGTCATTGAAACAACAATCAGTCTTTCACTCTTTACACAGAGTACATTTTAACAGCAGCGATTCATTGTCAAGTTCCTGGGAAGGTTTCCCTAAGAATCGTAGTTTGAGTTGGCGCGTCACAAACGTGCAAGGAGTTGCAGCACTTTCAACGTCATCGCGACAATGTTTACACTAACATCTTGTTTCACACCCTGAGAAACGTTATTTACCACAATATCTTGCTGCTTTGTAACGTTTACACTGTAGCTACTTCAATTTTTTTTTTTTCTTGTAACTGGTAACTGGTGCAAAATCTGTTATTTGTCGGTGACTTTTATTATATCCTTGTGCACAAATTAGAAATTAGGCCACGTAACTAAAACCAGTCATGACTCACAAAAGAATTTTACCGAACTGAAGGTTTTGCTGCCAATGATATAAGATACATTTTTCTTTGCGTTGGAACGAAAAGTACTTATAAATACTAAACACTTAAAAAATACAGTCAAAAGAGCCTATAAATACAACACCAAACACGGAACATCAAAACTGCAATATCGTAACATGCATGCACTGAGTATCAGATGCCCCATACATCTGTACATATTTATGGATTTACAAGTAGATGTAAAGATCTTGCAAGCTTACTGCTAGAGCATGCATCTAATGAGCAAGATTACGTACACCCATGCAACACATGCTGGAGGTTACAAAATAAAAACATATTTATAGGCAATTTACATGCACCTACTACGTTTGGCTAGAAAAACATGCATTGAAGTTTTTTTGGAATTGTTGTCGCAACTGATTAATATTGCTCGTGAACATTTAAGGATAATCTTCTTTGTATTAATAAAACGTCGGGGGACAGATGTAAGGATTTCAAAAAAATTCCGATTTATATTTCAAATTTAATTCCACCTTTCATAATTTACATTTTTGTTCAATAGTGAACTCTTTAGTTTTGAAGAAAAAAATAGTTTTCACTTAGATCAACTGTTTAGGTACGTACGATGTTAATAAAATTAGTATATCTAGGTTGGTAAACAACGATATTTGGAAGAGAGCTTTTACTTATTTACGGAAAATTACAAAATAAAATTTCAAGATAATTATATATTTATACATATACAAATGTATATATACTATTTATATATGTATATTATATATACTTAAATATACGTTTATAACTAGCATACCGTTGCTATGATATTAACTGCGCTCCTAGAAAGTTGGGACGGACTAATTATATTTTCAAATTAAAAATAATTTCCCGAACAATGATACATATTTAATTATTGAATATGAAATGGAACCATGTAGGAATTAAAAATTACACCTCTGATGCAATTAAAATTTTCCCACTGCACTACTGTTTTGATATTCAATTGTAAAATTAGATTAACGATTTCCAGGAGTAAATTAAATTAAATCATTAAATGTTTTAAAATATTAAGGTCGTGATTTTTACTTAATTTATTCTACGTTACAGTTATGACGTAATTAGTTTTCAAATATGTGTATTCTTTTAGGTCGACACATTAATACTCATTATGCAAGAATGGCATATATTAGTATGCTGCTCCTGGTAAAAATCAAGTGTTAAATATTCGCAGTATTCCATTTGGACGTTTCAAATTCAATCCACACATGTGCTGTTCTATTTTGCTGTAGTTTCAACAAGACTTACTAAAATACATATTGTAAAAATAATAATACCGCTAAACTTCGATTCAAAAACTATTATATTTATTGCGCAAAAGACTGAAGTAAAACTTGATTTTGAAAAATATATGTCACATTTTGTACGCAATACAAAATATTTTACATTTTTTTATATTGCCTTAACAAAATAAAACTTTGTAATTTGGGTAGTTGAAATGTTATTTAAATAAAAGTTAGATAGTCTTTATGTTGATGTTAATTTTAGCACAAATCAATTCATAGTGCTCTAATTGTTTACAATTTTGATGTTGTTACTTCAAACAACATAAGTCACAAAATAAACGTAGAATGAATAATTGAAATTATTTTTAGTGCACAAACTGCGGTGGTAAAACTAATTTATTTTGGCAGTTCTTTTAGCTTAACTATGAAGTTCAACATTATAAAATTGAATTAAATATTCCTGACAACACGATACAAAATGTTTCTACATTTCACACTCGTACACACAATAGTTATACAAAGTTTTGAGCTATTCTCCTTAGGTTGTAAATGTATCTTCTAAATACGTTAATAGACACTAAGAAGATATTTTACAATATTAAAACTTTTAAGACGTATATATTTAAAAAATAAATTTACGCATTTCAGTCGAATGAAAACAAAGAAGTGGTGTCACAACTGTTTAATTTTAGGGGGGGGGGCGAATGTTATACATAGTTCCTACCTAACTAATTTTGTTCACCGAGATGCGTTGATATACTGTATACGTCGCATACGTATTTGCTTCTGGGTAAACGACTTTTCTCTCTTTTTTATGCAGCATGTAAGTAAAATTTTTATCGTGCCAAAACTAAATTTATACGAGAAGCAAAAATGTTTTTAATGTAGCACCAAATGGCGGCCCCCATTCTCTCTTAAGTGGTTTAAACCATGTTTCGACATTCCCAAAGGGCAAAATCACAGAGAACGCTAGATTCAAATTTCCGAGATTAAACTAATTTAAATTTCTGCCATTCGCATTTCAGCACCTCTTCTCGGTGCAGGTACCAACACAACAGAAACCAGAGGAAGGTTCTCCTCGGCGCACATGCTAGGGAAAGCTTGGAAGGTACATCTAGCGGGGTTGCGTACAGTTTGCGCGCACAAGCGAAGCACATAGGCCCGGCGGCTTTAGCCCGGACTCACAACCATCTGTCGCTCCCGTCAGTTGTCCGTCCTTCAGTCAGTCACCCGTCTGTCTTCTCGTCCGTCGGTTCAGAGCGATTCACAAGCCGTCGTCCATCGATACTTCTCTACAGCAAAATTGCAGTGTGACAACTTAACATCGTGAGCTTTCTTTAGTTGGAGGGGTTTTTTGGTTAGAAATACATTTTAAAAAAAAACAATTTTGAGGAATTTTTTTTTACGTGATAAGAATTTTATTGGTTATATTTTTAATTCCTGAATTTACCACTACAAATAAATAGAACACTTATCCACCGCCTTGAGTTTTATCTCAAAGAGCGTATTCGCGTTTACGGAACGTCGTTAAAAGGCGGTGGCTCCATCCGTCGAAAATAAAAGTGTGATAAATATTTGACGAATTGACGGATATATAAAAAAAAAAGTTACCCTGCGGTTGATTGAAGTTAACGTGACCACCGGATAGACGGGAGATTGACGGATGCGAAATTTGGTTGTGAGCCCAGCTTCACAGAGACGAAGAGGGGGTGGAAAAAAAAAAACAAAAAGTTGGTGGAGGGGGGGTAAAGAAGGCGAGCCAGTTCATATGCTCACCTTGAACACTTGCCAGTGTGACCGGAGGAGGGGGGAAAACGCAAGAAAGCCTAGAAAAAGACACAAACAATACAGCCCTGGTTCTTCTCTCCGCAGCGCCCACATCATCACAAGCCCAGATAACTCTACACACACGCTGGCTGGTGTGCGCGGGTTGAGCCGCGGCACACCACACAGAGCACAGCTGTCGGCGTGTTTCTCTGTCTGATATTACCAGCCGAACAGCTGACTTACGTCGTCAGTACAAGTAACACATGATTTCAAGTAGAAATAAAGTAGCAACTAATGGACCACTGCACCAGACTGTACAACATGCAGAGTTCATTGAAATGCAGTACACACACTAGCAAAATGGTCAGAAATACTACGATTAACGTTGGATACGACGAAATAATTGATACATTTTGTTATAAATTACTTATCGTAATGTTTGATAAAAATAATTAATAGGATTGTTTTTTTATAAAAAGTTATACTGATTTCCGTTCTGGAGATTTCAGAAAGCATATTTCACACAAATTCACCAAGAAAGTCTATTATAACAATTATTCTCGTTGTATGTAATAAAGAATTAGTAATAATGTTTAGAAAAAAATTAATTGCTGATTTTATGCTTATCAATTTGAACCACGATAATTACCATTTTTATAACTGAAATGAAATTACATTAAATCAATCATTAAAAATATTGGAAACATTAGTTATTACTATTTTTTTTGTTACATACAACCAAAGTACTATGGTCTTGCTTGATGGAGGTTTTCTTGCAAAATATGCTTTCCGGAATATCTACAATTGGAAATAAGCTTAAATTTTGATTACAAATATTTATTGCCTATAATTTAAAATATCTAAATAATTAAATTATAGCAAAACATCTTACAATGTTACAAAGTACACCTCGTCTTCTTTCATACGCAGTATAAATCGTATTTTCCTGATAATTTTGGTAGTATGTGTATTAATTACTTTTTAATGAATTCTGTATGTTGTTCAGTCAAATGCAACACTCCGTTGCGAGCCAGTCTCCTCCTACATTAAGAAAACTCGCATTCTCCAAAAAAAAATATAGAACTAAACACTCCAAGTCACTTAAACGAAACAAGAAAAATATTTCAGCATTTAATTAAACAGCTTAAACAACTAACAGTCAATGTAGGCCTACTTATAAATCGAAATACACTAAAAAAAAGTGTAACCCAAACTCATATCGCCTCGTTTTCTACACAAGCCAACAAATACATGTCAGTATCTCAAATGCATATCACAAGTAATGTATTCAAGTAGGAAGAAGAAATCTTGCACATTAGGACATTGCGTGAAGGCACAATAAGCGCATGTGTGATGCAAGCCATCCGTAGCGAAAAGCAGCTATCATTAGACTAATCATGCTCCCATCAACGCAAAATTGGCCAGCGTCAACATAAATAACTTCGTGTATACACGCACGTACGTTTTTTCATAGCAAAGAAACGTTAGAGTTTCTCAAGGGGCTTCTTCGATCGCCATATTAAATTCTTCGTTTTTCTAGCTTCTTTTTAGTTTTTAAAATAAGAAAATTCTTAAGTTCAGCTATACGCAACTATAGTCTGTTTGCGGTTTCTTTACGCTTTCTGAATCGAAACTTTGACTTGTATAACGTGTCTAGTTGTGTTAACATATCCTGGAATATCCTGGAAGTAGAACTTTAGCAGAGCTTCAGCTAAATTGGAAGTAACCGTGAATGGACTATAGTTATTGACCTTACACAACAATAAGACGCAACATAGGGAACTAAGAACTCATAATTACGTCACAAATTTAATTCTTCCAAAATTTGGCAAACTCAATATTGTGACATAAATTCTAGTAGGTAGTTTAATCCTTATGTGTGTACTGCTATGCAAAGTCAATGACTAGCTGGGTATATGGTTACTTTAGGAATTTAATTTTTTTAAAGTTAACAAACTTGAAAAACTAATAATCCACCGAAGGAAGGATCCCCCTTACTGGTTAGAGTGCTGAAGCTGTTAAACATAAGTTGGATTGTGGAGAACTGGAAACTAGTAATGATATATCGTTGCCTTCTGAAACACAAATAAGGCATGGTTTGAAGGCCTACTCGTGCTGTTAAGCTTTCTTTGAGAAATCTGCACGCATAGCGAAGCAAACCAATATTATTAATAAGAGGCGTTGAAACACCCAGATATGCCGTTTAATCGAATAAACAAATAATATAAGTAATTAATTTTAAAAACTTAAAAAATTTACTAAACTAAAACTACAGCTTAAATTTTAGATTTGTCTTTGGGGGTCATCTCACGTTTAGAGCATTAATTTTTTCTGTTACATTTGCTGTAGCCAAAAAAAAAATAATAATTTCGGGCGCTTGTACAAATTATCAATCGTTAAAACGATATTGCTAGCTGAATTCTTCAAACCCGTGTTATTTATTTTAAATACCATTACGATTAGTTTACTGGCATTAAATAACACAGTTCTGACGTGTAATAGTACAAATAGTTTTTGTAGACAGCTACACGAAAAATTAATTTATTAACATTAAAAAAAGTAGTTCGTTATCAAACAAAATATTTTAATGGCTTAGGTCTCAAGATCGCTACTAGCACAAAGAGAAATGTTCAATCTTGAAAAAAAAAATTGTAATAGGCTTTCCATTACTTCTGAGCATTTTATGATCTTGTCGGTTTACAACTTTATTACTGCCCCCACAATACAGAGTATGTTAACCAGTTCTAAGCCATATATATTCCAGCCCATTTAATGTAGACCGGTCATTTTACAGTGAGAGGCAGTACACGCTAAAAATTTGAAAGTGTCACAGTCATACATTCTAAACTACCTGAACTGTCAATTTGCAGCTGTGATTCAATGCAAAGTTGATTAAATTAAAATAGCGCAGAAGTTTCCCTACCCAGATCATTATCATCAACGAAGGTCATTACCACGAAACGTAAATGATTAACACTGAACACCCATAAAACATAAAATAATTACGTATAACTTTTTTTTTAGTATTTCGTAATTAAAACTAATGTAACTATATTTCTTCTCTTACTTATTTGTTAAGAAAAAATATAACGTGGAACATTATGTTACCAAGGCACTTCTATTTTTTACTCGATATAGAGCGTCTAACTAAGTCGAATTTATTCTGCAATAAATTTCTATCTTATCAATATAAAAATTATTAACTGACGTACCACTTAATTATAATACACATACGTGAAGCTCATAATGTTTGTAATCACTGGCCTCTGTTTATATTACTAAGTAGTAATTTTACACTCTATTCGTCTGTCAACGAGTAAGTATTGGCAAACCAACTATAATAAGTTTTGAAAATACAGTAAACAGTGCCCTAACTCTTAACATAAATTTTAGGTATACTCTAGGATATTAAAAATCTGAATATCAAAGGAAGCCTGTCAAAAAGAGAAAACTTTTGTTCTAACACTTTAATGTTCAATAAATTTCAACATTTAGTCAAATATTTATATATGTTGAGATTTATGGGTTTCTTCTGTGATAAAACTTGAGATTTCTAGTATAAACGTTTTATTCACAACACTATAACAATTATACAGCAAGAAAGACACAGTTGTACTAAAAAAAGCGCCGTTTTACAGTGGCGTCGCCTAGTGACAGTTATACCAACCAAACAGGTGACAATTATGCCAACTAAACAATTTGTTTTCAAACAATACAAAATGTTAAACTTTTATATTTAATAATATATACGTATATATATATATATATATATGTTACAGTCACTATAAAATATTTGGTTGGCAAAACCTTTACCAAATAAATTTGATTTTCAAATAATAATTTACTTCTAAATAAATTTTTTTTATATATTGATAACAAAAAAAATTTGTGAAATCAGAAACTAAATTACGTACTTACAAAAAGGAATTATATTTATAAATAATAAATATTTCTTGAGTGCAAGACTCGAAAATATCTTGGAATGAGTTTTTTTCAGAGTTTTATTTTAGCTCGAATGACTATACTTGTGTTGTTCGGAAGTATCAACAGGAACAGGAAGAGATATTAACTATGTTGGGGAAAGCGGGACATGATTTATAATCTTTCGTCTAAATGGATCACTCGTCAGTTGCTTACTCTTAGCTGCCATTTTATTTAACACAGTGGGTGTAGACGTAAAGAAGCTCTCTTAAAATTAAATTTTACAAAACTTGCTTCTCCTATAGATAGCCTTACGACAGTCCCTGATTTTTTTGTGTTATCAGCTACAATTGTAATGTTTGGTTTTAAACAACTAAAATAATCTAATCCTTTTTTGTAAAAATTTAAACTAAGGAAGTTGAAAGAAAGCACTTAAATTCTTTTGAGTTTCGCTTGGCAAAAGTTATTTTACAAAATTCAGAGGAAGCAACAGACGAGAAAAATGCAAAATTAATATTATATCTTACAATAAAAATCAACTCTTTTAAAACCCATTTCTGCACATTCAAATATACGTGTTAATGTAGCTCATGAAACTTGTATTTTTTGACGTTGATTATTATCTTCTGCATGTTATATAGATTTAAATGCTTTATTGTAAGAATACATTTGTGAGGTGGCATTAAATCATAAAAAATATACAGAACGGAATTTTTTTTCATTACTTGGAATGGAATCAAACTGGACTAATTTTCGCCCAACTATAAAATTATGATTGGTTTCTTCTCAAAGTTTAAATATCTGGCTAGGTAATTATCTCCCTTCTAGCGATGAAGGAGCACAGTCACATATTCTAGATGTAACAGCCTGCTATTACCCACATAGCAAAGGATATCCACCAGACATCCTAATGATATCCACAATATCTAAAAGTTATTTAAGTCCTACAGTGAAACTCTAATGTATATCCTTTGAATATCCAGTCGTATATACCAGTTTTTATCACTTAAGGGATATCAATTAGTTATTACAAAACCACCAATGGCCATTACTTAGGGTAGGTGGCTACATCTTAAGATGTATATAGGACATCCACATTATCTATATCTCATTTCAGATATTGGGCGTACATTTAGATATATTTTAGTAGACGTTTGAATGTAACTTTGCTACTCTTGGATGTCCTTGGATATCGAGAACGTCAAAGAGTAACTTCCGTCAGATGTTCTTTGTATGCCTCTGTGCTATATGGGTATACGGTTAAAATAAACAATCCAACACCCGCAAAGAGAAAATATCTCGTCTCGAATTCCGCGTTCGAATCGGGGAACAAATCAGAATGGGGGAGGAAATTCGGTGTAATCCTTTCACGGTTACTTCACACTTTTCTGAAGCCCTGCTAAAGTTCTACGTCCAGGATATTCCTCCGCATTATGCAAACACAGCTTAACTAAATCTAGAAAATTACACCGAAGTATAACGCGCCGTATTCGTGCGCACTCACTTGTAATAATGTTTTTCATTAGAACTATTTCTTACTAGGCTCTACCAAAACGCATGTTTTCTCACTCTTTAAAATTGATATTAATTATAAATGAAATATTACAATTAATATATAAACATAAATAACATTTCAATTTAACAAAAAAAAAGTTACTTCTATGTTAACGTGAGTATAAAACGCTTGTGATACGTGGCATATCGAGGAAACAACCAAATACGTCATTCACGGGGTGATTTTCAAAGGTTTGATTCAAAAAGTGTGAAGAAACCGCGAATATACATACTATACTTCGAATTTACTCACTTTAAGGCCCCCGTCTACCTGGAACTTTTTCCTACGTCTAGGCCGAGAAGCGCGGAAGCGATAAGGGCGACACTGCCACACGCATCAAGTACGCCATCGCCGCTAAGCGCAAGGCTCTGAACTGGCGTGCAGTGTTCTCGTCGTGCTGCGTGTACCTATGGGACTTTCAGCGGTGACCATATTATTTTATTAGTGGGAAGTCTTTAGGAAGGTTCAATGCAGGCGCCTATAGTAGTTTTGTATGTATCTGATGCGTGCATTTTGAGATACAGCGCCTTGGAAAGGCCGTTTTTAGCGGTTTTGGAGTACTCTGAATTGATGTTTCTAACGTACGTGATATTTTGAAAGTACTTAACAGCTCTCGTCTGAAGTGTGTGTTATTTTAGTAGATCAGCACGTTGGACGCACGCTTAGTAGTTTCGTTGAAAAACGTGTATTTCGAACACCCTGCAACGCAGTTCAAGCGCCAGGTAGACGGGCGCCTTAAGAGTCTTGCGTCGCTCTGGTTGCTGTGCATTCTGCTAACCTGGGCACATGGCACCGACACGTCCGTAATTCTTCCGCAAGAACCGTTAGCTTCGTTCCTCTATCCTGTTATCATTCTCTCCCTTTGTCTCTCTCTATCTAACCATGATAGAAGAAACTTTTACCGTTGACTCAACGGTGGCTTGAATAAGTGTATGGCATGCTTTTATCATACTTACAAACTAATGTTACGTTTACGTGTTAATAATAACTAAATTTAAAGCATAGTCGCGAAAATGCATATATATATACTAGATTTTCTGCAAACCTCGTTTATAAGTCTACTAGATAAATAAATGTTGTATTAAATGCATGGCACATAAAAAAAATAATGAAAAATTGCCACGCTTAAGAAAACTGGATACAAAGAGTGCAGAAAATAATATTTTATCTTGTACAAACATAGTTTGTTTTGTTTATTTTAAACGCTCTGTTTTCTGTACTCGGCATATATCGTACAAAAAGCGTAAGAAAAAAAGGGGCAGTCTGTAAAGATCTGGAAAATTGCTGGCTCAAATAAAATAATAACATTTTTAAGAACAACACGGAAATGCCAAAACCACAAAAATACACATAAAAAAGTCTACAATGACCTGCATGAAACAGAAACGAGACGAATTTGCGCAACTCTGCTTCCCGGAGAGCCTCTATTTTATTTTGGTGTTTTAAATAACATAATGCCCTTTTTAGAACGGTAGTTTTTGTAACGTGAAATTGATTTATGTGATTTTTTAAAAATTATTTTACTTGTTTTCCCTGAACAGTTCAATAATTGATTTATGCCAGATAGTTGTAAGAGCATGATGATCCTGCACATGTATCAATGCGCGGATAAAAATGAACTCGTCTGAGCACCACGAAGAGGTTTTTTCAGATCCAGGGGCCTAGTGGCTCTCCAGTTCGCTTAGAAGTCGCATGTGTTTGTTTACATACGAACACGAAGAAATTTCTTTTCCCTCTACCAATGGACTGATACTACGTTCGAAATTCCGCGACGTGAGACCTCTAACTGTATGATTGCTTTACTTTGCAACAGCACTACATCCAATAAAAACAACAAGAAGCTGTGGATGCCGCTCGGCTAAACAAAAGCGTCATAGTAACATTCTGCTCCTTACAAAGAATTCTGAGTCGGCAACAGTTGTGCAAATTCAATAGTTAAAAATTTTCGCTGGTCTTTGAAGAAATAGTTATAGTCTAGACCAATGCAAGAAAAAAGAATGTAAACTGTGGTTACGAAAAAAACCACGAAAGAAATAAAGAAAACTGTGAGGATATATCTAACTTTAACAGGTGTGACAACTCGTTATCAGTAACAGTCTGTCGCTAGTGTAGTGATATGCACGATGTAAAGATACTGTGACCATGCAAAACAATTTATNGTTATCAGTAACAGTCTGTCGCTAGTGTAGTGATATGCACGATGTAAAGATACTGTGACCATGCAAAACAATTTATATTTTTTATGAAGCAATTTTTTTTTTTATCCTTGAGCACAATACGGCTCAGTGGCATTTAGCAATACGCACGCTCTAAGTGAAACAAACTCAACATGAGAAAAAGTTGCTATTTCAAGTGTTATATATTGGTATAGTCTATTCGCGGTTTCTTTACACTTTTTGAATCAAACCTATGAAAAATCACCCCATATATGACATGTTTAGTTCTTTCCTAAATATACCACGTATCACAAGCGTTCATACCTATGCTAACATAAAAGTATATTTTTTTCGTTAAACCAATTTTTTACTTTTATTTATAAATTATAATATTTCATTTATAATAAATATTAATAAAAACAGTGAGAAAACATGAGTGTTGGTAGCGCCTAGTAATAAATAGTTCTCATGCAAAATATAATTACAAGTGAGTGCGCACGAATTCGGTGCGCTGTCCTTTGGTGTAATTTTCTAGACGTGGTAAAAGTTAGTTTGCAGGAGGCGGAGGAATATCCTGGAAGTAGAACTTTAGCAGGGCTTCAGAAAAGTGTGAAGCATCCGTGAATTGACTGTAACGGGTTTTTGAGTTCAACCTTTTAAATGGTTCACGTCCGTTATTTCATATAATTTGACGTACACACTGAGTACAGAATTTAATTTTTTGGAGATAATTATGAAGCAGTGGAGGTGATTTGATGCCATAATTAGGAGGTGGAGAGGATTTTTTTTTTCACCTTTCTTCATTTTGCTCACTCGNAGAGGATTTTTTTTTTCACCTTTCTTCATTTTGCTCACTCGCGATGCTGACAACTGAAAAAACAGTCGAAAACACCGTCACAGTCACAAATGCAGAGACACTAATAACTAGGGGTGAGAAAATTTGAGCCAATTTATTAGGAAAATACTAAAATCATGNCGCGATGCTGACAACTGAAAAAACAGTCGAAAACACCGTCACAGTCACAAATGCAGAGACACTAATAACTAGGGGTGCAAAAATTTGAGCCAATTTATTAGGAAAATACTAAAATCATATGTCTGCGAAAAATCGTGAAATTACTGGGAAAGCCAAATTAAAATTAAAACAATCTCATTTTGTATTTATGGCGTTTATAAAAAATTTGTCTTACAAGAGTTAAAATTACAGAAAATATGTTGTATGTAATTTTGCTTAGTTTCTAATGTAATTTTACTTACGTAATTAGGTTGGTAGCTTATTTGCGACATGTTTCTATTTTATAACAGAAGATGTGTACAAAAAATTTATAAGATAATTATTTTCAAAATTGCTTAGTTTTCATAACTAAACTAAAATATTCAATGCAAAAGTGGGACGGGGATAACTCCCCCCTTGATCCCCACTTCACCATTTTTTTTTTCGAATCGCCATCAGTGATAGAAAATTTAGTTCTACGTGTTAACGTTTTGTTGAAGTATTTTTTTTTTAAATTGATTGCCACTTAAGTGTGTTTATTTTTCTTTATACGCGTATGTGGAATAACTGGCATGGAAAGCACTAGATTTAAGTTTACATGTATTGCCTATTGTGAGTAAAAGGGCCTAGAATAGTAAGAGCATTTACATTCATTGAAAATTCGATGTAAACTGTTGCGGGAGAATACATGAATACAATGGGCGTAAACAAGAGACTAACGACAGGACTTTTAAAACTATCCTATATAGGCCCTGCTCACGCCTGGTGTAAAAGAATATAAGAACAGTTTCCCGAAGCTGTCAACCGGAATGCAAGCAAGCAGTTACGTAACGTCGTTTAGAGCGGCACAATTCAAGTCGGAGGCTACAGAATATTTTTTGGTGTTTCAATACTTTAACCGCGTGCAGAGGTTACAGCGAGGAACTGAAAACGACGAAGGTTACGAACTCCTCCGGTGATAGTGAAGCTGCCCCATTTAAAGAAGCACTAAAAACACGGTAAGAAATAGCTCGTTGATTTTCTGCGTCACTGTATGCGTGTGATAAGAATTTATGATTGTTAAAATTTCTTCTAATGCGGACATGGTTGCACTCTACTCTTGTTGAGCAAGAACTATTTGTATGTTAGCCGCTCTTAACATTTATATGCCTGCAGTCAGGTGCAGACAAGTTTTTACACTACATGTAGTGGAAAATTTTTGCGAATAACTGAGAGAACTAAAAATTTTTAATTCCTTTAGAAAAAAATAATTACTTGTAATTTCTACAGTATTGCACCCAGCAGATGCCATTTTATTCTAATATTCGCTGGGGTAAATATAAAATATTAAATATATATTTTATTTGCTTAAATTACTACCAGCAGATAGTAGAATGCCATTCTATGTTTAAAGTTTACACATAGTGGTTTTGTTGAAAATATAATTACTGAAATAGTAAACTAAAACCAGACAATCTGTTGCGAAGACCAAAGGAACACAAGTCATTTTTCTTATAAAATTAAAACTTTTATGGGGCCATTGTATATATAAGTAACTTAGTTAAATACATTTTTAGAGTAATTTAAAGAATTTATTTTGGTAAGAAAAACTTAAAATTATATTAAAAATGAGGATTAAGAGAAAATTAAATATTAAAATTCCTAGGTAAATTGATTATTTTTTTAAAATGAAAAACGTTTGGTTTACGAAGCATAAAATTAATTTAATGTGTTTCGGCTATTTTTTTTTAAATATATAATTGACTCCTTGACGTCTGTGCTTGTTTATGAAAATCTAGAAGGGACTCGTGTGCGTGCACCTCTGCAGGGAGAGCAGTTGTGCCAGTCGTCGAATATCCTGCTCCTGCCGACGGGTTTATCCTGATTACCGGAGACGAGCATACATACTGTGTAAACTGGACAACCGACACCGGTAGCGTCGTGACTTCGCCGTTTAGTTAACTGAGGTGTCGTCACTTATGTAACTAAACTATCTACAAAACAACGTATTCCCCGTCGTTAAAAATACTTTTTTTTTCTGTAATATTCGTAATTAACGTAAGCAAAACAGTGAAATCGCATTTCTGCGTGTTACGTCTGCAAGGCCCCCCAAAAATCCGGAAATAGCGTATCCAAGCCCAGATGAGGATATTATGTTAACTAGTTATTAAACTACGCAAACATAAAAAAGAATAAAAACGTGCAGAGGGTTAATCTGGACTGCGTAACAGAATTCCCTTTACTCGAAATTATATCGCGCGCTTACGCCCAGCGACAACACACTGCCTTGTTAAATAATTACACAATAAAATAACTTGCACTTGTAATGAGAAATGCTTGAGAATTGGTTGGCAAGAAATTTCATGAAATACTTCACGAAATGTCTCGTGCAAGCGTTAGACCAACGCTTGCATGTGAACGAATAAATAATATATGTATACAAACGATGATTTTGTAAAGCTACAGATGACAGGTGTCGCTGATTCTAACGTTCGTTCCAGTAACAGTTTTTTTTTTACTCGGTGAATTTATCTCGTAGAGTCTAGGATGTATTTAATACACGTGTCGGTTCTGCCTTCAATGCCTCGCAAATGCACAATATCCTCAGGTAGGCAGGTGCCGAGCCGAAAAGACCCCTTGATATTCTTTCATCCGTGGCGAACTGAAAAACACCAGACGAATTTGCCGCTTCCTCTCGTCCGGAGGCTGAACTAATGAGGGTGGTTGGGTAAAGTGAAACTCGCGTACTTGCAAAATTATGGAGGAAGGTAAAAAAAATAATGTTGGGTTGGTAGAAGCAGATCCAGGGAGTAGATTTTACGGCTGGCCGTCGTGCGCTTTGGGAGTGGGCGAAATGGTGTTGCCAACCTGTCGGGCCGCAGGATCATTAGCCTGAAAAATATCGTTTGTTGTGTTGGTAGCCGCCGGTGTTGAGCGCAGCGCTGTGCAGCTGAACGAGCAGGGCGAGAGACGCTACACAAGGCCGGCGGGTTCCGAGTCTCGTCAGCTCGTAAGCTGGCTCGCTTTAANACTTCTTTACCATTAACGACTCAAGCAGCGAGGGCAGGTTTGAAACTCAGTGTTAACATCGATGTTATCGAGACCACTTTTTTTTGTGAGTAACAGATAATAATAATAATAAATAGTTTCCATACGTTTTGTATTTTTCCTTTACACACAAAAAAAATATGTTTTTTTTTATGTGTAATGGGGGCAAGTATATTTCCGCAAATCTTCGATTTTTTGGTGTGTCTGCAGATTTGCAAAATAACCTCTGTGCATTAAAAATATTTATTTTGTATTCTATAAATTTACTATTTTATGTTTTTCTTTTCAGACCATAAAACTGTGACTTTAACATTGCGATTATGCGAAAGCTATGGAATATATTTTTATCTGAGGCAAATTACTTATTTTCATGCATTGCCAAGTAATGCATGCAAACTGAATAGGTGTGCACAAATAAAAATAAATAAATTCTTTTTTTTTACACTCAAGATAATTTTTTTTCTTCATTTTGTTCGTTGTGTTTTGGTATTTATAACTAAAATTTACATTATTTCTCACTCAATAGCTTCGTACCAGATTCATGTGCTTCAAGACACAATTTTCGATGTAATACAGACGCGTTTTTACAATTATCTTTCAGTCTTCTAACATATGACGGAAACCTATTTTCTGAAGGAGATTTTACATTATCGGAATTTTAAACTGAAAACCGTCTTGAGCGCAACACCACGTAGGCCACAACAGTTCAAGAGAACTGCTTCAAGCGCAAAGCAGTTTGGATTGGTAGGATGAAGCTAGCATCTCGTTCTCTCTTATTCCGGTAGAACGGCGGCCATGTTGAAATTCGCGATTCTCGTGAACTGTCATTACATATGGTAGGCAGCCGTCTAGAATTTCGTTGACGTCAATTATTCGTTCCTCTACCAAGGGCAACTGCTCTCTGAAATGTCGCTGACAGTGTATATGGCCTTCACTTAAAGGTTTTCATTAAACGTTGAAAACACAGAAAAAAACAAGTAGAAACATTTTGCAAATATTTATCAAACTTAATTTCAGAGCATGATAAAAAATGTGTTAACTTCCTTCTCTGTAAATTACTATTATTATTTAGTTGGTTGCAGCTCAAATTTGAACTTCGGAGAACATAAAAGTTTTATTGGTATATAAAAATTTTATTTTCACAAATAACTTTGTTTTATATATATTATATTATGAAAACTTTCAAAACATTAAGATTATTCTTTATTATTGCTCCGAGACCCAGAGGGGACATGATAAATTTCTCTAGGTAGAGAAGCCAACGTGAGTAACCTAACTAACCCCTTATTGTTAGAGACTAAAAAATAATTTATAATGAGAAATAAAATATATAAATAATAATTAATGTTCACTCAACCCATTTCAGCTGTTACGCTTCACCACTATTCGACGGCTGTCAGTTTATCTGACAGGTCTAGGGCTATAATGGAAAATATTATTACTTAATTTGTGAAAGTTAGCGCGCATTAAGGTCTCCTCAGAGTTCGTCGGTTGCATTCTGACGTTCAGACCGGATAGGCGAATAAAAATTAGATTTTTAAAAAAAATTCATGAAACGTAATTGAATATATTTATAAAATGTTTAAAATTCTAAGACGTTAATTTGAGTTTCTAGTAACATATCGTTCATACGAAAGCTTATTTAAATGAACGTTACGAATTTATGTGCGAAATAAATATAGTTGTCATCAAAAGGAGGTGTGTAATTTTCTTCTTTCCCTCAAGGAAGCAGCGCGGAAAAGCCTTGAAAGTTGTATTTTTAACCATTTTACTATATTTTCATGATTCAATTATCAAATTCAAATAAAGTAATTGTGCATGCAAACGTTTCGCAAAATCCAGTTTACAAAAGAACTAAAAAAAAAAATTAGTATGTTTCGTAATATTTCCATTCTAGTGCGAAAAAAAAGTTTATTCTTCCCGTAGGTTAAACACAAAAGAAATTTAAGATTTTACACAATTATATTCATTTTATGAAAATTGAAATTGGCCCATTTACTTACATGGAAAACTGAAAAATCCGGTACAAATGCGACACGATTACACCCTGGTGGCACTGAAATTCCCAAGCTGAGTCGAACAAAACTTAGTCATGGGTGTGCATACCGCTTCAGTTGTAAGTTGTAATGTTTTAACTTGTGATCCACGCTTCTTTTCCCAAATCCTAATTTTTCTACCGGCATGGCACCGGAGGTTTCGACAAAAAAATTCAAACTTAAAATCTTATCCTGCTTTTCGCTAACGACGTCGCGGAAAGGGGAAAAGGGTGGGCGCAGTTCCAGCGAAGGCTTCTCCAGCGCACTGGAATGACGTCACCGTGACTGGAAAGCCCGTAGGCGCCACTCCGATACCGCCTGGAGTGGCGGATTCCCATCTGTCGCGCCCGGGGCAGATGACTTGGACCGACGTGAGGGTCGCCCAAGCCACGGGCGACATCGTCGCAGAGTTACGACCTGTCTCTCTCTCTCTCTCTCTCTCTCTCTCTCTACCGATCCTTTGCCAGAGCGAGACAGGGACAAACAGCTGATTGCGGCGGGGTAAAAAGGGAGAAAAATGGGAGAGGGGGGGAGTTTCTTTTTAATGGCAATTAAAGCGGCAGTTTGTTGGGTCGTTAAAAAGGCGCGCTGACCTACCTCAACGCGACGTCGTCTCCAGAGCCGCAAGGCCGAAAGGGGAAAAAAAACAGCCTGTTCTTGCCGTCGACGACGAGGTAGGAGTTCGGCTGCAGCAGCAGATGATGAACTGTTGTGAAGTACGTAGGTGCTTTACCCTTTGCTACAAGTGGTTGTCCCTCAAGCCCACATGCCATGACGGAAGATACCTTGGGATGTTCCATCCAAGCCTGCATGGCCGCTTGTATGGGTGGTTCTGTGGAAGATTTCGCCATCTGCTAGCCGTTTCCAAAGTCGATTTCGTAATTGGTCATGTGGAATTTTCGATGGAAGGTTTCATGCAAGTTCGAAAGTTTAGCAAATCAGAGAGTGGGCGGTAGAGTCATTTTGTTCATATTGTTTTGAGAAAAAGCATTAGACTACTAAACACGAATTAATAGTAAAAAAAATGCACTCGTCTTTAAATTTGCAGCAATTGTCGTTGGATGGGTTATTCCAAAGAACCCTTTTATAACTGCTTGCATGCAGGCTCGGGTAGCAGGTCTAACGGAAACTTCCGCCCGATTTTTTACGGTAAATTTATCGTGGCATACCGACTTTAGTTTCACCACAGCCAATAAAAAATAGCTGTGCAGCAAACGTCAAAGCTTGCTTGTGAATGGTCGCAATAATTTCGCCGTGGTTAATGGTATCTGTTGCGTGCACAAAGGGTGTACAAAAGTCACTGCGAGCCATTTGACGACTCAAAATGTCAATGTTTGGACACAGAGTAGATACATATACGGATATGAAATGGTGTGGCGGTTCCTTGGATGTTGGGCTACCCGTTCTCTGATTGGCTGCGCGAATCTCTGGGAACGGGTCTCGCTTCTGATCGGTTGTTGCATGCTGTGGTAGGTTCCCTATTGGTTGGGCTGCCGATTAGCATGTAAAGGTTACCAGGCACTGATTGGCGAACGGCGGTTCAATATGTTTCTGGCCAGTAACGCCATTATGCTGGCGCGTTCAGTTGGAGTTCCCAGTATAAGCGGCTGTTTCACCTCTGATTTCCTAAGTGTTCTACGATTCGGTTGCTAATTAGCTTACACATCAGCCAATAAAAACGTAGTTATGCAGCAAACGTCACGCCAGAGACGCATAGCCTCGGCAAAAACGGCGCGACACAGCAGAAATTGTAACCACGACACTAAGGTTGTATTTTTAATGCGACTGCTTGAATTTACAGGACGGCATTTCACTCACGCGAGACGAAGTGTAGAATTTTTACATAGTCATTTAGAAACCGTTGATGTACCGAGATATATTCAAAGGCAGATAAGGCAGACGGGAAATTTGGATAACATGACGGTGACAAAGATAATAGATGTTATGCAATGATAAAACTGTTGTTGTTGTGAGTTAAAACTAGTTAAGTACCGGAATTTTTTTTCCCCTTCTTTTAAGCTTTTATTTTCGACTGCATGTTTGCTGAACATACACTATAAATCTGGATCAGTTAGAATTACTGTTTAAAAATTAAATAAAACTCACGATGAACAGGATTGAACCCACGCTACCCCCATCTCGCTTTCAAAAAGGTACCTCATTAACTGAGCTACCAAACCAACATTGCCTACAAAGGAAAAATGTATGTATTACCTATATATTTAAATTCTATGCCCTATCTTTTTTTTTTGTTAAAATTTTCACTGATTCTAGAAGTGGCACTTCACTGCGAATCAGTGTAGGTTTTACAAGGTTGTGCGCTGTGTTTGCCGTACCGCACGACACGACGAAAACAGAAATTATTGATAACCCAAAACTGCTGGTTGTACGGCAGAAATTATTTTGTATTTGATAGGCTGTTCGGTTTTAAATATCGGGCCAGGGCTGCCGTATCGTGCTTGTTGGGGCTCTGTGATTCCGGTGTCAGGCCACTTGTTAAATGAGTACCTTGCTCAGTGAGAAAAAACTATGGCTCTGAGAACAACATTTATGTATCCATAGCCCATATAGACTGTTAATATAAGTGCAGCAATTTGATTGGTTGTTGGTGCCACATAAATATGGTTAACATTAAGCAGTAAAGGCAACAGAGCTGTATGTTGTGTTCCTGTATGTGGTTGTATATGCAACTGTGGATACAATCCCTACAGCAGAACTCACTATTCCCACTACAGAACAGATAGTCCCATCTGCAGAACCACTGCACCAGTATTTTGGATTGTTCCCGCAAAAAAAAATTATGATATACTTAAATGACATCCTGTTGCTGTTCCAGAAGTTTCGTTGCTGCTGCAATGAAACCGTACTGCAGAACTGTTTGTTGTCACTGCTCTGCTGCCGAGCGGGCTGGCTCGGTAGTTAAACTTTGGACTCGCCTTCGGTAGGGACCTGTGTTCGAACCCGGGTCCAGCCATCCTGATGTGGTTTCTCCCGTGGTTTCTGGAGATCGCTCCAGGCGAATGCTGGGATGGTTCCTTATCACAGGCCACGGCTGTTTCCTACCCGTCCCTGCATACCTGAGAATCCTGCTCCGCCTGTAATAACCTCGCCGTCAACGAGACGTTAAAACCCTACCTGCCGGTTGCGTGTGCTGAAACTGTTGCAAGATTGGCTGATGCTTGCTCGCTGCTGTACATCATTGGTGCACGCGGCAGGAGTCAGCAACCACCGTGCAGCACATTGGGAAACTGAATACATCCCTACCAATCTCATGCGCGAGCAGCAAGGGACCCTTTACGCGCGTCCTGTGGCGTCAACTTGCGAGCTACTTTTTGGTGGCGGAAGCGTAAACTAGCAAACGGCAAACAGATGACGCCAGCTTACCTTGCGACAGTTCACCACAAGCCCCTACTACCTTCCTACTTCTCTGCTGATTTTTTTTTTTTCCCCAGTCTGTCAGATGTGATGTGAACCAAAAGGACCAACAGAAATTCCGTTCCTGTAGTTAAGAACATAGGCGACACAGTTCAGGCTTATCTCGAATGCCAGGAAACGCGCGAGTGTAAAGTGTTAAAAGTCGCTGACTTGGACAAGTGCAAGGCGGCGGTGTGGTAGAAGCGGACCCGCCCTTGGTGNGGGGTCGGAAATAAGAAAGGGGGAACTCGCGTGGGGCCATCATGGTAAGAGGCTCCCCGGACGCCGCGTAAGAACGCCGTCCCCCAGACGCCGTCAAGACGTCTGCGCCGCGCGCCTGGAAGCCATTCAAGCTGAGTCCCGGCCTTTGTTCGCGCCCCGCCGCCGGCAAGGAAATAAAAAAAATCGAGGGGGGGGGGTTCCTGTACCCCTTGTGTGTTTATTTGATCTGCGAGTCGCTTCGGAGCCGGGCCCACAGAGTAAACGCTTGTAGACTATACATGTTTATTCCCCCTTTCGGAGTCTCCCTTCTCTTGGCCAAATCCCGCGCCCTTAGAGAAGCCGCCTGCGTGGGACAGGAACCGCGCAATGTCCTCCTTGATACTGAAGGAGTTTTATCACAAATTTGTCATATAAATTTCGTTCGTAACAAAGTAGTATTCCAGCTATATTTACTTCTAAAAGTGGGGGAAAATGTAACTATTTTTGGGATATTTTGCTGGTCTTTCCAAAAAAAAGAGTGATTTATGACAACATTCCTGCAATTACATTTTTTTTTTTGTAAAAACACCGCAGATCCTTAATCCTTTCGTTCCCGCATAAATTTAAGATTTATGGTGTTGCAAATAAGAAATTTTTTGTTCCGCCCTGTACTTGAGTTGTCAAAGAATATGTATCGTTAATAGAACCAATGAGCTGCAGACGTTGGGTTTAATGGTCGGAGACATGAACCAGCCATAATGTAAGGCAGCAGCACGATTTACGAATCGGTTACGCCCATAAAAGATCATTGGGCACAGAGCGCAAAGCTTCGCAGAGTACAGCACCAGTCTAATAATCACTTTCCTGTGCAACATGTAGACAATTGTCTACACTGGGAATGAAAGGGTTGAAACCGTAAGAGTATAAAATAAATTCGCAATAACAGAGTTATCTTTTTTTATGTTCAAGGAACTACTAGCAGACCTACAAAAAACTGAACTTTAATATGAGATATGTAGAACAGTGTTGTTCGAGCTAATAACTTAGTATCGTTCCTGGTATTTTACCAACACCGGCAATTCTGTTCTCAGCGACAAATTTCTGCAAGTGATCTTCAGATATTATTTGCTGGTAGATTATTAAGGAATGCAAAGAATTTCGGGAAATTCGTTTCATGAAGTAGATTTCAGCCGTCGTTAATATTATCGGGCCACTTTTAATGAAGATTGCCTTGGATGGTTACCAAGCAACGGTGTGTTTGTGACTACATTACAGATAAATATATCCCACAAAGGCAGCAATCAACGGACAATAGACCTTGTTCAGATGTGTTTGAAACTGCGAGCTCCAGCATGTTTTAAAACGAATTTTTTGGAATGTTCATGCCTATATCTAGGAATGGTATTGTGATATGACGTTATTTTAAGGCCTATGTATAAATGCAGTTAAGTTAAGGGAAGGCCTAAGCTAAATGTTAATAATGGATTCAATTAACCGGTTTAGTATATAGTCCTACTTTTCTGATATCATTTCGGACACTGAGCCAGGGTAGTCAATTAATAAATACCAGAAATTGTTGGATATAATTTAATCAGAAATTTTCCACTTGGAAATTTTCCTTACCTGAAAATTAATTTTTTTTTAGCAGATGTAAGTTGTGCAGAAATAAAATAGCCCGCACGATCTGTTTACGTATTTGCTTATAGCCCATATTCCTAATATTATTTCAAACTAAAGATACACTAATGATATAATTTCAGACAATCTTCAAAGAGTCAACTAATTACAGTGGAACACGTGTACGAATTCGAATATGTTATTGGTAAATGCAAGATTACTCTGAATTATAAGACATTACAGAAGTTCCGTTTTGGTGGCGCCAACGAAATATAAATGTTATTTAAACCAAATAAATTGGAGTAAAAATACAAAATTTCTTGTACATACTCAAAGTTTCAATCTATGTATCTATGTTCAGTTGGCAAATAAAAATTAGTTCTGTTATTAATCAGATTGTGTTCAGCCATCGATGCATTTAGTAATAAAAACTTCATGTAGGAATAAAGTAGTTTCATGTTTCAAAGTTTAATAAAAGTCTTAGGTTAACATTTGCTAATACTAAAATTATTTATTTTGCTTTCTGTGTTTTAATTCATGTAAGGGTAAGAATTAGCAAATTTGTATAATACATACTTTTCCAATAATTTCACAGTTTCACTTGACCGATGCATGAATAAAGTGATAATGCTTATGGTAATATTACATTTAAAT
Source organism: Clitarchus hookeri (assembly GCA_002778355.1). Lineage (NCBI taxonomy): Eukaryota > Metazoa > Arthropoda > Insecta > Phasmatodea > Phasmatidae > Clitarchus > Clitarchus hookeri. The sequence continues at coordinate 518,226 of NQII01001202.1, read as the reverse complement.
GCTGTGGAATAATGCACTATGTGAATACAAATATACCTTAAGTGGGTCTTTCAGAAATGCTCAGTTTACTATGTTTTCCTTTGACGTTATAAAATTTAACCGTTACGTATTTCCATAAAAATTTGGTTTTAACTGTGGCAACCGCAAATAAAAATACATTGAAGATAAATTTCTGGGCTTCAGGTATTCTTGAAGCATTTCCGCGTATGTAATAAATTTGAGTTGATTGAGAATCAAATTATTTATTTGAAAATGTTCATTAATAATTATAATATTGCATACAAATGATCGCTGGCTCCAGCTTGTGGGCTAACTGAAAAGATTTGTTAGATTTATTTTAACTTATTTTTAGTTCAAAAACTTAATAAAACCATCATCGGGGCCGAGATTCGTTGGAACTGAATTTTGTTTGGGAGAATTCTCAAATCGTAATTTATTAGTGAATATTTCTTGGAAATATGGCTCTGCAAAGTGACACCAATTTTGTTATTTCTTAACGATTACTTCAGTGAGCTTTATGGTCGTTCCCAAAAACTGACCATATATTCATTCCAGAAATGTTTCGGGCAATTTTCTCAATCCTCAAAACCTGTGAACGGGTAAAAAAAATCAATTTTTTTAAATTAAATGTTTAGTGTCATTAACATAGGCTATATGTACAAGTCTACAGAAAATTTAGGTTATCACATGCCTGTAAATTTAGCCATTACGTGTAAATATTTGAAAAATTAGGAGATAATATTTTAGTCAAGCTAACGACACTTAAAGGCGAAGATAAAATAAAGCGATTTTATAGTGTTACACATTTCATTCAATAATGGATAGGAAATTGCAATCTATGACGTTAATAGCTACTAGGGAAATTTACCTGTATAAAGCAAGGGTCTTAATGGTCTCCGATAATGGTATGAAAATCAACAAGTACTGCAAAGAAAGGATAGAAGTTTCCTTAAAACCGCAAACAAATTCTCACGCACAGAAAGAAAAATTTTCAACTCTATAGAGCTTCAGTAAACAGCCTTCATAGATTGTTTTCAAATGTTTCTCCAAAGCAGTTCTTGTCAATACCCTGGAAATTTACGTGAAATAGTACAGCGTATCTTACTACAGATAAGATTACAAAAATACTGTACCTACGCAGACTTTTGACCCCGTGAAGAACTCTATAACTTCAGATTAAACAATAAATTCCAAAATAACTTTTTGTGAATTCCGATCTGCAAATCAGAAAAATTTTAGAAGGTTATATCATCATTCTCCAGTTGAAAAGGAGTGGGCACCGTGTCATTATCACGCAAAACTTTTAATCCCTGAATTTTAATTATGGAAATGAATAATCACGTTTAAATAAGACACAAATTTTCCTTGGTTCAACATTTTCAAGCTAGCAAACATTTCTCGAGAAAGAGACTAGAAAGTTTAATATGGTGCGAATTTTCGCTTGTTAGAAAAAAAAAGTTAATTCCTGTTTTTCTCTCAAAAACACTTAAATAATTTTTTCCCTTAATTTTTTGTCTGCGATAAAGTAAAAATAATATCATATTTCGTCAATACTTAGGTTATTGTAGAAACTTTATTGCTGCAGTATATTTTTCGTNAAATAATTTTTTCCCTTAATTTTTTGTCTGCGATAAAGTAAAAATAATATCATATTTCGTCAATACTTAGGTTATTGCAGAAACTTTATTGCTGCAGTATATTTTTCGTTTTTTGGTTTGTGCGATAAATCACAGCAACTTTACTACTACAATATTCGTAAATTTACTCTGAGTTACAGAGTGGCATGATACGAGTTATTGCAGTAATCATTTCTCCTGCAAGTCTGTCCAGCTGTCGTTTACAGCGTTACGAGTTTTTAATCGCTTGTGGAACTGTTTACAGCCTTTGAAGTGGCATTAAATATTTTATCGCTGAGAAATACAGAACGTCTTTAATCGTTACTCCCCGGCAGCAGCTTTGCATCAACGACGCGGGTTTGATTCCACCTAATAAACAAGCGTAGCTGCTGTTGGTTGCAGGGAAGGAGGGGGCGAGGGTAACAATTTGCAAAGCGTCTCGTGTCATGTGCGTCACGTTGATGTTCTGTTACGCGCGATAAGTAGCGTTTACAACTGTGTTTGGCAGAGCAAGTGTTAAGATCTTACGCTTCAAATCTGAAATACTGACATCAAGAAGCAAAACATTAGACTCTGAATGTCAGTTGACAAGCTTATCCTACTGGCTGGCGATTGCTTCTAATGTCCTGAGGATCAAGTCTTCGGAGTAGCGATTTAATATTAACTAGAATTCAGCATAAATCACCTTTAAAACGATGAAATTCCAACACTGAAATAATCAGTGATATGGAGGAAGCAGTTTTAACATTTTTAATCGATTTGGAGCAATTAATTTATTATAAGTTATGGTCATACGCTATACACACTTCATTTCTGTTGTTTGAAGTTCAGCAACGCAGTTCTTGAACAATCCCGAAATATAGTTCCTGGTTACGCACTAATAACCGTGGCTACGGCGAAAGAAGTTAAATAAATCGTACACTCATGAGTACAGTCCAACAATGTTATCTTTGTTGCTAGGATAGTTTTTATTCGTTACAAACACTTATAATGTTACGACTAACGGACGGCAAAAGTCACACAGGTACCGAGACGACAAATTTTTTTNACGGACGGCAAAAGTCACACAGGTACCGAGACGACAAATGTTTTCGCTGCATACAGTAGATGGTCGCAGATGAAGCCTGCCGTTTCTCGACCGCACACGCTAAACGCGAATGGATAAAGAAAAAAATTACAGAAAAATAAGTAATTGAGAATGGCGAAAATTTGATGAGAGTATATTTCAGGGATGCACGAGAAATATTGTGCAGTGGCGGCTCTATCACAGTTCATGGTTAACTGAACTTTTTTTTTTAAAGTTCCGCCAAGTTTTCTTTCGGTAGTGTAAAGAGACTATCCCTGCCACTTGCGCACATTAACATTCCTACTGACTAAATTATTTATGCTCGGGTGTCGATATAGTAAACACGTGAAATTCGTTACCATAACGTGCATAAAACAGAAAGAAGCTTCCTTTTTTTCAACATTACCCTTGTAATCAGACATTCACTAGCAACACTGCGATTANTTGCGCACATTAACATTCCTACTGACTAAATTATTTATGCTCGGGTGTCGATATAGTAAACACGTGAAATTCGTTAGCCTAGCGTACATAAAACAGAAAGAAGCTTCCTTTTTTTCAACATTACCCTTGTAATCAGACATTCACTAGCAACACTGCGATTATGATTCCAGCCTGTGACTTGCGTTTAAGTATATGCAGTTACAAGTTCTGATTTTCTTGAATCGTTGGTTTAAAAATTTCCGATTAACCGTGAGACAGTTTATGCCTATATAAAATGGATAGTTCGAACTCGAGCACCTAAAAAGTTTTGTATAGAATATTCGCAGTTTCTTCCCAAGTTTTGAATTAAACCTTTCAAAAATCACCTCGTGTATCACGGGCTTGGTTGTTTCCTAAACATGTCGTGTATCACAGGCTTGTTATATTTGTGTTAGTAAAAATTTCTTATGTTTTATTTCAATTTGGTATTTACTTATACTTTATGTATGAATTATAATCTCCTATGTTTATAATCAATAAANTACTTTATGTATGAATTATAATCTCCTATGTTTATAATCAATAAAGATAAAAATAGGGTCTAAATAGTTGTGTTGGTGATACTTACTGAGAAATAGTTTTCATGAGAAGATATTGTTACACCGAGCGCGGATGAATACGGTGCGCTAGCCATATAGTGGATTTTTTCTAGACTTGGTTCAGCTTTATTTGCATTGTTGGCATGAGGCGGACAAATATACTGGAAGTAGAACTTTAGCAGTTGGAGGTAACTGTGAACGGATTGTATTTCGCGAATGCTTACCCTGCTGCAGAAGTACAGCAGTGGAAAGTTAGGACATTTCGTAACAACCGTTTCCACCTCTCCTCTAATGCTAAGTCAAAGAAAAAGCGAGCCTCTGTTCCTGAATTTCTCAATCCTTTGTAGATCACATTGACAGCCTCCAGAGTTCAAAGGTTAAAAGACGCGTGCGGATCCTTCATACTTAATTAAGTAATCAAATGTGTAAACTCGCAAAATATTCTGTACAGTTTTTTTTCTTGCGAAACACTGTTCCATGTATTTCTGGCAAGTAAGATTATAATTTAAAACATTGCTTGTTTATTAATGTACCTTTATTTTAGTTATCACAGTTTCAATATCGTATGAATGCAAAAACTATAAAATAAGTACTTTTATAATAAACAAATTAAATATTAAAATTAGTTATATACGTAAACAAGAATTTTCGAAAATTTCAATATTTCTCAGAGAAAACTGNACAAATTAAATATTAAAATTAGTTATATACGTAAACAAGAATTTTCGAAAATTTCAATATTTCTCAGAGAAAACTGCTGTACTCCATAAATTCACAAACATTCAGTTTTAAGTTGGTTTATACTTTTCATAATTAATTTATTTTTTAATCTATTTTTGTTATAATTTTTTCTTTGATCAAGAAAACTATTATTTCCGCATGTGATTAACAAATAGGCATGGGTCAGAAATGTTCAATGTTTGTTAAAAATACAATATAATAGTTAATATTCTTAGTCAGCATAATATATTTTGACAACCGCTTTGGAGCATGACCGAATGTTGGTGAAAGAAAACAAAAACCACGTAGAAGGGAGAGAGACGGAGAGTTTCAGTTCGCAAAATCGTTGACGATCAGGAGACGGGGCACCAATTTTAAATATAAAGTGTTGTCCGATGCCTAAAATGAGAAGAAACAACCCAAGATACCACTGTCGTCGTCGGAGGTTGTACAGTCTGATTAAGTGCAAGGCGGGGCATTTGCTCTCTCAGCCTGTACGCCTGCGACAGTGCCCCCAAAGCAACGCTGTATGGCGATGAGAAATTACACAGCTGGACGATTTACCTCCCCGCCTTCCCCAAAAAAAAACATCGGCAACTAGTTCCGAGCAGGCATGACGTAACCTACAAGTTAAGGGNAGAACTTTTCAAATCATTTTCGAAAATCGTCATTGCCACCACTAGCATGTGTATTAACAGATACACAGACTGAAGTGCGTCCAGTGCGGAGGTAAAGTAGTTCCGTGTCTTAGCGTTGAATTAAAAGTGCCAGGTAATCATATGTAAATGCTCGAATTATATGTAAATTTTTTCTGATTCAGTTTTGCATATAAGTGTGAGAGTGAGAAAATTGGTAAAATATTTACTTTTGTAATAATTTCATGGTTTCGATTGACCGATGGTAGTAAAAGGCATTCTTATTTGGCATTCTTAGTACATTTAAAAATGACGCTAGTAAATGCGTGGTGTAAGGACGTTATTTGAGCTCAACTGGTGATTGTCCAACCCTGCGCTTATATTGTGTCCTAGACCACTGAAAAAAAGGGGGGGTAAATAGCGTGCCAGAGTCTGTCTCCATCCTGTTACACATAGCGTAACTGGACTAGACGGCAATAAATTTCATCAGACGTTAAAATATTTTTTTTACCATCTAGATTAGGATTCAATGACTTGGCATAAAATTTAATTTGAAATTAGTTAAATGACAGTGTGGTCAACGGACGAAGACGAACGATGCCAACCTTCTCTTGCGCTACATGTGACTGTCTTTGATGTTTACAAGGAAGGCGACATTTACTTGCAATGGCAGAACAGCTTTTCACCACTGACATTACAAAGATGATGACTGTTTAACAGCAGTCGGCCTTGCTTCGACATTCAGAAAGACTGGGGATGGAAACAACGGCAGTAATAATGTGAATTTTTTTTCAGCGAGCACTAAACGGAACTCATATGATTTCACACACACAGCTACTTCCAGGAAATATCGTAGCNTATATATATATGCTTGCAAGCACGTGTTTGAGGACAATTTTTTCTTCATTTATATTGTCTGGTTAAATACCTCTCCCATTTGCATTTTAAAAGCCAGAAGCAGAAAACGAACTAAGTCTAACCTAATTCACATCAAAACAGTTCGTATATTTATGACTTACCCAGGACTCCAACCCGTGACCTCTGAATATAAAGGTATCACCATAGTGACTCGGCTACGACGAATACCGTTTGTATGTGGACGAGTTTAATCGAAATCAAACTGAACATCCACAAAATTTGTATTCCGGCTAATATATGAAGAGTAATCTCACTCCGAAATATGTACCGCGTATATCAATGGTGGTTTGTAAAGTGTGTTGTTTTGACATCTTACACCCAAGCTTATGGTGTCGTTCGTCATGTTTTAAATTTATGAAAACGAGTCACTTCAAGAAATTACTTCCCCGAAAAAAAAAAANTTATGGTGTCGTTCGTCATGTTTTAAATTTATGAAAACGAGTCACTTCAAGAAATTACTTCCCCGAAAAAAAAAAAATCAATAAATTGTATACGAGTACTGGTTTCAAGCTGCATGTGCTTAATATGAAAACGTAATAACANAAAAAAAAAAAATCAATAAATTGTATACGAGTACTGGTTTCAAGCTGCATGTGCTTAATATGAAAACGTAATAACACGAAAATTTCGTGAATTTGAATACTCGGTATTATTAAAATGTACACATTATGGTCGTATTTACGATTACATCACAGGTAAAATACGACACGTAGGTAACGACCTCACAAATTTGCATTATTGTAAACGAGACATATTTTCTGATTTTTTTCTCTTGTCCCCAACATGGCTCACGACAAGCCAATAGTTTCCAAAAGAAATGCCAAAATTTATGCGAATAAACATTGACGTAACGTTTGTTTCCTTTATTTTTCTGACAGCTCTGTGCTTTCATAAAAAAAAACTTTGGGTTATTAAATATATCTTCGTTACCTTGATACTGCGTCAGGGTAAGTGAAATAGATTTCAAAGCACAGCTGTAACGACCACAGTTTCAAGACCCACGTAGGAACAAGAGAGTTTCACAAGTGCGACGCTGACTCCAGAGAGTTCTGCATCCTCAAGTCTTAACTAATTATTATTCCTTGGCTGATCATATAAATAACCAACACCTTAAAAAAATCCTTTCAAAGTTTTCTATGTGGCAAAGAAACCCATTTCTTTGATGCTGTTTTGATTACAATAACACAATATTCCTTTATTCCAAAGAGAAGGTTACATAAACGTGAGATTGCTCTTAATAGATGTTGTCTTTATACGTTTTGGTTTTATGGCAATATAAGCTTCTTTTGTAGCAATTAAATAAACTTCCTTTATGCTGCTTTTGCTCACAGTAAAGAGAAATTACTTCGTACCNAAGCTTCTTTTGTAGCAATTAAATAAACTTCCTTTATGCTGCTTTTGCTCACAGTAAAGAGAAATTACTTCGTACCGAAGGTAACGGTTTAACGATATTAAAGATTTTCTGTCGTACATTACAGTTTTCACCACGTAACTGTTGTCTGGATGTAAACGTTAATAAACCAATAAATTCAGCATCTACGTAACTGTAAGTGAGAAAATGTACAGTCCTCCTGCAGAGGTTTANAACGTTAATAAACCAATAAATTCAGCATCTACGTAACTGTAAGTGAGAAAATGTACAGTCCTCCTGCAGAGGTTTAATGTCATTCTGAAGTGCAGTGATTCTCCAAATCACTAACCTCTATTCCTCCCAAGAGGTGACGTTATTGTATTCTGGCCCACATTACTGCCTAAATAGACGAACTCTTCATATGCAGTTGGATCGTAACACGACATTGCGGATGTTTGGTGAACGGCGTTAGGCAATTAGCACGAAAGGTACGGGTTCAAGTCTCGGAGACGTCATAGAATTGTTTTTTTTTTAGTGAGCGTAATTTTGAAAGATTTGTTACGTCTATAATATTTACTTATCACCATTGTTTTTCCTAGAAACCAGTTTCTTTACACTGCACTACAAATAACGTCTGCTGAAATATTGTAACGACAACACAAGGTTATAAAAGTCACTATAAACATTTAAAAAATTATGTTTGTGGCAAGCCTACTTTTCATTGGTTCACATTTAAACATATTTTCTTTGCGGCAACAAATCATGTGTTGCAACAAATAAAACGTTTTTACAGTGAACGTTATCCCAGATCGTTTATCACGGGGTTCTAACATTTCTCGGAGGTTTCTCCTTGAACCCCGAATCTTCCAGGGCGGTCTAACAAAGTGTCGTCCAATTAAAAAAGTAACCCAAATTTACACGATTTTTAAGACTGTCTTTGTAAATTTATTACGTTGCGAAATATTTGCAAGTCTGCATGAGCGCTGGTATGAATTGTATGGAATATTTGTTTCCCTAAAAGGAGAAAATTTTAGCTAATCAAGGAGAGGAGGGGTGATGTGGTGCCTCCAGTAATGGCAGTTGGCATTAAAGTTTATTCGTTTTGAGAAACAGCGACTAGGTCACTAAGCAAGAGTAAAATGAATTTTAAATTTAAAAAATTAAAATCCCACGAAAGTGTTGTTTGTTGATCCTGTAACATAGGTACGTAAAAATTACAGTAAACTTACATGTTTATTTAACACGAAAAGTTCNTGTTGTTTGTTGATCCTGTAACATAGGTACGTAAAAATTACAGTAAACTTACATGTTTATTTAACACGAAAAGTTCTAATCATCACAACAAAACAACTCAGGAGCGAAGCCCTTCCTGGAACCACCTGCTACAGAAGTAAAATTACCGTAACAAACGTGTTCGCATTTGTTAGTGGGCAGTGACTATCGTGATTCCATAGAGACCTCCATATATTCTTGCGTGAAGGCTCGGATAGAAAGTCTCGTAGAAGCTTCTGTCGGAGCTTGTGTGTATCACTGTATCGTGGCNTGTTGTTTGTTGATCCTGTAACATAGGTACGTAAAAATTACAGTAAACTTACATGTTTATTTAACACGAAAAGTTCAAATCATCACAACAAAACAACTCAGGAGCGAAGCCCTTCCTGGAACCACCTGCTACAGAAGTAAAATTACCGTAACAAACGTGTTCGCATTTGTTAGTGGGCAGTGACTATCGCGATTCCATAGAGACCTCCATATCTTCTTGCGTGAAGGCTCGGATAGAAAGTCTCGTAGAAGCTTCTGTCGGAGCTTGTGTGTATCACTGTATCGTGGCANTTCTTGCGTGAAGGCTCGGATAGAAAGTCTCGTAGAAGCTTCTGTCGGAGCTTGTGTGTATCACTGTATCGTGGCACACGGGGTTAACCATATGGTTTTGTCAGTTTCGTTTTGTTTGTTAAAACAGCAGTTCAGTTTTGGAGTTTGGTAATAATAACTGGCAGCAGGAATTTGCGCTCTGCACTGTTTCTTCTACATCCTGCACAGTTAACATTTATTTTAACGATTCACGGAAATGAGTTGAGAAACTTTTTCTTATATGACTACAAGTAAAATAGAGCATCTTTGCAATATACACTGTGATGCATGTTTGTAACAAATTTGAAGTGTACATTAATTGCTTGTTAAAATTAAACTACAGCTTCACACATTCAACAGTAACATGTTGTAAAATTTGATGTNAGTGTACATTAATTGCTTGTTAAAATTAAACTACAGCTTCACACATTCAACAGTAACATGTTGTAAAATTTGATGTTATTTAATTACAGTATTGGGGCCGCGGTGGTGTGGCGGCTAGAGTGCTGGCCTCCTACGAAGTTTAACCGGGTTCGATTCCCGGCGGGGTTACACCCGGATTCTGCACGTGGTAATAGTGCCAGGTGATGCCAGCAAGTTNTAACCGGGTTCGATTCCCGGCGGGGTTACACCCGGATTCTGCACGTGGTAATAGTGCCAGGTGATGCCAGCAAGTTGCTCTCAAGACCTCGTCAAAAGTCTCCCAAATCTCTCCACTCCACTGCTCGTAGTGTTACAAAAGTAACCTTGGCAACGAATTGTGTGTAATTCAAACAAAATATAATTATACTAATATGAACATATTCAACAATATTCATTGGCGGCTATCATCTATAGAAAGTCATTTATACAAAATCATGTGTGCCTGTCTTACGAGAGGTTGTTCTGTCTGCCGTATAACTTCAATTATTGCCGTGCTGAACAAACTGTCGGTCNGTGTGCCTGTCTTACGAGAGGTTGTTCTGTCTGCCGTATAACTTCAATTATTGCCGTGCTGAACAAACTGTCGGTCGATGACAAACTTCAAACGAACATAACATTCTTCGAGTTTACGCTGCATGGTTCCATACCAACGGCACGAATTTAACAAGTATGTGTATATAGGGCTCTGGGTCAATTAAAAAACAATTTCTATTATATCCGAAAAGATGTTATGAAGTAAAGTATAACTTCATTTTCACTCTAAACCTGAAATATACTACATACTTTTCTTGTACTATTACAGAAATTTCCTTGGGAACTATTTGTCAAGATTATTTTTGTATCACTACAACTAAATTAGATCAAATCTTACAACGCGTTGCTGTGGAGTTCGTGAAACTAATACTGAATTAGCACACGCAGTTTTTTTAATAAGTGTATGTGCATAAAACAATTTGTATGTTTAATAAAACTACGTATTGTTATGACACAATATTTCAGTTGTAATGCTGTAAGAAATTTTTTTGGTAACTAGTTTTCAAAAAGTTACTATGTAGTAAAAATGTAGCCAAATAAGTGAATGCCAGCAACAAAGGCTCCACTGGTAATCAGTGTCAGATGGGTTTGTAAGTGTTTCCCACTGAATTTCGAGAACTCCACTAACAAGTCACTGGTTTCCAGTTCATTTGATTGATTAGCTTCATCGACTGAGTTTCAGTGAAAGGTATTTCACCGACTGGTTTCAATTATTCGGGATTAGAGCGTGGATTCGCGAAATTTTCCTCTTCCGTTTAGTAGAGACTAGCGAACCGGCCCGGCTTCGCCCGGTAACAATTTAGTTTTTACAGCGATACTTTCAAAGACAAAAATGGTTACTATGGGTCATATTTATAAGATAAACATATGCTATTGCGCATTTTCTGTAGACCTTTTTGAGAGCTACAATTCTGTAGTACATTAATTTGATGTATCTCTTATGGTTTAGTCAGCGCAAGCAATGTAAGCGCCCTAAAAGATGTTTTTTACGACTTGATTACAAACGGTTCCACATTTATCTACTANTCTCTACTATTATTACATTAAATATAAATGTATTATACTTCAAAACTTTCCTCAAGAAAGTCTCTAAATGGTGTTGAAAACTGCATAAAAATCGATTTAGTTGTTTAGAAGAACTAAGCGAATACGCAGACAGACGTGGATAAGCGACTTTTTTTAATACTATTTAGAGATACCTTATTTTCCCGGAAAAATATGCCATGACTGACTGTATTTCAAAACACTTAAGCTCAGGTGCAATTTGAAAATTGCATGAATCCAATGTTAATGCGTATTAAGTCCCTGTCACACTGTTACATTTTCATCTTTAATTAGATTTGACGATCAAATTTGAAGACGAAATAGGACCATAAATATTTTCCATTCAACAAATTGGATAAAATATTTCTTGAACATATTTGAAAGTGTATTACAGTGTCAAATTTTTTACTTCAAGGATTAGTCTGAATTTCTATTTAAAAAATATTCTTAAAGTAAGATACTGCTGTTGTGTTTCCACATAATATACTAGAGAAAGAATTGTAACAAATGTGATTTATTTTCATTGCTTTATTAAATTTAGATTTTATATATCAGAGATATTTCCTACAGAATGAAATTCAATACCACTGAGTTTTCAATANGCTTTATTAAATTTAGATTTTATATATCAGAGATATTTCCTACAGAATGAAATTCAATACCACTGAGTTTTCAATATTATTTTGAATTAATCACTTCAAATAGTATTATGCTCGACGAGCTTCTACACAAATTAATTATTTACATAAACTTATTTCTTTCCCAGAAATTTTAAGTTCCGTGATATAGGACACGGCGATTTCTGTCATGCCCGATTATGATTGGCTGATCCCGTCAAATATCAAATAAATTTTTTAACCCTTCCAAATTTCAAAACGTTAGATGGGAACTAGAACCAACTAACTTTCAGGACGGAAAACTTTGACTGTGTGACAGGGCCTTCAGCTGCCTGCATAGTAAGAAAATGTTTTCTCAATAAGACACGTGGATGGCAACGAAAGGAAACCTGCAGGTTCGAACATGTGATCCAAAAGTCTCAGCCAGCGCATGTCTTTTCACTAAAAATCATGTGTTATTTCCTAATGGCGTGAAAATCATCATTCATCGATGGCAAAGCTGTCGATATTCCCTAGTTCGTTCGCTTTCAGCTCAAAACTGGTAATGTGTTGAAAAGCCACGACATTTTCTTCTGGCAACTTCATGGTAGTTTCTTTCGCCCACTTGTCGGCCATCTTAGCTCACACCCCTCAAGACTATAAGGGCGAGGTGTTTGTTGCTGCGCTGGCCGTGTTTTTTAAATTAATCCGGCGCGCGCATGTTTAGCGTTTCCTTCGAGGACTATATGCGAGGGAGATTTATTAATTTGCTTGTGCAAGAGGGATGGTTGGAAAAGGGGGGGNCGTTTCCTTCGAGGACTATATGCGAGGGAGATTTATTAATTTGCTTGTGCAAGAGGGATGGTTGGAAAAGGGGGGGGGAGAGGAAACTCAAATACTGTAAATCTCGGATTATGCGCGCCGAGCTTTCTGGCTTGGCTTCTTCAAATAATCTGACTAGCTACGGCCCGACCCCGGAGGTCGTTGAGAATCTCGGTGGAGTAGACTCTGCGGATAAAGACGCTTTTCCGGGCTCGTTGCTTGTTAACTGGTGACTCAGAACGTTTTACGGGCGCTGCGACCTAAGACTGAACGTACTTCAAGGCTCAAACAATAGNCGTTTCCTTCGAGGACTATATGCGAGGGAGATTTATTAATTTGCTTGTGCAAGAGGGATGGTTGGAAAAGGGGGGGAGAGGAAACTCAAATACTGTAAATCTCGGATTATGCGCGCCGAGCTTTCTGGCTTGGCTTCTTCAAATAATCTGACTAGCTACGGCCCGACCCCGGAGGTCGTTGAGAATCTCGGCGGAGTAGACTCTGCGGATAAAGACGCTTTTCCGGGCTCGTTGCTTGTTAACTGGTGACTCAGAACGTTTTACGGGCGCTGCGACCTAAGACTGAACGTACTTCAAGGCTCAAACAATAGGAAAATGTCCCCACTTCATTGGAGTTTTACTGCCAACGTACGAAAATTTTTCTAGTGTAATGCATTTGCGGTTACTTCACACTTTTCTGAAGTTCTTCTGAAGTTCTACTTCAGGAAATTCCTCCGCCTCGTGCAAACTGAGCTTAAGAAATTGCAGAAAATTACACCAAAGGACAACGCACCGAATTCGTGCGCACTGAGCTGTGATAATATTTTGCAACAGAACAGTTTATTACTAGGCGCTATCAACACAGATGTTTTCTCACTGTTTTTGTTAACCTTTGTTTTAAATGAAATTTTAGAGTTTAGAAATAAAATATAGGTAAAACCACAGTTTAACGAAAAATGACATTTTGTGATAAATCGCATGATTTGGAAATGACTAAATACGTCAAACATAGAGTTTTTTTGAAAGGTTTGATTCGAAAATTTTGAGTAAATCGCAAATAGACTATAGAGTTGTTTTATAAAATTTTCTAAGCAGTATTTTTTGAGACATTCTTAAATACCGGGTGTCTTTGAACAACCCCGACCAACTTCGGCACATAAGACGAATATATAAGACCAAAATGCATGTATACTTTACGACTAAACTAATTTTTAAGGGTACTGTGCGCCCCTAAAAAATTCCACATTTGAAAGCCTTCTTGGGTGGTGTTTGTTGCCTACCTGTCAAGCAACAGACATTATGTTCTGAGAGTTACGCGTGGATTTCTCGAAAACTGTTAACCCGAGAGAGTTCCGACAAGACGAATATTTATCACCATTTACACGTGCTGATTCATAAGGCGTCTTAAAAAAGCGTACTATTTAGGGTTACAAAGTTTCATCCAAAAAATAAATTTCAACCCTCATTTTTACCACGAAGGGAGACGATTTTGCCATCCGCTTTTTCAGATGTGAAAGATCTCCGTTCTGCAAAACACCATTCACCAATTTGTACGGGGTAGTATGTACTGGCAAAATTGTCTAGATCTCTTTAAAATATTATAATATGCCAGTCACTACATTTTCAAATGCGACATTAGTTTCGCAAAAGAACGGAATTAATTGCATAAATTCACAGACCTATTAGCAGCAACACAGCTACCGTAAATGTTTGTAACTACCCAAAAATGTGTTATTTTTATTGTTATTTTTTAGTATTGCTTAGAAAAAAGTAGCATATTTGTCTTGGTATATTAACATTCACCATTGACAATTAATATAAAAATTAAATAAATGTTCCTTGTTTGGTGCGAAGACGAATAAAATGTTTGCCTGTAAGCTACGGCATTAATGTGTCTGTCGTTGATAATAAATAGTATTAATAGGTAGGTTTCTCTTCTGATAAGATGTGTTAAGTTGTGTTATCTTACTATACAAGTGTGTGTGGTGGTAAGACCATAATTTCCACAAGAAAGTTTTTTTTTATTTAATCACTTGCAAACACGTGGTGTTACCACGGTAACGTTCGTGACCGATAGTGAGATATCCTTATTTCCTCGATACGGATATCATCTGCGAGCTTAGTAATTTATGTTTCCGTGTATTGACGGCACATTACCACAAAAGGTTCCATAAATTCATTTAATTTAAAAATGTTGTAAGAAAACTTGTATCAGGCCCAATTAAAGCTGACCAGTTAAAATTTTCAAAAGCGAAATGCAATGCAAGTAAACATCAGACATCGCCTCAGGTGAGTTAAATACACCACATCCATGTAGAGAGAAGAATATTGGTACATTTTACTTTGCACCCCTAGCTTTACATATTCATTGCAGTCTTTCGTATTCCTGTTTGAGGTGTTTTAAAATTATGTATCTTTAAAAGACATCTTTATTATACTTAAAATTTGCAACAGTTTAAGATAACACTAACACTTATTACGAGGATAAGGTTGAAGATGTCTGATAATATGTACTGCATACGCTCATCAACATATCGCTAGAGTTGTAATTTATTTCAAAGGTATAAGCAATTGTTACATAATATACATACAGTTTTATTATAATTGAAGTTTCGTGACAGCCTATTTCATGCTACAGAGAATTTTCCTGGTAATTAATCAGAACGCCCTTGAAACCATTCAAAGTAAATACGCTTTCAGCTGAAAATCCACAATTTTAATGTTACAAGAGCTTTAAATATTGTCAAGAAATAAATAATTTATTTGGTCATCAAGTAATAAGTTAATAGAGAAATTACTGGCATTCAGAGGGTAACGGATAACACCATTCAGTGTCACAAGAAACTAACGTTCTTTTGTGGGCACCAAGTCTGATGTACAAAAACAATTATGCATATTTTTACTGCATAATACGACGTAGGTGGAAATAATAAAAGACTAAAATTTGGTTAGTAAAATTTTAAAGCCTCTTTAATAAGATATGTAAAGACAAAGAAGAAACTCGCTCCAATTATGATACAATAAATAATAGCTGCGGAATTTATTTAAGAATGTTTTCAACTATGTATTGTAAAAATAGAATTTTACGGAAGGAGAAATAGTTACGTGAGAATTTTACCCATCATGTTATTTTTATTATATGACTGGAAACAAAATGAATATTGAGTGCGAAGAAGATCTGGGTACGAAAAATAAGTGAACCTTGCTTCTATCAAAATATTTAAAGAAATACTTCTACATGACCCGATGAAAAATACTCATTTTTCTATCACGGCAATAACTAAAATATTGGGTTCTTAAATTTATTTTGGATATAAAACTTCTTTTGCAAGTGAATTGCTGTCTGTTTTAAGCATTTTACTATCACTATTTCGCGTTCGTTGTCATATGCCAAAGTTTTAATTTTCTGGCAGAATCGTTATCTGAATGGACAAATAATTAGCCATGTGATACAGTGAGTATTTCAGTTTCATGTACACGTGTAAAATAAAGCAGGGTATATTTGGCAAAACATCCAAGTCAGCTATGGTAAGGAATGTCGAGTAGCGTTTGTTATCGGTAAAACAAAGTACTGCATTCCCAGCATTACAACACTCGTTTTCAAAGATCCCCCCCCCCCTCCTCTAAATACTAATAAATTTCAAGTTTATAAGTGACAGTCGCCTTATGGGCTGGAACGAGGTGCTTTGAGCTGTCCAATTAAAATCTCCCCCTACTTCTTCTTCCCCCTCCTCCGAACACAGAAGTGTCCCCTTTTCCGCTTTTCATCTCGACGCGAGTCGGTGCGCCGCCGTTAAAGCCCAGGGATCATGCCTCACCTCTGTTTCCCCCACCCCCCTCTCACCCACTGTTTCTCATATTCCACGACCAACCCGAAGTTCAAATGAAACATTTCGTTTCGTGTACGTCTCGCCCCGCTCCACAGCTCTTAAAAACACGCAGGCCGCCGGTTTAAGTCCCATATACCCGACATGTGTCGAGTACTTGGCTTGCCACTCGGGTGCTACAAGGAGCTATGTCGCAGGTTCCATTGCCGCGCGCCGCTTAATAACTCGACCCGGTAGCGTGGTCAGATATCTGTGATTGGAAATATTACAGGCGGTGGGAAGGTCAACTTGGGAAACACAAACCTGCCGTGATCCAAATTTCTGTAATTGGTGCTTAGTATTCTACAACTTTGTAGTAGCCTTAATCCAGCGTTTGTTAATCAAGGGGGTTTATTTTTGTTTTCCACATATTTCTACATAGTATCTCGTGACGGAGAGAGAGGCAGGGGAAAGTTATAACCCCACACATCTCTTATCCAAATATATATCTGAAGACCGAAATCGTTTAAGCCGATACCACATGCAAAGTTTTCCGAAAAGAGGATTTGTTAATAATATTATTAAAAACATAAAAGTTGAATACCCAAGTACAACAAATCATGAAGTTCCAAAGAAAAAACAATAACCCTGCTGAAATAGGGGGGTTGTTTTCCCGAAATAATAATTTCACCTTTTTAGGTTACACAAAATTAAGTATTTAAGTGTCACATTTTTTAAATCTAGTGCAGTATTTGAATTTTCATACTATGGGTATTTTATAGAGGAATGGGTTTTTTTAGTTTGTAGATTACAAATAACCAAGATTAATTTTAAATGAGATATACTTATATCTTCTCCAGAAATACAGTACACAATACGTCACATAAGTCATGGACACGGGAAAGAAATGTTGGAATAAATTCCGCTGTATTCCGTAAATATTAATCTGTGCACGTAAACAAGTAAGTATCCCCAGTCTAACATTCGAAGACCACTCAATGTGTCGCATTAGTATTCGAAGTGATTCGTAGTTCTCGCACAGTAAAATTCCAAAGTAGAAAGTTCTCATAATTTTCTATAATGGGTTTTTTGGATGGGTACCGTTTCGTAATACGCTAATACGTTAAGCGAAATTTTCCTATCTACAAACACAAGTGTCTACGCATACATCTGCCCAAAATGGCAAGATGTATTCGAGATTATTTTACTGCAATGCTGGGTGTCTGCTCTTAGGGGAAAATATCCGCGAGTTCAGTAACATGCATAGGCTAAGCTGAGCATTTAAGTGTTTTGCAGTTTATTTTTAGTTTACGATAAATTAGGGTAATAAAATACAATTTCTACAAAAAATATTGTATATGGGAACCTAGTTATCTGTACTGGAGTGAAAATGGATTTATTTAGTGTGGAAACTAAACTTATAATAAAATGTTCTTTTTTTTCGTAATAAAATTGTATTGGGAACTACAATAATATAGACAGAACTACAATATGTATTGTAGATTTAATTTATTTTAGTTAACACAAATTTCTTTGTGTTTGGAGTTTTATCTAATTTAAATCATAAACGACTGTGACACAGTAAGGTTCAGAGAGACATTGCGTAATTACGTCTGTATAGAAATATATCTGAGAAAGTAAGGACAACTTTTACAATTTGTTTTATGCTACAAATATTCTGCCAAATAACGGGTGGTAGCATAGTACAGTACACTTTTACCCCGCATGATGTACTAAAAGTCTATGAAGTGGCAATGAAAAAGCCTAACTTCAAGAAATTTTAAATTTGTATACCTCTGACAAATATTGAAAATGAAATAAGACGGAACATAATCAACACACGCTATTACTCTTCTGAGCACGTTTTTATAATCCTTTAAAACGAGGAGTGAATGTTAGACAAATGAGGGAGCCATCAATTTTCATCATCCTTTATTGGCATACACTATTCTTGGAGATTCCTAAACAAACGATGCTTGAAGATAATACTCACGCATTATCTTATATTTTTTGGTAACAATTAACTTCACTTAAAGTTGTTAACCGTTAATATTTGCTAAGAGACAAAACTCACTCAAATTATAAGAACGTTAAAACCAAAAACACCAAAAATAATCTGGCATTCTAAAATTGCATTCAACTTTGTGCAAGTTTGAGTTCAAAGCTGCGGAATACCTGACAAAACTGGCCATTAATTTGATATGACAGCACACACAAACCGCTATGTTAAACCAACCACTTTTAAATTTGATATACTTCACAATTACAAAATTATGTAGCAAGATCACGAATACAGAAACGTGTTCCCAGAATAAGTTGATAGTGAGAGAAAATTATAGCGGTTGCATGCAGTGGGAAAAATATAAGGTGAAAATTGCCACCATATTATTGCGTGGAGCAAGCAAGTTCAGCACAAAGCCAGCTAACCTGTACAAATTATAAAAATTAAGTAGGATAATTTTAATATTGCCTTATCAAAAGCCATGAAATAAGAAATTGGAATAATATAGAATGATATTATACCGAAAGTTTTAGTTTCACGATATAATAAGGAACAAATTATTTTGAAACGGGTTGATTAAATTTGTAATGTATAAATATAAAAAGTCCTTCGTTTAAAGTAAAAAGTAAAATTGCAGGATATCATGCCTTTCAACGTGAAATTACTTTTTAAAAATATTAATTTAGAATCATCGTATTTTGTGATAAAATTATAAAATATGTAGACTTACACAATGATGAAAAACTGAATTCATTTCATTATAATATTTTAAATTTTATATTTCTTACATTATAGGACTACTGGAATAATAGCACTTTAGGTTACAGAGCATGCCTAAAGGCTTAACAGGTAGCCTAATTAGGCAACAGTTTGACGAAGAGAGTTGTAGTTAGGAAGAAATGACGATTGTTTCCCTTATGACATGTTAACGTGGGTTGATACAGGTTATACTTGTACATTGGCTAACTTTATCGTTAGCTGATTTTCAACATAGGAATCAATTGCACTTAAATTGAATGGGTGCTTGCAAAGACGGGGGCTAACCCTCATTATCTTACAAAGGGGGAGAACAAGACATTTTCTTTCGTGTAGAAAAAAAAAATTTCAGCGCATAAAACTAATATCGTCTGCAGTTTGTCGTAAAACAGAACATTTGTTCTATGGGAGAGTGGTAAGTTGGTGGTATATTTAAAAGAATATCAGGATATATATTGATTCAGATATTACATTAATCATAATCGCAGCCATTAAAAACTGGTTGCTCTGGAATTTCTCATGGGGTGTCAATGACCGGCTATGTGTAAAACTGGTGGAACCTAGGAATGACCTACTCCAAGTAATCTAATATGTCCTCGATCTTTGCTTGATTAAGTACTCTTCTGCTGTTGTACGTTTTATAAATCTCTCGGAGTCATATTCCTCAATGAATCAATATGAATACTCAAGGAATAGATACAATTTTTATTCTTTTTTATTATGATCATGCAAAACTTGCTTAACACAACCTTACGTTTATTTTCCGACACTAATATCTTGGTTACTTTTTCTAATTATTGTGTAATACTTAAAAGCATATCAGTCGTCACTTTGTGCTAATCTAATGGATTTTTAACTCTTGCTCTTTTAACTAAGTCCATCCATTCATTCGGGTACAAATACACAGTAAACAGCGTTTCATTTGCAGTTTTCATTGTGAGACAAACCCAAATATATTCTACAGAACCAAATATTTGCTAAACTGCCAGTCAAAACAAAGCTATATACGGTATAGGCCTTTCTGTATAATACTTAGCCAGTTTTTGCAATTATTTTACTGTCGATTTGTAAATCGTAAGAATTTTACAGCTTTGTATTTAATTAACCACGTATTAGCACACGTGGCCGCAGATAGTTTGCATTCTCAACAATACATGCCGATTCATAACTCAATATGTTTACATTTGATGGCTAACCCGAGTCTGCGAGCACCCACTCAATTGCTCACGAACTCTATACTCAAAGAAAGTGACAAATACGCATTTACTATTAAATAGAATACGTAAAATTACCCTATATTTTGTTACTAATATGTTTTTTCTATTTATGTTTATAATGTTCATGTTAAAACTTCAACTGAAAGTATGTTCGTTAAATTATATACAAGAAGTGCATAAATTATACATTGTTTGTTTTATTATGATAATAACGAGCTACTCTTGAATGTACGAGTATGTTTCCGTAAAGTATGAAAAATTTAATTTTTCGTTTATAATCTGAATCAAAAATAATTTCCGTTTTATAGTTTAAGCAATGCCATACAAGCAGGTCTATAAAAAGTGGCCTAGTTTTTCGGAGTAATTTAACTTCAAACCGTTATTAAGAAACCATTCGCGCTTTTTATGAAATCTATATTACCAACACTGCAATATTTATAATTATAACTGTAGATTATAAAGAGAGATTAATGTCATAACAATAGATAATTAATCAGTACTTTCGTATTGGCGTGTTACTCAGCTTTAGAAGCTATTTTATATTTTGCTTATTAAAAATAGATACACTAGAAGACTAGATGAATACTATATTCTTAAATCATTGTTCTATGAATGATACGTTTTTAACGATGCTCATTTCTGCAACTCAGACTGAACGCCAGTATTTTCCCTGTTCTGTGCAAAACACAACACGTATTTAAAAAGAAGTTTCCAAAAAAAAAAAAATGTTTACACCCTTCAGGAGATACAAAGCAGTTACATAAGTATAGTTGACAAGCCATTTCAGATAAAATATTTTTATCATGGAAGAAATCGACGAAGAATCGTAAAAAAAACTATAACACAGCACACGGCGTGAAAGTAAGATCTGTGAATCCTTACAGATTTTTACTCCAAATGGGACACAGATTATTATCCCCGAGCGTTTTAGTATCCGTATGGTTGAAGAACGACAGCTTTCTGGGGTACTTATGGTTTCTTTTTTTTCAAGTATGTTAGTACTCATACCACTGGAGGACGTCCTTACGCAGCAGAAATGAGCGAAGGCCGAAACACACAAAGCATCGGTACAAAACGTAAGTACAACGGAAGTACCTGGCGAAGAAACACGAATGTATATACACAAGTGTTGGGAAGGTAAAATCTTCCCCGAGTCGAGAGAAGTTTGGATGACGATGCCAGGCTGTGGGGACGAACCGCGAAGAGAACTCCTAGCGATGCGGACCTAAACGACCCAAGAGAAAACTAAAAGCAAGTGGATGCACGCGAAAACAAAAGTGAGTAGTAAAAGCTACAGATGTTAAAGATAGTGGACGTGCCTTACCACGCTCGGTGCGACGGAGAGTTGCCTAGAACGCGCCGGGCCTGTATCCAGCTATAAAGAACGAACATTTGAAGATCTTGCTCCGATAATAAACCGTCATCGTCATAGCTCGACATTCACCTATAAGAAAACAATAGAAAATAAATAAAAATGATAAGAAACATCACCGCTAGCGAGTGGGGCGGAAAAGAAAGAGCGTTGATTTCGAAGACAACGAGCTATTACAATCAAGACAATCACCTCATTCAGAAACCTATAACCTGGTTTTACTTTTAGGCTGTTGGGGATAAAACATACAAATGGCCTCAAACGGTTTTTTCCATTATAAGTTCTTAAAACAGTGGGAAAATAGATCGTTCTCCTCGAAAATTACTTTCAGAAATCCATTATTCCTTTGTCTAAACTGTCCAATAATACATTTTTACTTAGACATTAACATTTTAATCGGCAGTATTATTCAAATTAAAACGTATTAGAACTAATGTAAACATTATTAATTTAAATATAACAGTCGAATAAATTTATTTATTTTTGGTTTATGCACTGATAAAAGTTAACGTAGTGAAAAAATTATACAAGTTATTCATTGAAAAGTTTTATATTTCGTGCGTTCAGTACTAAATTAAGGTACTATTTATTTTAACTGTGGTTTTTCTTTACCTAAGCAAAAATGTGAAAAGACGAATACTTACTTTAGTGTTACATTGTTGGCAAATGCGATTATAATGGTCGTAAGAAACACAGTATGTATTTTTAGTGTTTACACTCAATTTATGAGCGTAAATTTGACGCAAATTTTACTTGCGGTAGGGCTTACACAGAAGCTCTTGTGCCACTTTCTATGTTAGAGAAATAGTAACATACTGCATTGCATGATACGTTTGAAACAGCTTAGAAATTTTTGATTAAATTTTAGAAACTGTTACCTTCTACATACCTAATGCCTAGGGGCCATTGCACTTGTTCTACGTTACCGTAAAAACTATTCTACTCTCAAACATTTACTTTACTCTCCTAACTTTCTTCCCAAGAAATATTTTTCTTTGTCCAGTTTCTCAATTTATCTTCCCTTTATATTTTGTTTAAAACTATACTGAAGGAAACATACATTCAAACGCGATTGTCTTATCTGCATGTGCCATTGCCATCACTGGGAAAACTTTCTTACTTGTGTTATTTTTTTTTAAGCATTATAAGCATACGCTATTACTGAATCAAGCAACAAACATATAATTCATTCCTGAGGTGGTCAGAGAAGCAATCTGGCGGAACAGGAAAAAAAAAAAACTAATAGGCCTACATATTAATTGAAACAGAAAATTTAAGCCAATGAACAAAACTGAATAAAACAAGCAACTGACTTGAACGTTCACTTAATATTAGTTTGTTTCGTGGTGGATTCACGGAAATTGAATATCAATTTAAAATAATTTTAATCCGGCGCAGGCACAATTACTTTTGCCAGGCTGATTTTTCACGCGGTGTCGAAAATCTGTAATTTCCGCTTGAGTAGTGTGTTTCGCCACAGACGTTATTCCAACACTTACGTATAGCGCGTGCCACTCCACTGACTTGTTTTTCTGTCTGACAAGCAGCTTCCAATGAAATTTCCTAGAAGTCGTCTGCCGCCTTCTGTCGAGGCAATCCGCGTGGCGTGATTTCCATGCTGGTTGCATACGTAGTAGGGTTTCCTCAGCACAGTATGCTACATCATCATCACAACGAACTTCGGCAGTTTTTGAGATGTGGTGGAAATCATCTTTCGTGGGTGAATTCACAGTCGCGAGGTTCTGCTTTGGCTGCTGGAGGCTTTCATGAAACTCGACGAGGACCAGACATTAGGCGATGTTTCTCATTTGGATTAAAGGGGTTACAATTCCCATAAGATTTTTGTCCCAAAATTCAAGAGGCAAATTTTAAACTTAAAAGATTTACGTTTCCGAATGTTTCTTCGTCCGTGCCTTTTGGCTTTCTCTGCGAATTTCACCTGCCGTAACGTATTGTGTACATTGCGAAGTTTATCGCAGGCATTTATGAATGGTACGTTAGCTATTGAAATCTTTTCATCAGGCTTGGTTTTTTTTTAAACTAATTTACAAAGGTGTAATATCATTTTTCTGAAATTTTTAATGGGATTAGAACACTGCCCATACTGACTACAAACTTGAATTGCACGAAGAAAACTACGCCGTAAAATACTACGAAGTTTAAATTCGCGTGGCTCTATTTTAAGTTCAGCACTGGCGGAATCCAAATAAATCTCGAATACAAATCTCGACGAGGTTCTCATTCGCATCTATCTGAAAAATTTCCTCTCAGTCGAGTTCAACCTACTAAGAACTATCCTAAATAAATCTCGAATAAAAATCTCGACGAGGTTCTCATTCGCATCTATCTGACAAATTTCCTCTCAGTCGATTTCAACCTACTAAGAAATATCCTGAATAAATCTCGAATAAAAATATCGACGAGGTTCTCATTCGCATCTATCTGACAAATTTCCTCTCAGTCGATTTCAACCTACTAAGAAATATCCTGAATAAATCTCGAATAAAAATATCGACGAGGTTCTCATTCGCATCTATCTGACAAATTTCCTCTCAGTCGATTTCAACCTACTAAGAAATATCCTGAATAAATCTCGAATAAAAATATCGACGAGGTTCTCATTCGCATCTATCTGACAAATTTCCTCTCAGTCGAGTTCAACCTACTAAGAACTATCCTGATTACGCGAGCATGTAGCTGCCACGGGAAAGCCTTTGTTACGTGAACTTGAGGTCCGCGTGTGTATCGACCCATCAGTGCTATTATTTGAACAATGCGAGTGTGATTGCCGTGCAGCTCCGGCTTCGATAGGGCAGCTCAGGCCAATCTCGCCGGATTTTCTTTTCTTGCGGGAATCGTGAGCGTTTCGGATAGGCAGCGATCCTAACGACAGTCGTGAGAAGCGACGAGGGCGAAAAAGTTAATCTGTCGGCGTTCTCGGGTTGGCACGAAATTGTGTGTGCCTTGTGAGCTCACGGAAGACGGCAAAGATGGTGAGGCGAAGAGATTGTGAGAAGAAAAAAAAAAGGGGGTTGGTGTTTGTACGTCTCGCCATGTTAATGGCGCTCTTAGTGATTTCTTGTTTAACTGTGGCTGACTTTTGTGAGGGGGTGTGGCGTGGGGGAGGAGAAAAATAAAAGGGGGAGGTCCAAGGTAAATAAACTTATCTGGGGTGGGAATGGAAGGGATGGCAAGAGACAAACAAATCTCGTAGCCATCACCCCTCCCTACCCTTATGGTTCCACCCAAAATTGCTCTGGGCGTCTCCACCCACGCAGCCCCGAAGTTTCCAAATAAACGCTAGGGGTTGTTAAGGTGGGTTTGGAGAGGGGGTTGTTGCGATGTAGGCGTTTTCCTTCGGGGGAGCTTTCGACAATGAAATACGTGTTGTTGTGATGACAGTGGCGCCGCATGGGAAGTGAAAACTCTCGTTTCCGGACCAAATATTCGTGCTCCAGAAGTTTGTAGCCTCCCACAAACAACGCGTAAATCATGGAGCTTTATCTCCTGTGAACCATAACAGAAATAATGAAAACCTTTAGAAAGTGTGTACTCAAAAACATTTTTTGTTTGGTTATTTTAAGTTTCGCCACAAAGTGATGTAAATGATAATATCCCTAGAACTTCCTGCTATCCAAATCACAAAAAAAAATTCTGTATTTTTAAAAGTTTTTTATTAATTCCGGGAATTTTTTAAAGCATCGTTAATCCTTACAGGGGCAATAGAGGAGATGCAGTACATGTCATAGAATGTTACGACTGAAACAGTCTGAATTACACTTCAGAACTCTTTCGACCGCCACAAAAATTATTTACTAAAATAACGTATTCTGCTCGACCATTAAGGATTTTGACACTTTATAAACAAGAATCTTGAAGAAGGCAAAAATAAACATATTATTTCCAATGTCGTGGGTCATAGTTAGGGAATTGTGTGACAATTATATATAAAGTCATTACATTTTTGTAACTCAGCAGTATTAAAACTGGATGATTAAAAGCGGAACTAGTTTACATCGAGCAGAAAAAAATATTGTACGTAAATTTAAGTACTTTGTTTCAAATTACGTAATTCATTTTTTCCTTACGATTTTTGCAGTAAAGAAACGAGACTTACACAGAGAAGCTTTGCCGATTTACTTTGTATTCATTCCTTCATCATTAATCCCAACACTTCGAGCGAAGTTGAATACACTAAATTTTGGTCTGAATTCATTGTTGAAGCCAATTTCATAAGTACAAAAATTAATTCCTGTGTTTGATTAAATGCTTTGCGAAGCACCTAGGGCCACCTGAATAACACCGCCAATGCCAGTGGTAAAGAAAAATGTGTCAGACAAAAGTTTTTTTAGGTCCAAGGCTCTAATAACTTGATAGTGATAATGTCCCCGTATGGGACATGGTATGGAATGGTAAAGAATATACGAATGTAAATTTTTTTAAAATTTAAATGGAATGATAGTTTTTATTAGAACCCGTCGACAGTACGCATGATGATGTAATAAGTAAAATAATAACATTAATTAACACCCCTCGACAGTCCCTATAAAGATGTAATAAATACGATGACATTTGCCGGTCATTCGAGATCGCTGAAGGTCAATGACGAAGTAAACTGTGCCTCCGCACGGAACAATGGGCCATTACTCTGCGCTGTGCTGTTGCAGCGATCAGACAAATTCTTCGCGAAGTTATTCGAACTGGCACAATGTACACGACAGTCGAAAGAGTTGATAAGGTTTTTATTTATGGCGAATGTCACCGCAGCATTACATCAGCAGTGCGATTGTGTGCTGAGAGAAATCTTGATCGTGCTGCAGCAACACGATCTATCCTTGCGAACAAAATAAAAACATTTCAAGAAATTGGAAGCGTGGAAAATAAAAGACGCTGCGGTAGCCAACAGTCCACATGTCAGCACGAGGCAGCTTGAACGTGAGAGTGGGATCAGTCAACCGAGTATTCTGCGAATATTGCACAGCAACAAATTTCATCCATTCCACATGTCACTTCATCAACAGCTACATGGAAGTGACTTTCGACATCGGGTACAGTTCTCCGAATGGTATCTACGAAAACTACAAACCGATGACACGTTCCTGTCCAAGATTTTGATTACCGATGAAGCGGCATTTACAAACCGTGGACAGATTAACCTTATCAACATGCACTACTGATCAGCTGACAACCCACGCTGGCTGAGAGAAGTGGATAAAAAGCGACCATGGTCTGTAAACGTGTGGTACGGTATTGTACGTAATCGCCTAATCGGCCCCAATTTTATTGATGGAAAATTAAAAAGCACCAAGCATTTACAGTTCCTAACAGACGTGCTGCCGCAATTATTGGAAAACATCCCACTGGACATAAGGCAATCCATGTGGTACCAAAACGACGGACATCCCGCTCATTCTGAACAGATAATAACAGCGGTTATTAACAGAACTTTCAGTGGTCTTCTGTTCGGTCGGTCTGGAAACACGAAATGGCCTGCACGTTCCCCAGACTTAGCACCTATGGTATTTTATACGTGGGGAACATTAAAACAACGGGTCTACAAAGACTCACCGATGACTTCCGAAGAAATCAAATGCCGTATTACACGAGCTTATTCTGCTGTACGTCCAGATGAAATTCGATGTGCGGTATGGTCCTCTCAGAATCGCTTTACAGTATGTATCAATGCGCAAGGTCACCAATTTGAACACCTGATATCATAATAAAATAACAAAGGAATCGTAGCTTGAGGCTGGCTCCCGTTTGTTTAAACAAACGCCAGCTACATTACGGCTACAGGATGGCTACAGGATGGCTACAGTCGCTACAGGACGGCGCTAAGTCGGCTCATTGTTCCGTGCGGCGGCGCAGTTTGCTTCATCATTGACCCTCAGCGATCTTGAATGACCGGAAAATGTAATCGTATTTATTAAATATTCATACACACTATCGAGGGGTATTAATAAAAATTATCATTCCATTTAAATTAACGAAGTTGACCCTTGTATCTTCTGTACCCTTCCACTTGCGGGGAAATTATCACTATCACGTTATTAGCGCCTTTAACCCAAGCAACTTTTGTCTGAACCATTTTCTTCTACCACTGAAATTGAGGGTGTTATTCAGGTGGCCTGCCTGAGGCGCCTCACACGGCATATACTGACTGTAAACCATCTAGAGGGTTGACTCGGATAAGGAGTGTTTTATCAGAAAATAGTTTATTGATCCATTTAACCCTATATAAGAACTTCCACATCCATGTTCTGAAAATGTGTACATGTACACACACACACACGCATATATGAGTGTGTGTATACACGCCTACGTACACAAGTAGACGCGGGTGTTAAATATACACACATACGTAGATATTATATAGACTCTAAGAAACAGTTCGGAAATTCACCACACCAGAGTTTAGGAATGATACGAAAACTGTTGTAGTGAAGTTTTTTCCCTTACACAAACGTGGTAGCGCTCCTGAATAGGTTCATGAAACAGTCAAATGGGTACTGTCATTACCAAATCCACATAGCAGCCGTACAAAACACTCCCGTATTCTTGTATTAATGTATGGTAACTGTCCTTCACTACGTATGGGTTAAAAATTTTCATTACATTTTAGGAAGTTTGCCATAAATATTTCTTAAAGTGTAATACGTTTGTGCGTGTCCTAATTTTCATCACATTAGGTAAATTTTTTTATATTAATAACTTAGTAGTAAAATATTATTCGCAACAGGTTCGTTTGCTTAGTACGTTCCCAGATAAATTTAATTTTACGTTTTCTTAATTGGTCTTCGTTAACGTAGAACCGTAACATGATGGCTTATTTAACGCAAGATTATTCATCCCACAACATCGTTGCAACAGCCACGCACCTAATGACGTAACTGATAATGAAATTCTGAAGATGGAATGGATTAAGTAAAAAGATAAAATACATCATATGTGCGATGTTAATGACTGTGTTATATAATACATATTCAGTAAATAACTCTAATTTATTGTCTTTAAAATTTTAAAAACACAGCAGACTTCCTAAACAGTTCAGCACTTATTCTGTCATACCTGGATGCAAATATTTTGTTCTTCAGTCATTGAATTGCCAACGAAAGAGAGATGCGTATAATAATTAATTATCCGCAAACATATCGACCAGCAGTAATGCTAATTCACTGCTATTTTTTGACAGCGAACTTGTTAATTATCTAATTCTGCAGGTCAGAAAAGAACGTGTCTTTAAGTGAATTTAGGTGGAGAAGAGAGAGGTTTCGTGATTTAACCAATGAGTATCATATCGACATCAACGTTATTAGTGAAAATTTTAAACTGTGATCTTCTTCGTAAACATGTGCACTGCCAAGCAGCTGAGCTCCGGCCCCCGCGAATTCACGACGTTTTATTTTACGAGAATGTTTGTTAAGCAGAAGTTGAAATTATTTTTGCTCGTTTTCCACGGGTTTGTATCGCGTGGCCGTGTTAATAACAAAACAGATTTTCGTGCACATAAATTGTTTTTTAAAAGAGAAGCCGCTAGAATTAGATAGCTAAGCTTTGCAAGTTAGTTCGCATAAAAATAAATGCACAAGCCTTGATTCCGCCACGTTGGTTGAGGCGCGACACTTGAGTTTTCAAAGGCTCGTTAAAATTTTAATAAACATTGCACTCAGAAAAAGGCAAGATATGGGCTACTTAAATTAAAGAAGTTCTGGTTTAAACACAGAAAATAAATCGCCAGTTATTCCTGGAGATAATATTTCACTAACAGTATCTAGCATTTACGTAATAAATTTTACATTTAACTACAATACAAATTTACCATAAAATTTAAAAATCAATTTCAATTTTTTTTATTTGTTTCAAAACACGTGCAACATTTTTGAATATTAATTTTTAATATTTTTCGCGCAGAAAACTCAAGTACGTTCTCTCAGATGGCATGTCAAGCGTTACTTTAAGCAGGTTAGTTTACAGACATCCGAAGTTTTTTATTTACTGATGCAAGTTAGTTAGTCCCCCCTAAAGATAAGTTAATTTATTTTTCATGCATTTCGTGTTATTCCCATATCTTCGCATGTAGCCACACAGCCATTTCTTGGCAATCACAGGAAAACGTCAACTTCTTTCTTAATTATTTATCCAATTAGCCGTGTAATGTCTTAATAATTATTTACCTGTAAAACGAAAATATTAATAAAAAATACTACTGTTTCGTTTGTTTAAGTTATAAATTTATAAGCTATACTAATTAACTTTCATAAGAAAAATAAGTCCATGTTGCTAAGACATCAGGCCTGTTTACAGACAGAAAAGTTCCTGGTTCAAAACTCAGGTAAATTATAGACGTGGGTACTAATTTTGTACCTTAGTTACATATGTGAGCCTTATCTCAATATAATAGCATACAGACATATAAAAGGGTTCTATGGTAGGTACAATAAATTCCAGATTTAGAAAAAAGCATTTTTCTTGCTCTTGACAAATTTTTGGAATTATGAATTTATTTAAAGATAACATTATTTATGTCCACGTACCTAGAGATACTGTAGTTAATTTTAAAGGCATGTGTTTGTAAGTGCAAGCAGGACAAGTGTATTATTAGCTTAAAAGATTAAACTTAACAAGAGCCACGCAACATTAAAAATGGCCGAAACTCGCAAATGTTTTGTAAAGTTGAAATAGTAAGTTAAAACATTCAAACGGCGAGTTTTCCGTGAGAAATTGCGCGGGGGAAAAAAAGTTTAAATCTAGAAGTGACGTATTCCCCGAGATAGGCCGTATTGCGTGAATACGAAAGCAGCGTAATAAAGGAAGTTGGTTAAGTTGGCTCACCTGTTTGGGAAGGAAAAGTGTAAGTTCCTGTTGTCCAGGGCGCCGACCACTTCGCACCTTCACATGGAAATACCCGGAGACAACTCCTGAACCTGAAACAAGCATAGAAAAATATTGTTTCCGTGAAAACTCATTTTTAAATTTGCCGTTTAGAAAATTCCTCCCCGTGTAGATACCCTTACACTGTATAACAAATATACGCCCAGCGCTTTTGTATAAGCAAAGAAAAGTATATATTTGACACTGTTTTGTTTATCATAACTAAATATTGCTCTTATCCAAACGGAATGATAATGAAAACTTAGATTTGTTGATATTAAATTTTCCATTGCATTTTTCTGTTTTATGGCAACTTTAATTTTCTTTATAGAATAGAAGAAAAATTCCTTGCACTTGCTTTGTTTACAGTGAATAAATTTCGCTGTGTACCAAAGAAAAGGTTTAAGTGATATTACAATTTTTCTTTCGTTGATTACTGTTTAAAGTACCTAATTAAACTTTCTAAATGCTACGTTTTCCAACAACCAATTCCTTAGATCATTGACGTAATGGTTTAACCTTCAATTTATCATAGTGACTACTGCTTAAGTATTGTAACCACAATGTAAGGTTGCCAACGTCATTAATATAGTGATCAAACAGAAATGTGGTTTGTGGCAAACCTACTTTACAATGGTTCATATTTAACGATGAATCTTTTACATCAACAAAACCTGTGTTATAGCAAGAAAAGTATTTTTAGAGTGTATTCAGTCCATAACGGACTGGAGTGGCTATCGCCATTCCACAAAGCTTGACAGCGACAGTGAAACATTCACGTATAAGCAATGATTAGATGGTACCAACAGTCGATCTCATTACTGTCGCCATATTAACCGTTTATACGGGTTGGGGGTAGGGGCACCTATTTTTCGCGAAAATATTTCAGTACACGTTGTGTTCCAACGCACTTAAGTATGGAACAACTTTCGTGATTGGATCATCTGTACGCTTATTATCTGTCTGTCCGCGAATCACGGATGGTCAGTATCGGAGGATCTTAATTCTTATTGCCTCACTCATTTAACAGACTGTCTTCACACAAATACAAGCGGCCAATAGTCAAATGAAGACCGCAAGTGTGCACATAGGATATTGAAGTCTAGCCTCCACGTAAATCTTTTCACGACAGACAGGTGGCCCTAGTTGAGGGTGCATAAAATTGGTTCTTATGAGAGCATTTTTTTTCTCACCGTATGTAACAGTCAACGTTTTCCGCAACAGACCATCGTGTCTAGCGATGCCGCCCTAGACAGGCCATGGAACAAATACCCCACCACTCTCCCCTCTAATCATTTACGCAAACAGGAAACCTTAGCTGTCCGCCATGTGTTGAGGGTGGGGAGGTTCGTGCTGGGGGAGGGTTGGCCCCCTCGTCGGAGAACCTTGCGTGTTGTTACCACGAGAAGCCATTCGCTCACGCTGAGCCAGTAAGTGAGGGTCGTGTCACGTGAATGGCCAGGGGGGGGGNTAAGAGCTGCCCCACGTTGGGCGCCATAAAGAGGTGATTACAGACGGACGGCTGGCTGGGTGGGGCTGTTGCATCGGACCTTCGCAGTCGGACCAGGCGAGGGAGGTAGCAAAACCGTATCGTCCAGGCACGCCGTTGGTGTTTCATTCCGGAAAAGCTAAAAACAGGGTTTCTTTAATGAAAACCGTGAGGCAGATGCTAGGAGAAACAAATAAAAGCGCATGTACTTCCGCACACGCAGAATTACTTAACGCCTTAACTGAAGCGTGTTATGATTCACATCATACTGTCAACAGGAAATTAACTATTCATGAGTATTTGCATGCAATCTCTCGTAATTTAACCCGTTCAGTCTCGGCGTCTATGATTGTGGACATGTTGCACATGACTGATATTTTTAAGCCAGTACTGTATACAGTCAGGAATTGGTACGCAGGTCTATAAAAGTCTTCCTTGTGGCTAACCTGATTTGTGGAATGTTCTCTACATCTTTGTCATGAATGGGTAATACCAATATCATCGATCACGCAGCACTTGAATCATTGGTTGTAAAAAAAAATGCTTAGCAAAAGTACAGCTTATAACAAAAATAAATTACGTTATTGCAATACTTGAACTCGGAAATTAATGTGTTACCTAACCGGTTAACAAATGCATTTACAACTTTATATTACTTTAGTTTAGAATGATAACAAAATATAGTACTAACACCTCGACTGTTTTACACACCTCAAAAAAAAATTTTCAGTCACCTGTATCTTCTTTGCTCTTGAAGGATGTTCTGCTTAAAAGTTGTTTCATTACAACATGAAATCTGAATGGAATGTAACGACACCTGATATGTGTACGTGGGCGTAATGCAAGTAGTCTAAGTACAGTCCGGAAGAGTGCGCTGTTTCTGTATGCAACCCTTGGACACAGCATGTAAAGAAAGTGTGTGTCCTGTGCAGCTGTATGGAACATGCCTCGACGAGTCATTACCGCATTCGATCGTACGCGCATGGTGACTTTACGTGAGCAAGCAAGGCCTCTCTGTGAGGGCAGTTGCCCGCCTCGTTGGTGTACAACATAGTGACGTTGCTAGGACATACAGCCGCTATCGTGTTGCACACAATGTTGCAGTTGGTCCTCGCAATGGTCTCCCACCGTCAACAACAGAAACTGGACGACCCTCACGTGAGAATACTGGCTCGCAGGAACCGAGAAGACACCGCAACCGAACTGCGTAATGCCCTCCTGCAGGCGACAGGGAGAGCTGTCTCTACTCAGACAATCTGAAGCCATTAACATAGGGACAACCTGCACGCAAAGGTTACCTGGCGAGCACCTGCACGTGCACCCCAATACCGTGGCCGCCAGGTGCAGATGAGCAAAGGATAACTTGTCCTGGACCCTGGCAGAATCGTCTGGTCCTCTTCACTGACGAGTGCCGATTGTGCCCGACGCCTGATAATCGTCGGAGGAGAGTTTGGAGAGAGCGAGGTAACGCCAGACGAGTCCTGTACACCATCCCACAGGTCCAGCAGGGAGGCGGACCCGTCATGTTTTGGAGCGGCATTATGTATGGACGTCGGACGCCACTCGTCGTCGTCGAAAGCAATATTACAGGTATACAATACCGGGACAGCATCCTCGGGCCCGTTGTTCAGCCATACCGACAACATATCGGCGACAGATTCGTTCTGCAAGATGACAGTACGCGGCCGCACCACGCTCCATCTTGTTAGCAGCTTCCTCAGGGAGGCCCAAATCAATCGGATGGATTGGCCTGCAGTGTCTGTGGACATTAACGAAATTGAACATGCCTGACCCCAGCTGAAACAGGCAGAGTGTAACGGAGCAAGAATCCACCTCTCATCCTGGCCGACCTCCGGAGGGCTGCTGTCGAAGAGTGGGACAGGATAGAGCAGGACAGCCTCAACCACCTTGTGGACAGAGTTTCACGAAGGGTCAAATACTTCACTGCACAAAGTAGCATAACGCCATACCTAGAAGCAGAGTCTGAGTTCCATATTTGATCGGCGGATGCGCGTTGACTTAGAATATTGTTTGTTTTTTCTTATTAATTTGCGTTTTCTTCAAATCAGTCGGGTTATTCTTTACAGAGGGTGTGTATTTGCATCCCATGCTGTCACTTGGGTGGTAAGCAACCTGGTACCTCAGCACTCCAGGTGGTGCAAAAATTTTTTTTTTAGATGTGCATTCCAATAAATTTAATATTTGGAAAAAAATTGTTTTGGATTTTTATGAATACATCAGTAAAAAAATTTAAGAAAGAAAACAGTCCTGTTTCTGAGCTCCTTCGAAATATACTGGAGGAAGTTGCTGCATGTTAAAGAATTATTGATTAAAGGAAATTTTTGCATATCCTATATTCGTTTTTCATCTGTCCCAGGATGTTGTAAAATTAATTTTACTTAATATAACTTAAAATAAAATCTACAGTGGATTTTTCATTCCCTTGTTTTCGTTTTTTAATTGTTTGTTTTATTAGTATGTTCCAAAAAAATGTAAAAATTATTATTTTTTATATTCTTTTCATTAGGGTGAAATGAGAGAGCTAGCAATGTCTAAATATCAACAATANTTGTTTGTTTTATTAGTATGTTCCAAAAAAATGTAAAAATTATTATTTTTTATATTCTTTTCGTTAGGGTGAAATGAGAGAGCTAGCAATGTCTAAATATCAACAATCTTTAGCACAATCATATATAATAATGTATTTTATGCTATTCGATGTATTTATGCTACTTGACTACGTATTTAATGANATTTAGCACAATCATATATAATAATGTATTTTATGCTATTCGATGTATTTATGCTACTTGACTACGTATTTAATGAATATCTAAATGATATCGCGATGTGTCCGTAGGCTGTCGGAACATTTATTATACAAATTATATGGCCTACTTTCCAAGGAAACAAGATGTATATCAATAATAGATATAGGCTTAGTTATACTTAACCAGTATTTTTTTATATATAATGCCCTTGTAAAAAGTGTTGCTACAATTAGAATAGTGCTGTAAATAAAACATATTTTTGTCCTACAATAACATATTTAATGCATAGTGCATGTATGTTTATAACTCCAATGTTATACTTTTGAGACCAATAATTTAGTGCACAAATAAGCAAAAATAAAGTTATTATTAAATCCGTATATGTACTCAAATAAATGCAGGGAGGATGATATAAAACGGAGTTGGAACACTTTGGAACCGAACCACGTGGTTCACTCTAACACCGAAAACACTAACAAAACCACGACCAACCCCTCGGAAACAAGAGGAGGTAAAGCCCGTTATGAAGGAAGGGGAGAAAAATATTCAATTTCCGCCCAAAGCGTAACAGCATTCCCGTGTACGAAGCGGAATTCGGTTATTTATCTCGGTGGTGGGGGGGGGCGGAGGATCCTGCACACACGCGGAATACTATACGAACCCGAAAGCTGCCTTCTCTTCCCCCTCAATATTCTAACGGCCCGTCTTTCCTTCCGTTTATCTGCACACGCTCCCCACACTCCCCTATCGGACAGTCCTTTTCATTGTGTGTCCTTTCATTATGGCGCGGACCATGTGGGGAGAGGGGGGGGGGATAGAAACAGTAATGGTTGACACGTGCTTGCGAGAATTTGCGTATATGCCTGCAGCCTTCACTCCTTAATGCTGAACCAATGTAAACTTTTTACTGAGATTTTTTTTTAATGAAATAGTACCAGCTATCAATGATCGTTGTGAACTAGGCACCAGCGATTGGGGTCACTGGGATTCGATGAATATTTGTGTAAATAACTTTTATTTTAGTGAGATGCAGTTTCACCAACGATCAGTGAGAGTTCGGTGATTCCATTGATTCAATTCGCTACTGGTTCTTGGTAAAGACTTGTTTAACTGACGTTGTTTTCTGACAGTAAAATTAAATCCCCAAACCTGTACTTTTGTTTGAAAATTGCCAATGACCAACAATTTGTTCGACACACCNTGACAGTAAAATTAAATCCCCAAACCTGTACTTTTGTTTGAAAATTGCCAATGACCAACAATTTGTTCGACACACCCGGAAGAACACTTTTTAATCCAGTTACAAAATCTCAGCGTTAGAGCAACGAATCGGTTATATGAATTAATTTTAAATGGTAGCAACCATTTACATAACATAATATGCCCAGGTATGTAAGCTAGGGGTAATATAGCCTCCCACNTATTTTAAATGGTAGCAACCATTTACATAACATAATATGCCCAGGTATGTAAGCTAGGGGTAATATAGCCTCCCACAAAAAAAAAACATTTTGTATTTGTACTGTCTAGTCATATTTCAATGATTAGGAGCAATTACCAAAACCAAGTTTTAAAGTATATATAGCCGAAGAACTGTTGGACGGTGAAACTACGAACCTCGCTAAACGATGCACAAAGAGAAAAAGTATAATTCACGCTGTCACAGGTTCTCTTCCTCCGAACACTTTTATAGTGTTTCGAATGAGAAATAACAACATAAAAAACTTCGACGTCGATGGTGATTACGATAGCCGATAACAACGAAGATAATGCTAGTGGGAATAGAGGCGATGATGTTGATACTGATGATGGTGATGATAATGCTAATTACGAAGATTCTGGTAACGTGTAATGCTATGGTGATGGTGATGAATCGTGTTCATCTAAAACGTTGGTTTGGACGCCTGGGGCGTAAATACGCACGGCGATGATGAGGTGTTTTCCTGTCGTCTCCAAAAATATGTAAGAAGGAGACATGGGACCCAGTCCTGGACCAAAGAATAAATTCTCCACTACTTGGAAAATCTCTACCAACCCGGCTGGGAACTGAACTCGGGACTTCAGGCTCACCAGCGTGAGAGACGAAAATTGTCGGAGCAGTTGAATGATGGACCCTTATTGTGGCTGACAACCCCACAGGATCGAACAAGCTGACACATTTAGGTAGTTCTGAAAATGTTATTGTATAAAAGAATATCCCAACTTTGAAGGTCTATAATATCAAAACCAAACAACCCACAACCTTCATTGATCAATCAAATGAACCGCGGAACCATGAAGTTGGTTTACCATAAATTCATAAATGTTCAATGTAACCACCACAAGCGGCCCGAACGACATCTAAGAGTTACGAACGTCATCTAAACCGTAACATCGGACATGCTGACAAGAGCGTGGAACGAGTGTGATTATCGCTTAGATGTCGTTCGGGCAGCTCATGGTGGTCACATTGAACATTTATGAATGTATGGGAACCAAACTTCATGGTCCCGCGGTTCTTTGATTGGTCAATCAAGGTTGTACGTTGTATGGTTTTGATATTAAAGTCCTTCAAATTTGGAGTATTATTTTTTACTTATCATATATATATATATACATATATTATTTGCACATTGTTGCAAGCTGTAAGTAGCAAGATCGATGTGGATTAAATAAATCTAAGGCCGTGTGTAGCCGGTTGCTCTGTCCAATAAACCGACCTGTCTTTCCCCGTCAGCCTGAAGAACTGACGAGGTGAACGAGGTGGGTAGTCGGCGGGATGCAGTGCAAGTGAGAGTTGAGAGCACCAGGAGAAGACTCACTTGCAGCATAATCCCGCGTTTCTCCCGTACAAGAAATTTGACTTGGGTGCGCAGGAATGCGAACTCTGCTGGGGGATGGTGTGATAATCTCCCTTCGGTGACTGGAAAAAAAACTTATGTGACAAGTGTCTGTATTCGTGATGACAGCTGAANTGGTGTGATAATCTCCCTTCGGTGACTGGAAAAAAAACTTATGTGACAAGTGTCTGTATTCGTGATGACAGCTGAATTTTGAAATATTTAGAAAAATGGCATTCCATTTTTTCCAGAAATATAAAAAAAAATCTCCGCCGTTGGAGCAATAAAAACTTTACTTTCCATATTTATTAAAAACT
Source organism: Clitarchus hookeri (assembly GCA_002778355.1). NCBI lineage: Eukaryota > Metazoa > Arthropoda > Insecta > Phasmatodea > Phasmatidae > Clitarchus > Clitarchus hookeri. The sequence goes on along the minus strand of NQII01001202.1, from coordinate 480,212 downwards.
GTGAACTACATCAGAACTTTGCTAAAAAAAAAAAAAAATTAGACCTTTGTCAGTGCAGTAGATTACAAATAAATCATGAATTTATATTAAGAGTTTTGAATAGCTACAATATTTNTGGTGTGATAATCTCCCTTCGGTGACTGGAAAAAAAACTTATGTGACAAGTGTCTGTATTCGTGATGACAGCTGAAGTTTGAAATATTTAGAAAAATGGCATTCCATTTTTTCCAGAAATATAAAAAAAAATCTCCGCCGTTGGAGCAATAAAAACTTTACTTTCCATATTTATTAAAAACTGTGAACTACATCAGAACTTTGCTAAAAAAAATAGACCTTTGTCAGTGCAGTAGATTACAAATAAATCATGAATTTATATTAAGAGTTTTGAATAGCTACAATATTTAAACCATAATCTCTCAAAATTCTCGAAAAATGACAAGATACCTATATTTTAGGCCTGTAGAATAGTAAAGCAATCGGAAATTTTCGCCGGGATAAGTAGTAGGATTTTTACCTGTCAAACATTTAAGTTCAAAGAAGATACCACACACGTAAAATGAGTCAGTAATTTCAGTAACTTGAAAATATTTCATTGGAAAATTTAATTTAACAGGCTGTTAACTGGTTTCATAATACAGTACTCCAGCTATGAGTGTCCTCGGCAACAGAATTTGATGTAAAACACTGTAAATCACGGTTAAATACGAGATTTGTCACTTAAATAATTACTTAAGTATGAATTACTCAAGTAAAGCTGCTTTCGATAAGCCTAAGACATTTTCTTTGTATCTACTTTACAAAAGATCCATATTCGTTTAGTTTCAGGTTTACAAACTGGGGTATGAAAAATATTTTAATTTCCGTAATGTATATCACTGTGTATAACCGAGAAATTAAAAAAAAAGTTTAAATATTTAGTTCTGTAGTGGGATTTGAACGCGAATCGAAATATTGATAATCATTAACTTGAAAGACTCGCCTATCACACATTTACACGAAGTATTTTGTAAATATGGATTTTACATGAAAGTGACGAACACGCCTGTCTTAGTTTCAAGTCGTGTTAGACCGCTTGCTATATTTGCTGCTTATAAAACGAAGTTACGATAACGTGTTTCACTATGTGTACACAAGGTTTTGTCCTGTAGCAAAATTTGAACAAGAATCAAGGAACTGCCACTCTATGAGTGGTTCGCCACTCACCTACTACTATTTTACACGAAGTAGTGTTTTGAAGATGGGATTTATTCGCTTCAGTTATCATCTGCATTATTCGTGTCTCAAAAATCGAAAGGCGTAAGAATACGAAGAGCTTCCGTATTTCACATTTACGGAACTCATTTCCGTTCTTCGTCATCGAGGAGCGCCTTCCCGTAAACCGACTCTACATCTCCGTACAAGTTCCGCGTGAAACTACAGAAATTTCTGACGGTGCGGGGCCCGCATTCGGACGAGGTTCAACGATCACCAGAGACCGTGCCGGTGGCACCCGATCCGAGACGCCGTGTTGACACCGCGATGTTGTTTACAACCCTCCCCACTCCCAGACGCAGCTGTCATCTGTTTCGTCTCTCTGTGTGCGCGCGTCTGTGTTCACCAAGCAGCTCCACATGTCTGTGGCTTTCTCTCCCCGTCAAACAGGCGTCCNCTACACCGTCAGTCGTCGCGGACGCTCCTCATCCTTCGACGCCGTGGTTCTGTGCTCGGCGTCCTTGATGCAACGTCTTCTGTCTCTCCATCTCCCTCTATCTTTTCTCTCTCCCTCTCTCTCCCTCACGCTGGGTGAGAGAAGATGGAAACAAACCCATGTTTGACGACGTGTCGATGGACACGTTTCCCTAAACTGAGAAAGCATTTTCTAGGTAAACCTCCTTAACTGTAATGAGATATTAAATCTGGTAAATATCCCAATCATTGTATGGGATATTTACCGAACATTAGGCTGCCGATACAAAGAAGCTACTGCATGCAGCTGGGTTTTTCCCCATGTATTACACTTTTTCCTAAGCAAAGGTAGGAATGCTACCACGAATGTACATGGAAAAAATATGCCATTCGCGCTTTTTTACCACGCGTATACACTAATGTGGTAAATTTGCGAATAATTTCGTACAGTATGCAAACGTTTGGCGTATACAACCGTTTCACTTGACTACCATGAAATAACCAGCTACAATGAATCATCGCCATGGAGTGCGTAGCTTTCACGAAATTGAAACTATAGAAATTGCTTACGTACATGACCGGGATTAAAGTTTAAAATTACCCTTATCACTGACGACCAGTGGTAACAGCTCCGCTGGAGTCACTGACGGTCCACAGCAAGTCACTGAATTTTGAGGACTCTGCAGTGATTCCCAGCGTATTTCGCTTTCTTTTCAATTTTAATTGCTGTTTTAAGGAATTACATTTATAATTTTAATCTTAAATGTAAAATAATTTGCAGTAACGCGTTGCCTAGGAAGTTTAAGGCAACGTGTATGTGTGTCTGGCAGGCCTAGGTGAAGTAATGGACGTCCACAGTAAAAACTATTGAAATGATGTCGATGCAGGTAAAACTTCATATAAACCCTATGCACGTCACATGTATTACACTTACTCGTGGTCGGTCGCTTCTTATTAAGAGCGTGCATCACGTCAGTCTGGCCCAGCTGCCGTATAAAGTCTGCGTATATCACGTGCGTGCGCTCAAGCCATAAATGGGAGTAAAAAGGGAAATAACAATATCAGTGTAAGCACTCTAGTTTACGATACCAAGCGGTAAGTCACCTCGAGTCGTCAGCTTAATGCATTTCTGGGCACCTTCAATATGTTAGAAGTGTGTGCAGTGCGCGAGTTCTTGAATGGTTACTCAACATTTTCTGCGGTGACGACGAAGGACAAAGGGACGGTCCTATTAGGACGAAATGGACATTTGTGCACAATGCTCATCTTTACTGGCCGGGAAAAGGTATTTTTAATGCAGTTTTTATAGATTATTAATCAATTTTCCAACAAATATTGAACACTGGGACCATTCTTTAATACTTCACCTCCTTTAACGTTCGATAATAAATGGCCCCTCGTGCAATAATGGCTGCATAATCCTACCAATCTTCATCGACTGCATCACTGAATTGACTGGCATGTGATGCACGCTTTTAACTGAATTTTGCGTGAACTTCGTTTCACTGACTGAAATCAATGTTTCCAATAACATAGCTTATGGCCGCGCTGTTCTATGTGGTATGAGGTTATTTTTTAAAAAGTAACAAGACAAAAAAGCTGTTCATATAAAACTGCTTGCTAGTGAATCTCATAGCAATTTGTACAGGCTGCTCACGGATAATTGAGAACTTTTCTAAACCCTGCTTTGGAAATATGTTTTTTCCTATTTTGTATCCTTCCGTCATAGGTAAAACTAACATTGCCGTGGGGCCTATTAACGTTTTCTATATGCGTCGATCAAGTAAAGTATGATATCGTCTGAAACGCATGTATGTTACATCAATTTTAAGTAATACGGGTACGTGCATAAAACAACCACGAGACTTCAGTGTACACAAATCCAAACGTCACAGTTTTCATACGACGATAAGACAAGGAAATACTTTCTCTACATTGCTACCAACTTATCTGGGAACATACCAGTCGGTGTGTCTGTTAAATATACAGTGTAAGTATCATAAACGTCGACAAACTTAGACTGCATGTTCCATATGAAAAAATAGCTCGGAAACATATATGCAACATATGGTCGACGATGTTTTGTAAGGGTGGTATATGCCTTATAAGGTGGAGCTGAAACACAGATTTACTGTAAATATTACAGAAAGTATTTGAAATGGAACAATAGGATCCAAGATAATGTGTTGTTGAACGAATGTCTGCAACCACTGCAAAACCAGTCACTGCCATAAAATAATGTCATAGAGAAAATAATGCGTGTAACCCTGTTGTCACATCAATGTCTGTGATGACAGAGGTTAATTGATTTCACAAAGACGGATTATAACTAAGCACTAAAAATCAATGAAAAAGGATGTCTTGCGTTATGTTTCTAACCCCCACCGTTTACGAAAAAGGTTATGCATAAATGTTGAAACTACTGCGTTACTGCACCTAGCACGTATACAACACGCATCACACTTAACGAATTGTTTTAAAAGATGTTTAAAGTTACCTACTTCAACGCACAGGTTACAGTGTCATTATCATCGATGTCATTGTTACATTTCCAATTTTTTTGTAATATTTACAATGAACATGTGTTTCAGTTCCTCATTCAAAGGTGCGTAGCTACAACCCTTACAAATAATTGTCGACCATATGTCGCACATATGTTGTCAAGATTTGTATTTCATAACGTATATGCAGGTGGAGTGTTTCAGTGTTTTTTTAAATTCTGTATACAGATAACGGGAAGAAATTTTTTTTCCCATCAAATTTTGGCTTCAAAAGTTGTCAATTAATCGCGAACCAGCTGTAGTAACATTTTTATATTTATAAAAATTTCACAATATGTAACGTGATATACTCATGAGTGCCAAGCCACATGACTATAGTTATGCTGATACAGGCTGTTTGCTGAACATTGACAAGTTTTGTAAGTCCTGCAAGGGATGAACTTCTCTGCCAATTTCGTAACCTTTCATGCGCCCACTTACTTTGCTCATGAGTTGATGAAGTGTATTTGTAAAATTTTTAGCACACAAAATAAAGTAACTTATATGCACAATTATAAGTTCCATGTGCATAAAATTAATAACAGAATATAAATTAAATACATTCGGTGTCCAAAAATTTAAATACCAGTCCGTTAATTCAACGTTAAGAAAAGGAGATATTTTTCTCACTTCACTGCCAAATTAAAAACCACGAGCATTTGCAGTTACGAGACGCTAACGTTTCTCGAATGTTTATTTAAAAAGTGCCGTGAACAGTGTATATTTATAGTCTGTTCACAACAAACGCAGCAATTTCGAAAGCCCTGCTTGAGAACTAATTTTATGTACGTTGTTTATTGTTCCGTCATATGGAAAATTAACATTACCATGGGCCTGATAGCTTTATTCATGCGTCGATTAAGTGAAACTATGAAATTGTTAAGAAAGTAAACAATAATAAACAAATTAGCTGATTCTTACACTTGCATGTATCAAGGAAAAAGAAAGAAAAAGAAATGTTTTCAGTATTCACAAATTTTTACCTGACAATTTTTATTCAACGTTAAGCCATGGTAATACATTCTATCCCTCGTTATCAACATTAGTGGATGCACGATAATTAAATACATGCAGATAGGTGCTGTAAATAGCCTGTAGGTCCATATGACGGTCAACTAAAAATAAAGTAAGCAAAACTTTTAAAACTGTGGAATTGAAAGTCAGGTATAATCCATTAACAGTTAATTCCAACTTTTCTGAAGCCCTGCTTAAGTTATACTTACAGGATATTCCTCCGCCTCGTGCAAACAAAGCTTAACCAAGTATAGAAAATTACACCAAGGGACAGCGCACCGCATTCTTGTGCACTCAGTTTAATAATATTTTGCATAAGAACTATTTATTACTAGGCATTACCAACATATCTATTATATCCCTGTTTTCATTCCATAATTATAGATGAAAAGTTATTATTTATAGATAGAATATAAGGAAAAGTTTAATTTAAACAAAAGTAACGTATTTTTTTGTTAACAGAAGAAAAAAACAAAATGTTTTTGCTACAGGACGTATTTTGGAAACAATCAAGAACGACATATATAAGATGATTTTTCAAAGGTTTGTTTGAAAGTTTGAGTTGTGAGATTTGGGCGGTACCTAACAGCGAGGCTTTGAGAGCCGATGAAAGTGAAATTAGGTAATAATGGAGCAGTGCCGGAATGCAAGGGTAAACGGGACAAGAGAACCCCGAGAAAACCCATCGACCAGCGGCATCGTCCGGCACTATTTCCACTTGCGAAAATCTGGGAGTGAACCCGTCCGGGGGTTTATGAACCCGGTTCGCCTCGGTGGGAGGCGAGCAGGCTAACCGCTCAGACACCACGGCCCCGTTTGTTTAAAAAAAAAAAAAGCGCGGACGAACCGCGAATAGATTGTAGCAACACAGCGGTCGAGAAACCAGAGGAGAGATACGCAACGGCACAAAGACTGGCAGAAGAAATACCTCGGAACAACCCTGCCCACTTATCTACTCTCTTCCCCCATTTTACCACGATCTCCTCCCTTTCCCCCATTTTATCACGAGTGGCTCCACGAGACACGCCCGTGTCTCGGCGGTGAGGGATGTAAAGGGGTCGGTTTCGAGGGGCGTGCTCGCTTCGTCCCTCCCTCACGGTGCACGTGTTTCTCGCAGCACTTTCCTGGGACTCGACGCGATTTATAGCCCTCGCCTGGGCCTGCGTGGAAAAAGGGGGGGGATGGGCATTCTCGCCAGGCGAAGAAGAGGTGCCAGCACCGTTTTACACATCTGGGGATACACCTAAACATAAATCGCCTATGCTGGCGTGACGTCGGAGTCTTCTCTCCGATGCCACCGGTAAAAATAAAATGCCCGTATTAGCGGTACGTACCTTACCTTAAGCCCCTGTCGCATTGTCAAATTTTCTCTTTAAAAAATATTAGGCAATGGAATTCGGAGATGAAAAACAACCGACAAATTTGCATGTGTTCGAAAATGCGTCACGCAAAGTTCTTTAGTTGACTGGCCTAGTCTTATTTTCATTAATTTTCATGGCGGGTTAATGCTGATGTGTCACCATTCAGCCCAGTACTTATTCTCACTTTGAATATAAGTAAATGTTTTTTATTTATTTATCACGCCTATTTGCTGCTCGATGAAAAAAATGTTTACTTTTTTCGTTTGATGTGCATTTCCAACACCATCCATAACCTTATGGCTACAGATATTTAAAAAAAATTAATTATCTCCGTTATATAGTTACTGGTTGTCATACTAAAAATGATAAGGTTGGCAATAGACGTGAATATGTGCAATATTTTGATTGGCTAAACTCATCAAATAACCAAGAAATTTTAGAACACTTCCTATATAACAAATATTTATTGGAAACTCTGGAGCCATTCAACTTGGACATACAAATGTTCCGGTGTTTGTAACGTTTCGGTGACGTCACAACCTTCCTTATGTGATGATACCGACTCCTCAGCCACTAGTCACCGAGCTTCTAGCTACCAGGGCACGTTCTCTCGACCACGAGAAGGTCGAAGCGAACAGGAAGCAAAGAATAACCATTTTTCCCCCAAAATCGTGAAGCCATCATTTTTATCTCCATTACACGAGAACAGCATTTCGACCTATCCCTTTCCTCCAGGGGGTCCATCGCTGTAATTACCGGGTTGGGGCCCCGATGCGTGGATAACTGGACACTAAAGGAAAACCAACCTCTCCCTGGCCTATCATTACGTCGGCGGATGCAAAGGTTATCTTTTCCGGGAACCCCACTATCCTCTGCCGCTGGTTCGGCCCTCGTACATAACCTCAAAAGATCGCCGTGCGAGTGGGAGCAGGAGTGGCTCGACCACGGGGCAAGTCGTGGCCTTGGGGAAAGCATTTCCGCCCTGCCGTTTCCCTGCGATGGCGGGAAAAGGAATCCCGCGCCGAGTTTCACTACAGTGAGGTGGGTTCAGCAGACAAAGCTCTGAGCTTGTCCTGCTGAACAAACTGCTACCACCAACCCTGGATAGTCCTCGGCCCCATCAAGGTGGCACGTGCAGATTCAACTCCGTACGCTGCTGTTGACAGGTGAGATGGAACCACCCTCGGGTGGAGAACATCCACCCACTGCGATTGGAAAGGGCGTCACTCTTTCTACTGGCAGTATTCAACTACTGTCAATTAGAGCACTGACCGAGCTCAAATATATCACGGTTATGGACTTTGTCCATGTCTGGTGGGGAGTGCGCACATCTTACAGCCTGATGTGTAATTTAAAGCATATTTTCTCTATATGCAGTCTGTTGTGGCAATATGCAAAGCCTGAACGTTATGGGAAGTCCTGATCGCACTCCCTTTCTAAACTGCTCAGAAAGTTGTCTCCTGTTTATACCTTTACGGATCAGGCACGGGAGTAGCAGCCTGGGTCACAAACCGCGGCACTTCGGTGTCGAAAACATGTATACCACCAACCCGAGAGTAAACTCTGTAAGCTGCCACTTAGGAGCAATCCTAGGGAGACAGCCGGGTTATATATGTGACCACGTAGTGAGCACATGCATGTAGCTCTAAGGCTCTGTTCGGTGAATCACTTGAGACTGGCGGGACATATTAACAAATGAGACTGATATCACTGTAAGGTCAACCGTCTTCCATGCTAGAGTGGAAGTCGTTCAGACCTATGAAGCTTGACTGTTGTGGCAATCAGGTGGAGGGGCATGTTTTCCTAGAGAGACTCAAGGTAGTAATACCGGACTGTCCATAAGAAATTAGTCTCTGAAAGTTGTCTCCTGTGATACCTTGGCGGATCGGGTACAGGAGGGGAGGAGGTGCGGAGAGCCGGACATGTTCCCGGAAAACATGCTACCACCAACATTAGTAGCTTCGACTGGGAAGTTTTTTTTTATTCTTTACGAGACGGGCTGTGCGGTATTGAGAGCGAATATTTTCTTGAACGTGTCCAGAAGTAAGCTTCGTGGTAAAATATTAAAATTTTGACGATCCCAGTGCGCTGTTAAATATTTACGGACATTAGTGGAAATATGAACGGAAATATGAAGTCGACATACGGAAATGCGCACCGTAATGAAACCAAACGGAACTCAGATCCGTGCATGCAAAATACGGAAAATCTAGACAATTTCTGTTCGTGGAGCATTTAGGATATTCACGCCACTTAAAATAAGTCTTCCTGAGATCAAGCAACAGCGCGAACAACTTGCAGCAGTTAGAAATACTACGCACACTCCCGCGTTAACAGAATTTGCAAAAGTGCTATACTTCACTCATTTTGGTGACATTTTGACACTCCGTACTTGTGATGGAGTGTGGTAGCTGGGTGTTATGAGTCGCGGCTTATAAACGTCTCATTATTATTAACGTTTCATTATCCATAGTCTAGAGTGAAAAATAATCCCATCACAGAGAATATTGCGCTGGAAATGTGGCGACAACAACGTGTATGAATAGAAGTGCAATTTCACTGATATGACCTAATCAGTTTTGGTATTGCAAAAGTTGGTACCACCACTCACAGAACTGCGGTCAGGTGGGTAGAGTCCTGAGTTTGAATCCCAGAAAAAGCATGGATTTCCGTGCTAATCCATTTTATTTTCTCTCTCTCTCTCTTTTATTTTATTTTACGCTTCACAGGCGTTGACTTCAAATACGTGACGTAAATTCTGCTCACAAACTTTTATCTGATATCGTGAACAAGTAGAAATATTATCTATAGAGCTACGCTGTGTTGGATTCTGGACCTAACAGTCTGGTTGGTAAATACAGGTTTAATTATGAAGAAATATAAATGCCCTTAGGGCCTGTTGCTGAAAAGAAACATATTTTCTTTATCTTGAACTACGGAGGCTACATAAATGACACAAATATGGTCACGTCTGCGTGCTCGACTGTTTTTTTCACGTACCCAATATCTCGTTCTCGCGTGCTCTCGCATCTCAGACAAACCGAGGACAGACGTAACGGGGGAACTGGTTGCTCACGTTCCTCCAGGAGAAATATAATTAGAACCGGAAGGCAAACATTCTACAAATCTTCTTGGCAGTTTTTCGTGATTCGGGCGGGCAGTTTCAGCACGTTCTACAATGAAACGCGCGCGGATACGAATCACGGAAGCGGATGTGAAACAAACTCCATTTCTAACTACACTGAAGAGCCAAAAAAACTGGTATAGGCAAGCGTATACAAACAACAGAGGTATGGAACCAATCAGAGTAACACGATGCGGTCGGTGGCTATATCGGTTACTGCTGCTACAATGGCAGGTTATCAAGATTTAAGTGAGTTTCAACGTGGTGTTATAGTCGGTGCACGACAGATGGGACATAGCATCTCCAAGGTAGCGATAACATTTGGATTTTCACGTACGAACATTTCACGAGGGTACCGTGGATATCGGGAATCAGGTAAAACATCACATCTTCGACATCGCTGCAGCCGGAAAAAGATCGTGGAAGAATGGGACAAACGACGACTGAAGAGAATCATTAAACGTGACAGACGTGCAACCCTTTCTCAAATTGGCGCAGATTGGATTTGTGAACTGCCCTGCATGATTCATAATGTGAATTGCCTCCTGCATACTTTCAGACATTAGTCGAGCTCATGCCACGTCGTCTTGCGGCACTTCTGCGTGCTCGATGAGAAGGGGGAGGGGGCTACACGATATTAGGCAGGTGTACCAGTTTTTTTTGGCTCTTCAGTGTACAATGACGCGCATGTGGACGCGGGTAACGTACAGATACACGTAATAAAATTGGGCATCTCCCAACTCTTCCGTGGCCGTGAATCCGTGTAGCCAATAGGAATCGAGAATTTTGTTGGTTTATATTCGTTTTGGTGGCCATTGTGGTATATACGGCAACAAGTGCCTCGATTTGCCGTGGCGATGATCATTTTTGTTTTAATAAATAAGTGCACATGGTTCGGCGGTAGTATTTACGACTTTTTAAACACTGTAAAAATATATATACAAATTTATATGTGTCTGCTATGAAACCTAAATCAGTAATATGCATCAGCTGAGTATTTTATATTTCGTAAGTTGCAAGACTGTACGTTTCTTCGTACTGTATGCTGGTTAGAATTCGTCCCAAGTCGTCGGCTTGTTCCACTTGCGTTTCCGAGTCAGTTTTCTTCCGTATCAGTGCAGTGTAGAACAGGCCTTCCCGCATCTTTCCGAAATTAATTAAATAAATAATCGGGAGGAGGAGGAAAATCGTGTTCTGGAAAGTTGGCAGCTCCTCGCGCTTCGACGAATATTTGTTTGCCCTCCCGAGTTCCATGGCGCGGTGTGGGACGAGAAGGCCAATCGAGCGCTGTTCAAGGCGTGGCTTCTACTCAAGATGTCCCTCCTCCCTTTCCCCTCCTTCGGAGATACCTAAGGAAAACAATTGCCTGCCGTCGACCAAGGCGCCCCTAGCGGCGAAGCGGTGAAGCTCGTCGGACGGAAGCCGTGGATAGCGCGCACTGACGACGAGAATACAAAACAACGCACACAAGAGGAGAAAAAAAAATTTTTTTTTTCATTCTCCACCCCTCGTGTCGAAGACGGCGTCTTTTATAAACTTTCACAGGAAATACCCGGGTGTAACATGTTGTTGGAGAAGGGGGGAGGGGGGGGGAGCCAAAACGAGAATTAACATGTTTCCAGAAGAAAGGAACGTTCGAACAAAGAGAACGGAAATCTCCGAAGCGGGAAAAAGGAGAGGATGTGAATAGCCTTTCGAAGACTATTCGAAAGGGGGAGGGGAACTCAAGGGCCAGGAATTTAAATAAACCAGACAAGAGTGTTTTCAAAAAAAAAAAAAGGTGGGGGGAGGGGAGATGTATAATGTCTCTTCTAATAAACAGCTACAAAACGTTACATCTTGACATGTTTAAGACAGGCATGGAATTAAAAATCCTTTGGGATCTCCCTTCGAACCTTAGTTTGAAAAGAAAGAAGACTATTTTTTGTAAGTTTGGTCACAGTGTGCTACGTTGTGCACCCGAAGTTCGTCTGACTTCACAAGACTCCTTCACTTTAACGCCGTAAACATATATTATTCTAAATTACTACCTCTGCCTTTAATTTATATATTTTTTTTTTGGTCTCGCTCTTTGACCGCAATAAATAACGAACTGGAAGCGCGTCTAGCCGTGACGTACAATTCACAGCCGGCAATTCCACAGTTCGGTGGCAGTTGGAGAAATTTATTGTAACTGCGTGACATTTTGGATGTCCCTAGTTCCAGCTGCGCTTCGCAGGAGAATTCTGTAACTTGAGCTGTCACATAAATCAAAGAGAATTGTTTACGTGGGTAAAAGCACTTAAGTTGATATCAAGTGCTTATTAGACCCCTATCAGGAACACCTGATTTTCGCGAGATTTGTGCGCAAGCTTGGCTTCAAAACACTGCGTACGTGTCAACATTTATTTCCTGTATTCTCACTGATCGCGTGTACTTGCGAGAGAACGATTTCTTACTAGACTGGAGCGATCAGAATTACGTTGGTGCTTAATATCTGTGATTCCCGGGCATCTATTTAAGACGCATAACGATTAAATCCACCCAAATCGGGAAACGTAGATCTGCGAGCTTAATTGTTTTGAAATAAATCATGTGAATTATTTTTTCACGAATAATAAGCATGAAGACTGGCGATAAACATAAAAAGACGTGGGGTCTACATAGGCTGTTAAAATGCCAAAAAAATAATGTATGCTTAGAGAAAACGGTTTCAAAGCAGTAAAATTTAATTGAAGAACAAAATTAGTCTTGTAACAATGATTTTGGGGTACTCTTGCATAATCCCGTCTACACATTCTTGTTGATTAATCTTTTATTTTTTTTACGAAGTTGACACATTTTGTTGATGTCAAGATTTGCTACACCTACAAGACTAGTATTTATATGGGTAGGTCTCTAACGATATAACGATTTTATTGTCGCACAGTCAGAAACAGATGAATTACATCATGCTAGTCACTAATTTTGTACGTTATACACATCGGGTATGCCGCTGAAGTCTTAGTGAATTCAACATTCATGATTTAGGCCCTACCTGTTCTGTACGCATTTCTCATAACGTTCGTAGCAATTGCTGACACAAATAAATACCCTTAGACAGAACACGGAATTAGATTGTGTTTACAGATAAAATTACAGCCTGCCAAACTAGGGCGTTTTGTTACCCGTTCATTCTGAGCCCATTAAAAGACAGAGGAGTGTTTTCTTTTAGTCGTTTATTTTGATATGTTCATGAATATTTAACGTGCAATAACGTTGCATTTTTCCTGAAGTTCTGTTGATAATTACACCTGGAACACAAGTTCCTTCTGAGCAATATCAAAATTTAAAAAAATTATTCTGTTATGTTATTATTTTTTTTATTTACTAATATCCGTTATTTACGTGTATATTTCTAAATAGTTTTGTTTGTGTTCGTTGGCAGCAACGACCGGACGACGATCGTACGAAGGCTGATCGTAAATCTCTGGTCTGGCGGACGGAGGAACGTACGGCGGATTGACGGATGACGGCCGTACGCAATGGGCATATTGTAAATCTGCATCGCCGTTTCACCCGCACAGCGTTTACAGAGGTTATCTGCAGATGAGCAATGCATTACCAAATGCTTAATCATGTTGCCATCGCCTGATAATCAAGCAATCACTACTCGTTTCATGTAGCTAGTTGTGACTCGAACTTGTCCATGCCATCAACGTCGCCCTTCGCATACTTACGTGTTCGAGAAATTGTGGTGCGCTTGCTTACTCGCACGGAATGAGAGGTGCTTCGTTTCGACTCGCCTCCCTTAAATTTCGGCTTTATCGGAAATGGTCTCAATTGATTCGCATTCTTTATTCCAGGAAGATGCCTAAAGTGTATCATTGACGTGAATCTATATCATTCTTCGCCCATTACAGTAAGACCTATTAACGACCAAACACTTTAATCTGAAAGCATTTCAAGATTCGTTAAAAATAACTTTACGTTAACTGGGTAGCAGTCCTTCGCGTCAGTCGCATTAACGTCGATCGGCCGTTAACACTTTTAGTCATGTTGATACATACATACATACATACGAACATACACACACATATATAGGCCCCTATATATATATATATATATAAACTGAATTCAAGACAATACAATTCCCAACAAAACATTTGTTCATTGCAACGCTTAAAATGGTATATTTATATGTGACGTAAAGATATAACGGTCAGCCGTCATTGCTTACGATACGTTCATAAAAGAAAGCCAGGCTGTTAATATATTGTATAAATTAGATGAATAATTGATCCAGTACCATCTTTACTTCAATATTGGATATCATCGACCAAAAAAGCTGGGCCTGCAGAACCGAAAGAGAAAGATAATACTCTACAAGTTAGAGATAGTTGACTAATAAAAAGTTACAGATTTCAAATAATGCATAGTATTTTGATCTGCAATACGTTATATATATATATATATATATATATATAGCTATCGTTTCGAACAGCCTCACAAATATTGCCAGTGTCTGCAATAATTCATTTTTCGTAAAAACATTGTTACATTTATGCTTTTTACCTACTAGACTTTTATTTCTTAAAACAATTTTTATAGACACGCGTTTGCATACAGGAATGTTCCACTGCACCTAACATCAAGACAGGAAGCTCTAACATTATTCTCTCCGTTTTGAACATAAAACGTATTTTTTTCTTTCTCTCGCGCGAGTACAATTTTGAGAAACACTTTTGCATGCGCGACTTTAAGAGACGCGTATCGCCGGAAGATCTGGGATCCATTCAACGTTTACGACGTCTCTCAGCTTCTCCGATCTCGACGCTGGAGTGAGGGAGGTTCGTTGGTTGGTTCGTTCAGCCGAACGCTTTCCTCCAAAGCTCGAAATTCCTGGAAAGACGTCAAGTCAGCGGCGAGCACATAAAAATGTTTTCCAATTTACCTCCGCGAATATCTGATAGTTCCGGATCGTCCGAGCTGTGCGCGGAAGGAAGGTGAACGGGGAGGGAAAAAAAATCCAGCTTTGCACGACGCCTCCGTCGATCCATTCTCCGATACGTTTCACTTCTGCCCTGCCTTCCCATGCAAATATCCCCGGGCATATAAGAAATGGATATCCCCCTTCTTCTTGGGTTCCCAAAATCCTTCATCTCGTCGGGAGTGTAAAGCAGTTTGAGCACCGGTCGAGTCACCTCCCCGGCTCGGAAAGCAATCCCCCTTTCAAAATTTCAATCGAGAAGTTTCTTCCGACCCCCGAGCAGCGGGGGTGTTGGAAATTCGTCGGGCCCGCCATTAAACCCCTTTCTCGTTCGCCTGGGCCCGAGAACAATAGGGGCATCCGTGGTATGCAGATGCTCTGGGAGGAAACGATGAATGCCTGCAAGAAGAAGAAGAAAGAGGAAAGGGGGAGGCATAAGGGCCACCAGCAAATCTTATTAACAGGGGTGAATGTTGGTGGAGGGGTTTTGGATTGCCACTCCTTGGGAGAAAAAAAAATACAAAGCGCCAGAACCCCTCCAGAACAATAACACGTAAAATAGCAGGCAAGAAAAGGCAGGCGGGCTTATTCCCTGTTCTTTAACGTCGTGAAGGTCTTCTGTTAGACGGTGCCACGGCTTTCCGTCAGTTTTTTTTTCCTTACCACGTGCAAAAGGAAGGGGAGAGTAGCTGAGGGTTGACGGAACTAATGAAGTGATTACAACCCCTGCCTCGGGGCGTTTTGCGAATCAAATATTTCAAACCACGGACCGCGATCATAAGTTTCCTCCCTTTGAATTTACGCTACCACGTGCTGCAAACAACAAAACTCATTATGCGCGCTGTACTTAAGTCGACACAGCACTTGTTTCGTTGTCACATCCGATGAGCTGACGGCTTTAATATGTTCGGCTACAGTTATACGAACCAATTATGACCTACGCAAGTAGGGCGGTTTGCGAATAGTTTACCCAGAGGTAAGATCACTGGTCATTGAGCTTCGCAGTATGCAAAAAAAACAGCCAACTGGTTCATTCTAATTGACTAAAACCTCATGGTGTCGCGATACTGTAAAACCAGCTTTACGCGGCAATGTTTCTTCGTTAATCTGGAATTTCTTCTCGAAAATGTTTTTCCCGTAATAAATATTTTTGATTTCTTCGTGAACATCGTTTTGCAATTGTAATACACCAACAAGTGCCTGCCCGCTCCCTAAATTATATTCGTCTTCTTTAATTAGTTTTATAAAACGATGCTGCCTGTTACTTTTATGAGCTCATTATGGTTTATTCAAGTTGTAAACGATTTTATTGCGCCGGTTAATATGTTAGCGGTTATCAGAGTACAAATGAAATAAACTTTTGAATAAAAACGTTGCATGTCTATAAACAATATGTTTATGTACATTTATTATAATGTAAAACAATTGAAACTTCTACAGAGGTACGCTAGCTCTTATCATATTGGCAATTTTTGTTTCGTAGGGGCAAATGTGGCGTTTAAGTGTTCAAAATATTCAAATAATAATTTAGTAGCGAAACATGTTATACCTATATAATTATCCTACATATATATTACAATCACGCAGTAATAACAATTTACATGTGTTCTACGGGTATTAACAGTGTCTACCTTACCACCTCCCTGCAATTTACCGAAAACAAATAGGCTCCAGAAAATGTATTATAGGTAGGGCCAGTGACTTTTCGCGTTAAAATCTGAGCACACAGTAGAATGCAATACTATACACACACCTCAGCTGTTGTTATTCCTCCATTGGCTGATGTTACCGTGTCTGTCTTTGACCGAGCCGCTCAGGACTAAGTAACTCCGACTCTTCATGATTCGTGCGCAAACTGTTAACGTGGGCCAGAACATATTTTAACCAATCAAAGAAGCTGGACGACCTTGCATTGCTGTATCCTGTCTGGAAATCTTTTCGCGAAATATCACTGCCCCTGATTATAGGCTGTTCAATATTAATTGAGCAGTTTTTAAATCAACCCTTGAAAAGCTCACGGCCCCTACCTGCATATTTTTAATGGGCATGCTAACTGGCATTCGCCCGAGTAAAGTTGGTAACGCTGGAGTGAACGTAGTCCCGTGTATTAAAGTTGAATTAAAGTTTAAGGTAAACATTTGGGAATACTGGAATAACTTCCCTTTTTTTTTTTTTTTTAATGCGTATTAGTGTTGGCATCAGCAAGTTGGTAAAATATTTACTTTTATAACAATTTCACAGTTTTACTAGACCGACGCATGAATAAAGCGATCAGCCCCGTGGTAGAGCTAATTTTATACTGAGCGGAATTATACGCAGTGTCCACAGAAGTAGAGCTTGAGCAGGTATTTCAAAAAAGTAAAGTTTACTGTGAACAAACTATAGACGCAAATATGTGCCACTCTTCTTCCCGGAGCACGAGCGATGGAAGCCCGGATGGCCGCACCCGATTACCAGGGACCCGGAAAATTTCACGAATTTATTTTGGGACAGGCTAGAATTCAAACACCTGTACACTTAGCTTTCTTAAAATTGGTTGGCAGTTTTGTAAGAGACGCCCGGGACGAATAAAATCCGATAACTGACCTGCCAGAAAACCAGGACCAAAGCCTGAGCCACCTGGTCCGGGGTAAAACTGCAGCATCAACCAATGAACAACTAGCTGAGGCTCGAGCACACGAAGGAGTGTAGAGTCTAGTTCGTTTGAAAATGAAACGTGTTTCATTAATAAAACAAGTTCATGGGAGCGGACTGCCACGTTCGCTTCGCTCGGTCTTCGAGAATCATAGTGGCACAGATTTGCGTAGATTTGAGCCTATGGACGATTCTCGGTTACTTCACACTTTTCTGAAGCCATGCTTAAGTTCTGATTCCAGGATATTCCCTACGTTCTCATGCAAACAAAGCTTAACTGAGTCTAGAAAATTACACCAAAGGGAAAGCGCGCCGCATTCGTGCGCAATCAGTGTAATAAAGATTTGCACAACAACTATTTCAAACTGGGCAGTGCAAATACACCTATTTTCTCGCCGTTTTATTCATATTGATTAAAAATAAAATTTCATAACTTAGAGATAAAATATTAGTAAATGTTCAATTTAACCAAAAATAAGGCACTCTTCAGTTAACACAAGTATAAAACGCTTGTGATACTCGACATAATTAGGAAACAACCCAGTACGTCATTGATGGGGTGATTTTCCAAAGGTTTGATCCAAAAAGTGTGAAGAAACCTTGAATAGACTATAAATCAGTTTTTTGTAGCTAGCTGCTGATTTTGGTAGAATTCATGAAAGCTAGTATAGGCCTACGCAGGCGGGATGTGGAGAACAGTATTTTTATCTGTGGTCTACTTGTAAACTAGGATTTTAAAAATTCTTATTATAGTATTTGCTTTTTTTTTACATTTTCTTTGCAAAGTTTTTTGTTAAATAATTTTTATCATTTAGTTGCCTCATTTGCTCTTCTGAAACCTAAGTAGGAAATATGATAAACGTTTACCATACCTATCCATCTACAGTAATATTGGAACCAAATATTGAAAATATTGAGTAGCAAATGAAATCAGGTTTTTTTTTAAAATAGGATATTAAAATATTTTAACTAGTCATTTAGGCCTATATTTCTAACAACTTTCAGCGTCAAAGGATGAGCTCGTAAATTCAAAATTTACTTATCCATGGCGATATTAAAAATTTATATTTTGTCCCAAATGTTAACACCGAGAAGAAAGTTGAAATCGGGCTGGGCACATTAGGAAACGTGGACAGGCCCTATTTCCATCTTAATAAAGTCGAGTTAAAAAGACGATCCTGACCGGAGAAGAAGGAGGTGAGGCGGGGGTGGCCAGTTGATTAGAATGTTTGGTCAGATCGTGTGTACAAACAAAGCAGTACTGATCGTGGATTAAAAAGGAAACAAAAAAAATAATGACGCCGTTGACTTCTGTAGGCTCCTTAGCTTTTATGGCACGTCGTATAGTGCTGGCCGAGGGTATCTGAGAGGATGCTATCTGCGAGGATGGCAGCGTGTTAGGAGGGAAGGAGAAGGACCTCCGTCGGGGAAGGGTCTATCTGGAGATCTCGAGGGCCATCGCCGGGCGCGCGGAGACCCAGACACATTGTCTGCGTGTTACGGCTTTGTTTTGGCCCGGCCGGCGAGCTGAATGACCCTGGCCTCTCTCCTCGGCGATAGGGGGGTTGTGTCTTATCGCGTCATGGTGGACAGAACCCTTTCACACCCCTCTGCCCTCTCTCTCCCGTTACTCGGGGACGTAGTGGAATTTGACACCACGGCAAGATGAGCATCGGTCCTGAAATGAAATCCCTTCCCATGCACTGATCCTCAGGACTGTTATCTGTCGCCTGGGAGGCATCTGCTTAAACTATGGCTGTTCACGGTAAAGTGAGCACTTTTTAAGGCCATACTTAAAAGTTCCTTTAACCTTATTTCTGTCGTTCAGCCTTTTTTAATACAAAAATTTCCATGTGACTAATAAACACAGTGTATGCATTTTATTGCTCTCAAAATTTAACGTCTGAGGACAAAATCCAATATAATTTTTTTATCATAATGCCTGCTGGGAAGGACATAAAAACTGCTCACTTTACCAAGGACAGCATATAGCTACTGGAATCATCAAAAACGCCCACGAAAGATACAACCCTTAAAATCTGCTTGGTTTTAAAGTCGTAACCAAGCAATTTTATGTTAACTTGAATCCTAGATATCGTTAATTTTATCTAACAAGAAATTTCGGACTTTTTTCCTCGTGGTTTTAGTAGTCAGATTTTTCTAAAATGTTTTTATTTGTCTATTTTTTGGAAATACAGCAAAATGAAAAGTTCATTATTAAAATAACTATAAATAAACATATTATTTAATAAAATGCACAAACGCGTAATTTACATGCCTATTTTGTTATGGGTCGAAATTTTGAAACTCTTACAAATACATATTTATTTTCTGTAGATTTTCCTGTTTCGGAACAACAACAAAAAAACAACAACTGGTTTATTCACTCAAACTGTCATCGTGTGACTCGATACCTGATTGTTTTTTACCTCACCGCGTTCGCAGTTAAGATTGAAAAGTCCAAATTTTAATTAAAGCTTTGGTAACAGAGAAGTGAAAAATGGGTAATTAATTAGAATTCTCTGTAATACAGGCTGCTCGCGATTAATTAAGCACTTTTCAAATCGACCTTTGAAAAATGATACTGCTTACCTGCATGTGCATGTTTTAATGGGCATACTGAGTGACATGTGCCCAGTGAAGTTGGTATCGACGGAATTAACGTTGAATTAAACGTGTTAGGTAAACGTCCGTGAATACTGAAATTATATATTAGCTTTCTGTATTTTAAATGCATCTGAATGTAAGAATTATCAAATTTGTATAACATTTACTTCTGTAATAATTTTACAGTCCAACTTGAGCGAAGCATGAATAAAGTGACCAGGCCTGCGGTAACGGCAATTTTACGCATGGTGGAAGAATACACAATGTGCATACAAGTAGATCTTAAGCAGGGCTTTCAAAAGTGCTCAGGTTGCGGTGAAAAAAACCCCCAAAAAAAATTTATCACCTACTCTCTTTAGAAACGCTGGTTTTAAGGTTCATCATGTTTATGGTATCCTAGACAAACATGTGGCCTAAAATATTTGTCACGTAGGAAAAGATTAACCCGTTCGGTCACACGTTAATTTATGAGTTCAAGTGGTGCAATCATGTAATATTTAAGTATGCGTTATACTTTTATTTGGAATTTTTCATTCAAACAGCAAACAAGGTGCTGTGTGACCGACGATCATTCATGTCAAAGTGACGTAGGAAGTCCACAAATCTGAACTTCCACAAGGAAGGGTCTCAAAGTACTGGTCACTGATGCCTTGCCGTGTACAGTACTGGAAGTAAGTACACGTATCCAATAATTGACGTTACTGAACCAACGAGTTAATGTTTATGCTGAGCGTCTTGATAACAATTTATTTGCACTTATCTATTATATTTATTTCTCCACGGTCACCATAAAAAGAAACAAAATTTTTATAAGGGATATTTTTTGGAAGCAGTATTTCTCTTTTAATTTTTAAAATGTATTTTTATGGTTTCCTAACATTATCCTTGATGTCTGCACTGTGACAACACTTAACTAAAACGAATTTTTCAAATTTATCTAATGGTAGGTAAATGTGGGGGAAATCTCGAAATACTGTGATTTAAAATTGGCATAATTTACATACAGCTTGCGTAGGTAGTAACGATTTGTGTGCAGATGTAACCATTTCGTGCCAACTCTAATGTATGTTTTCCGCTGTTGCAAATCAGAAATTATTTTTGTATGTGCTGTACCTGCGCCTTTATCGCAAACAAGGAGCTGAAAGCTGTGTGTTCTACTACAGTAATAAGAATCATTCATAACCCGGCAGAGTAGCACGCGGTTTATGCATCAGTTTCTCACGTGGAAGTTCATTTCGCAGCTAGCTTCACACGTACAGCGCCGACAAAAAACAATAATCGTCTAACCTCCCTGTGAATAATGTGTACAATTGTCTACACTAGGTCTAAATGTATCACCGATCGTGGACACGTTTCACATGTATTGTATTTGTGGCCGGTACTTTACACAGAAAGGCTTCGATGCTAAGTATTCTTTGTGGCATATCTGCATTCTAAACCTGAAATAGTGAATACGGAGCCAAACCAGTGACAACCAGTGAAAACTGCACAACTGGTTATCAGTGCCAAATAACGTATTCATACGATGACCAAATTTCACTGATGTAAGTGTGATTCCCACCGAATGCCGAGAATTCCACTACCATAAGTCACTTTTTCCTGGTTCATTTGCTTGATTCATCAGTCGGTAAAAACTTATCAACTGAATTTCAATAATTTTATTTCACTGATTGGTGTTACTGCTGATTCGGAATTAGAGTGTGTTTTGTTAAGTTTTCTAAACCTCTTTGAAGTTAATAGTTTATGCCAATATCATTGAACACGCAACACGATGTTTACTGGTTGCAAGACAAAAAAAAGTACTGAACACGGGTAGAGCGCACGCCAAAAACGTTTCGTGTTGCAACACTCAAACACAGAAATCGACCCCTTGACATGTAATCCCGAGAATACTTGTTCCACGCCTTGCGATGTTGCAGGTTAGAAGAATTGATAGACGTTACTGTAGTAGGTCAGAAGCTATCACCAATACGGACAAGCCACTTTCCCTGGGTAATATTATTGGTTGCTGCTGACTCATCAACTAATTAATAATTAGTCGCTTCTCGTGCCAAAGGGATCTCCTGGAACCCTTTCCATAGGTTCCTAAAGTCTCAGAATTCGTAAGTAATTTTAAAATCCGTAGATTTCCTCTTTTGCAACACCTGAAATGAAAAATTAATGTGTTCGTTAAGGGGTTTATGTGCAACCAAACGGGTTGAGCGCTATTTGAGAAGGGGGTGAAAGTCGTCCGAACAAAAGAGAGAAATTTTTCTTCTCAGAGTACATTTTTTTCTCCTCAACACCCCTCGAAGCCGGGCGAGTTAAGTTTCTGTCCTCTCCCGGTGTAAAGGGAAGGAGGGGGGATGTTCCCGAACCACCAAGGGGTTCTAGAGGGGTGGTTTCGGAGGGGCGGACAGCATGGGAGGGAGGGAAGAGCGGCAGAGAACCGAGAGCGGAGGAAGCCATCCCTGTAACGACGCGATCAACACGGCCGGTCGCCATGGCAACCTCCTCACATCTGGGCGCGGGTGGGCCCGGCCCGGCAGCCGAAGAGGACGTTATAGAGAGGCCTGCGTGTGTGTGTGTGTGCGCGCGCGCGCGCATGCGCCCTGGCGGAGCTGATGCAAAATTCAACGGACGGCACGCTTCTTTGCGCCCTCCGACGCACGACCACCAAGCGAGAAACGAGGTAGTTGTTGCGTGCGTGGATTTACCAGCGCCTCCCGCGAAAGAGAAAGAAAATACAAATAAATAAAATCCTGATGACGTAGGAAGACCATATCCTTCCAACGGGAGCTGCAGATTTACCACACTTGTAACTCGCCGCGAGGTGGAGAATTCGCGAAAAGGTCTTCGAGCTGGAGAGAAGACGTGTGAGACACAAATGAATTCTTAACACGCACGACGACCGTTAAGAGTCCACAAGATTTTAGAAGCCAACGTATAGAGAGACTTAAGAAAGGCAGTCCAACTTCGTGAGCAAATGTTTTGCCACGTTGATGTATTTATTTTGCATAACGTCTTGCCTGCCGCCTGTCACACGGGTGTGTCTGTCTTCTGTCATACTGTGCTCGGATCCCCACTTTGCATCTTTCTTGATCAATATATTTCACCTTTCTTAAACTCTTAGGCTTAATCTCAACGATGTTATGGTTAGCTTTATATCTTTAGAATAACACTTAATGAGAGGGCAATAAAATGCATCACACTTTCTCTATATTTTCATTTACGGAATAGTGAACTTAAAATTGGTTACGACATAATAATTAAATTAAGATGACTTCAGTAAATGCTGTAAAGATTACACATAAATATTTGTCACATGAAAATGCATATTTTCATCCTTGTTGTAGTTCTGATTTCTAAGGGATGGACATTTTCTGGCCTAGTATTCCATCATATTTACTATTTTATCACACATTGCAATATAAGCAAATACAAAAAAACTGTTTTCAATTATTACCAAATTTATGAAAGTAAGTTATATAATTATAAATTGAATATTCAATAAAACTTCCATAAAACAATTAAATGTTAAACAACGAAAATCGTGCCGTACAAAAAGTTTCTTATATTCTGCCACTTTAATTTGGATTTAAAAAAGACATTTTCAGCTATTTCTCCGGGAAAATTGTACTGAAGGAGAAAAACATCACGAGTTAATCTTGGTGGCGATTGATATTTAAAGATAGAATTTAATGATATCCAGCCAATAGGCGTTTAACTGACAATTTTTTTGTGTATCGACGCTTAATAAACGACTAACACACGAGCAAAATATCCAAGACTGCTTCCCTATTGAAGTCAGTAAACTGTTTTCATTATTTTCTCTCCATATTTTACAGTCAGGCGGGAAGAACGTGTCTACTACCGCAGACATTTTTTAATATTAAATTATTACTCGGGAACATTATCAATTCTTTTTTTTTTTATGGTCGTTTCCGTCCGTTACACGTAACAGATCCTTCCCACAAAATGCTTCTTATTCTACACCCTGGTCACGGAATACCTTCTGCCCACTTGAAATACGAGAAAACACTTTGTCCAGTAATTCTTGGAAGTAAGGAACATGTACGTTCCTACGTATTTCTTCTCCTTTGACGTTTCCGCTCTCGTTCGTGTCGTTAACAGAGATCACGTCATTTGCTACTGTGTTTTGAAGGTTAATAAGTTTAACTATGAGAAAAAAAAATGTACTCCTTTGTGTGATTAAAACATATAATTGTACGTAGTAGAATATATAGGTCACATCGGATATATTCAACCAGGTGCACTATTATACAGAAGACATATTTTGCTAACCGAGAAAATGGGTAAAGAATAGTCTATTTCTTATACACTCTAAGCAATTATTCGCAAATTCACCACATCAGTGAATACCTACGTATGATGATAAACAGAAAGTGGTAGTGTTGCTTTCCTTTACATCCAGGTTGGCGCTGCTACATTATCTTAGGAAAGAATCAAACCCATACGGAAGTTCCGAAATTTGTTGAGTAGCTACACTCACTGAGAAAACGTTTTGTTGACTCAAACGAAGTTTGTTTAGCCCAACCAAAACAATTGTTTGTATCTGGGGCACTGAAAATTTTTTTTAAAAGAAAATTACTTTGTTGCCCTTATTTGGTTGCCCCAAACTGTAAGATTTGGTTGGTGCAACTAAATATATTTGTTTGGTTCTACGTACATTATGCAATTTATGTTAATAGACAAAATTAAAGCCCAACAGAGATTCAAACATAGGTCGTTTGCACCCAAGCTCTACGTTCTAGCAATCTCAGCTAAACTGATGAGTGGTGAAATAAGAATGTTTTTAAATATGTACACACAAATAATAAAAAAAGCAAGTTAATGAATATTTAAATGTTTACAACTTTACTTTTTAATTGTTTTATTAATATTTTATGACATTATTAAGCATCAGTAAATTCACCAACAAACACTGTTTCTATCCTAATTGCGGCAAACATTATAAAAAAACTCTCAAGCTTCATTTTCGAACGAAGGCAATAAAGTCAGAGCCAAACAAATGCATACATTTGATTCAACTAAATATTTGGTTCACGATTTATTTTCGTTTTGGCCCAACATGGAAGTTTTGTTTATTCAAGCGTGTATTTTGTGGAATGAACAAAATTAACGTTGTTGTTTTACCAGTCCCTCATCCCCTGTAAGCCAAAACATTCGAAATTTTAATGTTTTATACCTTTTTAAATAAAATTTTTAAAGAAAACTTTTATATTTTTTAATAGTTTTTAGCAGTTTTAACAACTTTTTGGGACTTTTAAAACAATTTTGCAAATTTTGAGGTTAAGGTGATCCAAGGTCATGGGAACGAGGTCAACGTTAAGGTAAAAGGTCAAGGTCAAGGTCTCCCGATATCTAACATGAAGTTCGTAGTCAGTAACATAATATGCTAGCCGACTTTTATGAATGTATTATATTGTTCACAACTTTTTCTCGAGTGGCATTCAACATGGTGGTCAGAGTCATTGATGTAATTTATATTTTTGGGATTTTAGGAATATCTTGGGATTCAATGTCATTCAAGGTCACGGGCATGGGATCAATGTGAAGGTCATAGGTCAAGATCAAGGTCAGCTGAATGCCATATGGCGGTTGAGTGACGTCATAACATTGTGACCGGCCGGCTCCAATCCCCCACCCTCTCTAAGCCAAAACATTCAAAAATTTATTTTTTTATAAAAAAAATTTATAAATTTTTGATAAAATATTTCTATTTTTAAATAAACTTTTTAAAAAAAAAATTGGAATTAAAAAAAAATTCGATTTTTTGCGTTTTTAAGTTCAAGCGTCAAGGTTAAGGTCACCGACACCAACATGGCTGACAATATGGCAGCTAGGGGACCGGAATTGCAGAGCATGAACAGCTCCGAGTTCCGATCCCGGATCCCGATGATGCCAACTCATATTTTTCCATCTACTTAGGCTGATTGTTATGACGAGAACCGACAAACGGCACGCCAAGTATATGCTGAATTCTGAGGTCTGTTATTCTCGGCGTGGGTCCACAGACATAGAGTGTTCAAGGTGTTCCTAAGCGATATATATATATTTTTTCTTGGCGTAATGTCCCGAATACTGTGCCACCGGGAGGGGTGATCCCCTGGTACCTCGGTGCTATGTTTTACAAATTATTTATTGTTGCTACGTGTTTTGGATTCTGCCCCCGGCCTTAATACCGACACGTCGTTGTAGTTTGCTTGACTTGTTCGCTTTTAACTGATTAATAATAGGTAGCATACGCAAAAAAATATACAGGAAGTTGTAGATTCCACCTCGATGTTTACACTCCAAATTCTAATAAGCGAAAAACTCCTGATCCGCAGTGAAATTCAACTCCTTGAATCACTGAAACTGGCTCCACTTAGAACCAGTGTAAAACCACTGGTTGTTTCAGTGAAACTGGCTCCACTTAGAACCAGTGTAAAACCACTGGTTGTTTCAGTGAAACTGGCTCCACTTAGAACCAGTGTAAAACCACTGGTTGTTTCAGTGAAACTGGCTCCACTTAGAACCAGTGTAAAACCACTGGTTGTTTCAGTGAAACTGGCTCCACTTAGAACCAGTGTAAAACCACTGGTTGTTTCAGTGAAACTGGCTCCACTTAGAACCAGTGTAAAACCACTGGTTGTTTCAGTGAAACTGGCTCCACTTAGAACCAGTGTAAAACCACTGGTTGTTTCAGTGAAACATTTTCACTGATTGAATAAGTGACGAACTACTTCGTGCGGTGAATGAAATATTGTTATTATTGAATTTAGCCAGATCGTTACGAGAAATAAACATATTCCAGATCATCACTGCTTAAATAATGTATTTTACAGTATTTTAGAAAAGTAAAGAAGTTCTCGCTGGTTATCAGAATTGAATCCACAATACCCCCCACCCCCCCACTCGGCCTTTAGACCGTTTTCTCACCAACTTAATTACAAAGCCACATTATCTAAGAAGGGGAAAATATGTGAATCATATTTTTGTAACGAAATTATGTAATTTGAAATTGTATGCGCTTTCTTTTCGCTTTTAGTGGAATTGGTAACGTAAGGATTGTTAAAACAAATAGTACGTTTGAGTGCCCTCACTTCACCACATGTAGTACAGTTTAAACCATCATACCGAGCGCTTTGACGGTTACGTGAAAACGAAATGGAAAACGTAAAAACGGAATGAAAGACTGAATGTGTATAGTACCTCGTAAAATGACAAAACTCATATTTTTAAAAAGTATTTTTAATGATTTTATTTGTTTATGCGTTATTTAATTGTATACACTTTGTTAAACTGATCCATAAGTCAAAAATTAATCACTGAAAACAGTGAATAAAATGGTTTATGAATAGTAAAAAATGTCACTGAGTCAATAAGTGACGGAAAACTACAATTTTTTACTAATTTATCAGTTAAACTCACTGAAGTGACTGTTGAATCAGTTAGGTAATTTAACTGATTTAAACAGGGAAATTCTCACTGATTCAGATTTAGAGAAAGGAAGGCCAAATTACGTTGGTTATAAATATGCTGATTATAAAAGATTGCTTCAGAATAAGCATCCAAATATGTCTGGGATTTTGGTAAAAAAAATTTTTGTTCTGTCAAAAGTTTTTCTCAAATTATGCTTTTAAAAAAATTGGCGCAAGAGACCGCTTCTTTTCCACAGCGTTCATCATGGCGGAATTTTCTTCCTCGCGGATAACCTCATGAATATTCACCGCGGAGGCATTCTGGTTATTCTCTCTCTCCAGCGCACTTGCCCGTTCTCCCTTGTTCTGCCAAAGAGGTACAGACTGTTCACGTTAAAGTGAGCACCTCGTAAACATACGTTTGAAGAAAAAAAAATAGTGCTCTTATCTACATACTACACAAGCTTTTGCCCGCGACTTCGTACGCACGGAATATTTTTAAAATAGTAAGTGTGTCTTTAAAAAATGTAATACATATTTTAAAATAGAAAGTGTAATGAAAGGCAAGTCCGAAAATAAGAGACTTGTGACTGTTATGTTTGGAGTTGTTATTAGTAATCAGCCATGTCAACATGTAAGTTACAATAATTCTTTGTAAACAATGTTCTTTGTCATTTATAGAAGGTTTCACCAAACCAACCAGGTCGAGGGGCGAGCTTACACGTGAGCACTCCAGGTAAAACTGACCGCGGGAGAAACAGTCCTGCCTCAAGTCTACTCCTGCTAATTTAAGAGTTTGCCTCTGCTACTTATTTATCGTCATCGGAAAGTATACTTTGAGGGAAAACTGCAACCTCTTGAATTCAAAAGGGAGGTCGCTGGGAATAAATGGAATACGCGGCGCAAACACTTAAAATTGTTAAATACTTAAAAAAGCTTTGACTTGCAGCCTAGTGCCATTACAGAGTTTCGGTGTCTT
The DNA here is from genome assembly GCA_002778355.1 of Clitarchus hookeri. Classification (NCBI taxonomy): domain Eukaryota; kingdom Metazoa; phylum Arthropoda; class Insecta; order Phasmatodea; family Phasmatidae; genus Clitarchus; species Clitarchus hookeri. The sequence continues at coordinate 451,934 of NQII01001202.1, read as the reverse complement.
CAAATTATCATTTATTATTTTTTCTCCATACAAATTTTGAACCCCCATTTCACCCTTTTAAGGGCTGAAATTAAAAAAAAAAATCCCTCTTAGTGTTTGCCTACATTACATAAGGAATCTTTTTATTCCAAACTTCATGTTTCTAGGACCAATGGTTGAGGCTGGGCGTTGATATATCAGTCGGTCAGACAGTTAGTCAAGCAGTCAGTCTGTCAGTCAGTTTTTTCCAACATCACGCAGAGCATGCAGGCTCCTAGTAAAGTTAGCAGCGAGATAATATAAATAGCTCTCTCACCTGGCGTATTGGGAGGTTCGTAATGACATTTACGGCCACTGAAGTTATCAATTCTTCTTTTAGGCACATTGAAGTATGAATTTGCATATTACAGTCCATTCATGGTTACTTCCAACTTCTCTGAAAACCCTGATAAAGTTCTACTTCCAGGATATTCCTCCGTCCCGTGCAAACAAAACTTAACCGAGCCTAGAAAATTTCACCATAGGGACAACGCACCACATTCGTGCCCACTCTGTGTAATAACATTTTGCATAAGAACTATTTATTACTAAGCACTACCAACGCGTTTTTTTCTCCCTGTTTTATTCAAATTAATTATAAATATATATTATATTTTATAGAAAGAATTTAAGCAAAAGTTCTATTTAACAGAAAAAATACTTTTATATTAACAGACCTATAAACGCCTGTTATACGTGGCATATTTAGAAAACAAATGAACGCGTCTTACGTGCAATAAATTTTTCAAAAGTTTGATTTTTTTAAAAATGCAAATAAACAGCGAAAAGAATACCATAACACATTCAGTTTCATAATAATTCAACGATTTTATTGGATGGCGAATGAATAAGGTGGTCAGGCCCATGGCAATGTTAATTTTATATACGGCGGAATGATACAATATGAGAAGGAAAAGTACATCCTAAGCAAGGCTGTGAAAATTGCTCAGTTACCCGCGAGGTGACTGTAACTGCTTTATCCGATGGTTTTGGGGAGGGGAGAGGTGGGGAGGGGGCGATGCAACCCTTTCTTGCTCGCACGCTCAATTTTCTCTGCCGGCTAGAGCATCGACCCCGGAACCTCTGCAGATGAAAGTTCGTTCACGGTTACGTGATGTCTCCCATCCTTTGCCAACCCACCCTCTTCCCTTAGTCAGCTCGCCACCCCTTCTGGACGTGAGGGGGTGGGTCCGATGCAAGCTAAGAAGATGACGCCAGCTCCGAAATGAGTTTTCTCTCGTGATGCCGGTTGTGGAAGGGGGGGAGGGGGTGTCCGCAGACGCCGGACAAAGTTCAACCCCCCCAGTCTTCAGTCCTTTTCGTTAACCTTCGTCTCTCTCTTTCTCTCTTCTCTCTCTCTTTCTCTCTTCTCTCTCTCTCTTTTTCTCTCTACTCGGACTCACCCCTCTTCATAAAAAAAAAACTTTCATATATTTTTTTTTACCTTCTCCTTCCGACGCCTTTCGAGTCCTTTCCTCCGCGTGAGTTTAGGACTACTGACTTTTTCTCCGTTTCTGACGCCCTTGCTTTCTTTTATTTTTCTACTATTACTTTCAAGAAATATGTAGAACTGCTCTTCAAAAGTTGGAAGATGCTATCCGGGAACTCCAAAGTCGCGTCCGTAAATAATGCATGAAGGCGTCCCTGCGTGCGAGAGAAATCCACTTTTCATTGCGCATCAAACCAGTTTTTCCCATTCGTGAAGGGGGTGGGGCGTGCATGTTAAAATCAGACGTGGAACTGGCGACTTTTATTTTACCGCGTCCCTATTTAACTTAATTATCAATTAATTTTTTGGGAAAGGCAGTCCTTCTTCTTTGACCGGTACACTGCTGGTGATTTTTTGATTGCGTGTGTGTAGTTTGTATGTGGTCATCGCAGATGGACAGCTATATCGGTACCTGTTCTTGCAATTAATCTGATTTCAAAGGATGTGTAGTTAATAGTGACTGGAATATTTCGCGAATTCACTTTATGACAAGCTGGACTTAAAACACATGTACATTTCTGGCATTTTTGCAATTGGACCACAGTTTATTAGACACACCACAGGTGAACTCTGAGCCAATAATAGACTTGCAATGAATCAAGCACCGAATCGCGTGCCCCCTGGTANGGGGGGGGGGGGCAGCCAATAAATAGAAAGCTGAGCCTCGAAAATACATAGTACCTGCCATGGAGTCTAGCCTACAGGCCGTTTAAAATGCGAAATTTTTCTTATTACTAGCTATTAATATTTGTTTTTTTATGTATGTCTTAACATCTCATCGACAACAGGGAAAATAAGGGGTGGAGTATAAATTGCCTTTGGCCTGTTAAAATGAACCATCGCAACATTCTCTTGGAGTGATTTAGGAAAATAAAAAAAATATTAACGGCTCTGTCAAGAACCAAACGCAGATGTTCGATAATTGAATTCCAGTGAGTTACCGCTAAAAACCACCTCGCTGCATTTGTTCTTAATAAATCGAGAAAATGTTTTTTTAACAGCGCAGTCGTTCCTAAATTTCTTTTAGACTCGAAAAAAAAACTCGGTTCTTTACGTGCTGTACTGAGCGTGGTGGCACAGTGGTTTAAACTTTGGACTCGCATTCGGGAGGACCGGGGTTCGAATCCCAGTTCGGTCATCCTGATTTCGGTTTTCCGTAGTTTCCCGAGATCACTCCAGGCGAATACTGGAATTGTTCCTTACTGCTGACCATGGTTGATCGCCTCCTTGTTCCTGCTTCTCTGATGAGCAGCGTGCTTCGTCTCTAAAGACCTCACTGTCGACAAGACGTTAAGACCTACCTACCTTCCTACCTTCACATGCTGTAGCAGCAGACAATATTAATAAAATTCACTCATTTTTGTACAACAAAAGGGCTAATCACTTTTTTTTCATCAAGAAAACGTCACTCGCTGAAGATTCTGTCAGTAAGAAATTAACGACTGGTTTATAAGCAGACTGCAGTGTCCATGGAAATGGAATTTAGCAGAAATTACCTAAAATGAGTAACTAAATAGTGATTTTTTATTGAAAAACGTTTTCACTGGTACAAACACTCATTTCACATTTATAGAATAACTTTATCATCCGAATGTATTCCACGTGTTGCATAGTCGTGAGAAATAAACTGGAGAATTTTACTACAAAAATGTGCCTAAGAAACGAAACCTCATAATTAACAGCTGAAACTGAATTCTGTCGGGCGATTGCATGAATAATGCGTATTTATGTAGTGGTGAAGCGGGAATATAACTAACATTAGCTACCTGGTCTTATTGCCAAACTCCAAGACTTTTACAGTCGGAAACGGTAGTAAAATACATTTTTTACGCCCCACAAACTTAACAAAGTAACACTCTGTCCTCATTGGCTCCAATGTGCTCCTTGAAGAAGAAGAAAAAAAAAGGGTGGAAATTGTTGAGGGACATTTCTGGGTATTCCAGGTATAGTGTGAGAAGTTAAAAAAAAAAATCTGTTGGTCTCTTCCTGAGATATGCGTCACCCGCTGTCGGATGGAACCAGCGCCATCACGGCGGGTTTCTTCCTTTGTGGATGCTGGCTGGAATATTTCGGCGTCAGTTAACGTCCGCTAGCAGGGTGGTCCCCAGCGACGTGTTGGAACTACTCAACGCACGCACGCACGCAGCGTCGCATCGCGCGTGCGTGCGTGCGTGCGCGTAAATAATGACGCAACTCCGGCGCGCAGCTCGTCCCCGACGAATCAAAAGGAGGCGCCGCCGCCGAGGTGCTCAGAAAGGCGCCACACGGTCCCGGCGCCTGCGAGCGAGGGACGTCTCGAACTGCAGTGCACTTGTGAACGGGGGTTGTTACAGCCAACAAAATACTTGTTTGTATGTAGCCAAATAATGATAATGGCGTATGGGGAGTGCACCCAGGGCAAGGCAACACCCTCCGAGTGACGGTCTATCCAGCTGGGACCCGTAGGTAACCGTCATCCCCGGGCATGACAGAAATGAGACCCTAGAATGAACGGTGCTGGAATGCAAGGGCGGGGGAAACGGGACTACCCCGAGAAAGCCCGCCGGCAAGCGGCATCGTTCAGCGCGATTCCCACATGCGAGAATCCGGGAGTGGGCCCGCCGGGGATCGAACCCGGATCGCCGTGGTGGGAGGCGAGCGCCCTGGCCACTACGCCACCGCTGCCCCCTGTATGTAGCCAAAAATGCATTGTCCCAACAAAGTATTTTGTCGGGTAGACAAAACTTGGAAAAGCAACAAAATTATATTTCTTCAGCTCACAAAATACATGCACCTTTGAATAAATAAAAACCTCTGTGTTGGGCGGAAAGAAATTAAACTGTCGACAAAATCTTTAGTTGAATCTACTCTATGAGTTTATTTGGACGCTCATTCGATTGCCTTCGTTCGAAAATACAGCACGAGAATTCTTTTGTAATTTTTTGCGACTGTCAGGATAGTAACAGATTTTGTTAGTGCGTTAATTGATGCTTAATAATAGTATAAACATTCTAATAACGCAAGTACAGCAAGAAACTAAAAAAAAATTTGCTGTAAAACTTGAAACGTTTATTTGCGTGCGTTGTGCGGTATTCTAAATGTATATGCTTAAAGACATTTATATTCATTAATAGGCGCTTTAGCTGAGGTTACTTACGGAATCTTGGGTGCAAACGATCTAGAATAGAATCTCGGTGGGAATTTAGTTTATTTTTTTCATATTAATTGAAGTTGTTTAATGTACGTAAGCCAAACGAATATTTAGTTGCACCAACCAAATCTTAGTTTATAGCAACAGTATAAGAACAACTAAACAATTTGGTTTCAAAAACAAAATATTTTACCGCCCCTATAAAAATGATTAATTTGGTTGTGCCAAACCAACTTTGTTTTATTCAAAAAAAGATTTTTCTCGGTGTGGTGAGGTGCGCGGTGTTGAACTGAAAGGTTATCACTTTCAAACACAGTGCCCTTGTGCCATACGGGCAAAGTATTAAAAACATTTATTCGCTTGTTAAAATTTGTAAACCTATTAATTATAAACAGAAAATTATTTTCTTCTACTTTTACAAAAAAAAAATCTTGGAAACCTAGTTACCAAGGAAATTCTTTGTAGAACTACAAGCAGTTTAATTGTAAAATCTTCAAAACATTTATTTATAATATTACAAAGATAGGCTCGTATTACACAACTTACATCATTAAGAAGTGGATATAATTAATTTTTCTTCTAGAATATCAATGTGATGAATTACTTACTAACAGAGAATAAGGAAAAAAAAATAATTCAAATAATAATTCTAGAAAAAAAATGTAGTCAGACCTTGCCAGCATGGAAAATAGAATCCACGTTACTTACATAATTGTCCCACGCTCTTAACCACAAGACCAATTTGACTAATGAACTTTACAAACACGGCTTTTGTACTTCACAAACGATCGATTTTAAAAGAGGAATTTCTGTACTGTTTCACACATTTGTAAACTTACAAACAATTTTTTATTGTGTAAGTAGATATGCGGAATTTTTGCGTATTCACTTGAGGATATGCAAGATTTCAACTACGCATATAAATTTCAGTTTCATTTTCTATTGGATTATAGTTTCCTAGGCACACCCTGGACGACATCCAGCCAATGATGAACCTGCAAGAAAATAAGGGCAGAATCCCGTGCTGTATGGTCTAAGGTTAAACACGAACAACAGTAAATGAACAACTAGTTGACTTTAGAGTAGGCCCTACATAAATAATTGGGGAGTAGGTTATCTCGTTGCCCAATGTAACCGCGAATTTTCTCTTATGATATGTTATTCCTTAGATACTAAAGAATGAACATGAGAAGAAAAATATGTCGTCCAGAGGTACAATGCTACCGAAATAAACTGCTACGCCATAAAATACGTGATTAAGAATAATCAACAGACTTACACTGTCCGTTTTAAATTAATTTGAGATGGCCACACCCTCGAACACAGCGGACTATAAACATACATTTGGCAGCACATATAGTTAAGATCTTATTGGGCAAGCGAAGTTACATGGCGAAAGAAAAGCGCAACTTCCAATAAAACCTTAATTTCTTTAATTGCAAATACGCGGGTTTCATACCAACCCTGTTTTATGAGCGATGATTTCGGTACAGAATCTTGGCAAGTAATGAAAGTGTTTAAATATATACGGGATGTCAGGTAATTCGCGGATACGGATTGCACCACACGAATCAGTGCTCAAAATTAAGTAGGAAAATACTCTTTGGTAAAAATGCACGAGACTCTTCGTTTGCGAGAAAAACGACACGAAAGGTCCACAAACCATTGTAGCAAACATGTGGTATTCTACATAATTAGGTAAGGATGAGGTGATGTGGCAATGCTGCAAGTAATGTGTTGGTCGTAAGGCATACGGCAAGGGAATGAGCCGAGCTCAGTAGTGCCAAAGAGGTCATGGAGTTCACATGCAGTGAGTACTGGGACATGGCAATGGCCATGGATGCATATACAGCGGCCAAGCTCTATACATGCTGCATGCATCCAAACGCATTTGGTCACGTCCTCTTTGCAGGTGGGGCTGTAGAGGTGAGAGTACACAAAAAAAATGCACCACTCCTTCAGTACTTAATGCTGGCTCGCAGACCGGTGGTAGATTCATGTCCTTTTACAGCACTTGTTAAATATACGTTGTTACCACGGCACAGCACGGCACATACAGCACACACACACTGCACCGTACCTGAAGGCTACTAACATTATTCGTAATAGGAAACTTGTATGACTGGCGGTGGTGATAATTGAAGTTAGGTGTTTCACCTGGGACAAAATAAAAACTAACTTACTAACAGACCATGTATATGCACTGTCACACACACGCTGGCTGTACCAGGCCGGCGTGTCTGAGACTCTGCAGTATGAAGTAGGAATGAAGCTGTGACAGAATGTAATGGTGTGGAAAGAATGGGAGCACCCCGAGTGAATCCTGACGAAGTTTCTCACATACAGCTTACTCTTCATGTAGCGCATTACAGCTCTTGTAGTAGTATGAACGTTAGGTGATTTATTTACTTCCCCTTGTTCATAGGAGATTAACCGATCGATCTGACCCGCTCTTGTGTGTTCCAACCCATGAGTGTTTGCAGCTGGAACCGACCATGCACGTCTGGCGGCACAGGGAAGGGATGGTGCCGTAATGGAATACAATGGTGCGCCGGGAGAGACTAAGAGTACCCAAAGTAAACTTTTTTTTTATTTGTATGTTCCCTATACTATATGTGTGGGTATACACGATCGATAGGTCTCGTGAATGCGTTAGCTAGCTTAGTAGCATGCATTTTTCCCATACGGTCCCCTCCTGGTCATCTGGTGTCGAGCAGCCCTTCGTGCGTTCCCCCATACCAGCCAGTTGAGACGTTCTTCATCGTCATTGGGTTTTCTCCGTTGTGTCCACAGCCAATATGGATTCAGACCGTTCCTTCGTTCCATCTTTCGGTTCTTTCACATCATCATTTTCTTCGCAGGCATCATCATTTTCTTCTTCGTCTTCCACATCACAACCACCTCCATTTTCCAACACACCTGCGTTGTGGCCACCGTCACTACAGTGTGGTTTCTGTGACCAGATGTTTACAGTCCATGCAAATGCACTACGTCATGAGCGCAATTGCCGGCTCAAGCCCTCCAGGTCTGCACAAAAACATATGTGCGATTAGGTGTGGGGCATCGCTTGCTCGCACTGACAACATCGCTAACCATCTTGTAACATGCACAGGCCAGATCAGACAGGATGCTTCGAACCATTGCAAGTTCTGTATTGTAAATTTCACACACACTTGCGATGCATGTCGCCACGATCATGATTGTTGGGAGAATCCCAATGCTGAAACTTTGGAGTGCGGCAAGTGCGGGGCACAATTCGCATGCGCTTACAATCTGCGCGCACACAGTGCCAAGTGTAAAGGCACCACTGCCCTGCCACCAGCGAGATGAACTCGTGTCGCTGCGGCAACTAATTCCCAGATAGGGCCGTCCAATGCGCCATAGTCCATAGCATTCGTTACAGCTCGCATTATTGCCGCAGAGGGACGATCTTGCAGTAGGGCCGTTGTCACTGGTGCCAGCGAATGTAATACGTGTGTGTTTGTAGAGGCAGAGGGAGCGTTTGGAGGCACAATGAAAACATACATCGCCGAGAATAACTCGAGCCAGACCATGGATATTTGCGGCTACCTCAAGCCAATGAAGAAGTATATCATCGGTCAGCTGGAGCAGGAGATCGAGGACCAGGAAGCGATTAAATTTAATATCTTCCTCGATTGCACGTAAGATAAACCACACGAAGATGAGATAGATCAGCGTGCGCTCAAGACAAAAAACATACCCCTCTACAATGTAAGCGACATTAGACATGCTGTGATGGCCACCATTGCCAAGATATGCCAAGAGGAGGACGAATACATGGGTAAGGGTAGTGACTTGACCCTCGTCTCTGTGAAACGGCTTCAGCTGCGAGTCAACAAGCTTGACCCACTGACAGCATCCTCCTGCATCGTCTTGCCTGCGCACAATGAAGACAAGAAGGCAATTATTAACCCACAGAACCAGGACCAGCAGTGCTTCAAATGGGCGATCCTGGCACGATACGTAGAAGGACGAGATCCTGAACCCATCAACCAGCAGTACTGTAACCTTGAGACACATTTCAATTTCAGAGGGCTAGACTTCCCCACCCCTCTGCGACAAATAACACTGTTCGAGAGTACCAATCCTGGGGTCAGCATGAACATTTACCATCTCGACGATGATAATAAAGTGGACCCAATATGGGCATCGAAGGAAGAACTGACCCAACACTTTGACCAATTACTTTGGATGACTGAGAACAAGAACTCACATTATTACTATATTTCTGATTTATTCCGCCTGGTACGTTCCCAGATAACTGCACATCGCAGTATCGTTCAAGTATATAAGGGATTATTGAAATGGTACCAAGACATTCCAAGAGTTACGTGTCTCCCAGGCGAACACACACTAGCTGAGCACAGGAGGTATTGTGAAATGAACATGCGCCAGTCGTAAACCACCTGTACACTGTGCTTGCGATGACGCTGAGGTTTTTGGTTATGCAGCCATGCACACATGTTTGCATAACGAATAATCCCGGTGGTGTTTGCTGGTGTAGTGCGGAGGGTAAAGTGTGAGGGCGAGTGGTAGTGTAAACTCTGTTTCGCCCCGCACTGGCGTGCGCGCGGTGTTGCCTGTGTATACACTGTTTCACTGTAGGTTGGTGTCTTTGAGGCTAATTTTTTAATGTCATTTATTTACGTTATTTTTATTATAGCATAGGATGTGCGCGAGCTGTGTTATGTGTATACTCAATTTCGACATATGTATTAATTTGTATATATATTTATAACTTTTACACATATAAAAAGTGAGTGCATGCTCACACACGTAGTGCCTGCAGTTTTTTCCTATGTGTATATTCAACATTAAACATCCTCTTTTTTTCGCGATGACATTAGAGGAGTGTTTTTTTTGTCTTTTTGCAAAGTACGTATGGCCCATATAGCTTACTCTTTGTATTTTGTTTATGCCAAGGCGTTAATCAGAAATTTTGTGTATTATGAAAACTTAGTTCCTTTTCACGGGGTATTGAAACAACTTTTATTCAGCTTCTTTAACTATTTATTATTTAAGGCATTTATTTTTAATTTGTAATTTGTGTAGGTTCAGCAAGTGCCATATGTTTATCTTTTAATTTATTTTATGTTTTAAGTACTTAAGTTAAGATTTTTTGTTGTATTTAGTATTAACACTAACGTTATTTAATTTTTTGATTTTTAAGTAAAAGTTTTTAACAATTTTTATTAATCTTATTTCTGTAGATTTTATAAACTACGTTTGTGATTTTTTTTTTAAATTTATGTTTCCCGAGTGCTTACAATTTGCAAAATACAGATTGAAATAAAAGTCATCGTATGCTGTTGATAATACATATTTTTTTTTTCATCGATGTTTTTTCAGAGGGTATGAAATGCAGATATTTACCTCATTCCATACGTATCATCGCCCCACTAGGGGGCAAAGATAGTTTTTTGCACTTGAAAACATATTTGCAATTTCTGCAATTATACATTTTCCCCATACAGTGCTGAAGTTAACGAAAGTACTTTAATGTTTGTGCATCCTAGACATGCAGTGCTAAAACTTGTCCTCTTATTTTTAGTCACATAATCACTGCAAATATTTAGTATGTACCTTTGCCTCATCTTACTCTACACTATTCTGATTGACAAAGACTGTCAAACATGACAAAAAAAACAATTAGGACCCATTTTCGAAATTTTTCATGGAAACTTGAGCCATCCAACATTTCCAGACAGACATGACGGTGATAATGACGTTTCGATGACGTAGGAATCATTTGATTTTATTTGACCATCTTCATTTGCTGTTTCGACCAGCGGTGACTTAGAGGCCAGGGCGCTCGCCCGCCACCACGGCGATCCGGGTTCGATCCCCGGCGGGTTACCTCCCGGACTTTCGCTTGTGGGAATCGTGCCGGACGATGCCGCTTGCCGGCAGGTTTTTCTCGGGGTGTTCCCCCCCCCTCACTCTATCAAAGGGTCTCATTTCACGTCATGTACGGGGATGATGGACACCTACGGCCCCCCCNAAATTTGATAGTGTGACAGGGCTTTAATGGAAGATGGAAGAGCAGGACAGGCTTCAACATGTGGTTCGGTGAGGTAAATGGCTGGAAAAGTAGCTGACAGGGGTACGAGAAGGGGGGGGGGGTTCTGTATGGGTTAAGAGGGGTAGAAGTCACAGCCGACAGATAATGAGGAGAACAAATCAGCGCCGCTATAGACCGGGTTCGGGTTCCTTCCCCTCGGGACCTCGTCGCCGACGAGCAAACCTGTTAATTCAAAGGCGGGATGTGTATCTGGCCTGACGTCCCGGCTTCATAACGCTGGCAGGGGCGACGATAGCTGCTGACTGCTTTTATGTCGTTTATGTCAGGTGAAGGGAGGGGGAAGGGGCCTGGGCCCCCTCTCGAGGAAACAGGTCGAGCGAGTGTCAGGAACTACGATCACGGTCTGGAATTCCTCGGGTCACCTCCACCCAACCCAGCTTAGGCGCGTTTACAAGTTGAGCGCTTCTCCAGATTTCAACCCGCTTAGTCGTGGACAAGTTGCTCAGGAATAATACTTATTAGAGACAGGAAAAAATCGCGAGTTCTATGAGCTGCAGGCAAGACTCTACAGTCTTATGTACAGATATGCCGACATCAACTGCACATTGGTTGCTTGCTGTCCCAGTGGAAGGCGACAATTGGACCAGCATTAACCAGGAGGTGTCAAATACGGGNAGTGGAAGGCGACAATTGGACCAGCATTAACCAGGAGGTGTCAAATACGGGGTGGGCCAATGGATTAAGTTATATAAACGCATGTGTTTTGAATTCTAGCTTGTCCTAAAATGAATCCGCGAATTCTTCAGGCCTCTACTGACCTGTGCTGTACAAGTACAGCTAGCGATTTTTCGCGAAAAAAAAATTATGAGTACAGGGTAGGCTTCAAAACTATAAGTACCCAGCAACAGTTTGTCTATTGCCATTGGTCGCTTCTGCTTGAGAATAGGTTTTCATATTTGACCGGGCCACTCAGAATTTGGCAACGTCGGCACGGCTCCTATGTGATTCGTGTGCAGACAGTTAACACATGTCAGAAAGTGATCCAGCCAATCAAGATAAGTAAGCGACCCTAGAGTGTTTTGAAATATAACTTGTCTTGAAATTTCACTGCCCGTGCATATTTACAACGCATCAGTAGAGACGCGCGAAAATTCGCGTTATTATTTGAAATGAGCCTGAACTTCACACTACTCTATGCACTGGAACCGACGTCGTTCACTTCCTTTCTGAGTGAACTGCGTGTAATTGGGCCACACAATTGTGAAGTGTTAATTTATTGGCGCAGCGTTACCCGCGGCGTGTCAAATAACGTATCGTTCAATGACAAACATATTTCAAAGGTACGCGGTTTATAGTTTTACGAGTCCACAATTAATTATGCAAATTTTTGTAGGATTATAGACATCAGTGCTCAGTTTTCCTCGTGGCTTATCTGATTTGTGGCTGGCTGCAAGACAGGTGCTGAAAATAAGCACAGCAAAAACACCGAGAGAAACGTTTGTTTGAAACAACAACACATTTGTTTGTATAAAGCCAAACAAATAAGTAGTTCCTCTTACATAATGTTTTGTTGACTAAACAATATATGAAATGCAGCAAAGCAGATTTCGTTCACCTAACAAAATATATGTTCTTAAACTGACCAAACTGTTTAGTTGGACAAACAAAATGTGCCTGGCAACCAAATATTCGCTTGAATCAACTGTTTACATTTGTTTGGCAATACACAAAATAATGAACTGTTGGCTCAAACAAACGTTTTTTTTAGTGTACCAAAAACTCACGTGATTGCAACACATGCATTTGTAAACCAAAGTGTGGCGAAAAGGAGAGTGCCTTCCAAAATAGTTCGGCACCTGGCTCTACAGCCTGCAGAACTCATTACAAAATAAGTAGCTTAGTACACATGCTACCAAAACTGTTAGAAAAGTACGATCTTTGTTGTGTATGAAAGAAGACTGCATATATTTTGTCCCACTGTGAAAATTTTTACTGCGATTTACATTTTTAACTGTCTTAAAAATTCAGTTGGTTTTAGTTTAATTTTAATCGCAACTAAGCCATTTAAGACCTTTAATTTACAGTTCCAGGTATTGCAAACAAATGTTTTTATAATGCACGCTGTACTCAAGTCGACACAGCACTTGTTTCGTTGTCACAGCCAATGAGATGTAGGCTATATATTCGGCTACAGTTAAATGGACGAATTATGACCTAGACCAGTAATACGGTTCGGTTTACGAATCATTTTACCCACAGGTACAATCATTGGTCATTAAGCTTTTAGCAGTGTGCAGTACAGAATAAAAATTACATAAACGTACGTAATGTACACAATTGTGTACTCTGGGTCTGAATAGATCAAAAGCATTTCCATTCTGAATGCTTCGGAAAGAACGTTGCATAAAAAAAAACCTTCATGAGACAAGGCCATCATAATAATTACTATGGTTGTAGGTAGGCAAATATTAGTGCTAATTTTAAAACCCGTTTTGATTATGATTTTATTAGCATTTAGTTACGTTCATAAAAACGATAATTTTCTTGACTGAAATGGATATGCACTATATATATATATATAGGATGAGGCACCTAAGGTAGGCCACTTGAATAACACCGCCAATTTTAGTGGTAGAAGAAAATGGTTCAGACAAATATTGCTTGGGTCCAAGGCCCTAATAACTGATGATTATTTCACCGTACGTGAAAGGGTAAAGAAGATTCGAAGGTCAACTTCATTAATTTTGATGGAATTATAATTTTTATTAACACCCCTCGATAGTGCGTATGAATATGTAATAAATACGATGACATTTGCCGGTCATTCAAGATCGCTGAGGGTCAATGACGAAGCAAACTGCGCCGCCGCACGGAACAATGAGCCGACTTAGAGCCGTCCTGTAAAGACTGTAGCCGTCATGTAGCTGGCGTTTGTTTAAACAAACGGCAGCCAGCCTCACGCTACGATTCCTTTGTTATTTTATTATGATATCAGGTGTTCAAATTGGCGACCTTGTGCATTGATACATACTGTAAAGCAATTCTGAGCGGACACTACCACACATCAAATTTCATCTGGGCGTATTGAAGAACAAGGATGTGTTAAACGGTCGTTCATGTCTTCGGGAGTCGTCGGCGGGTCTTTGTAGACCTGGTGCTTTAATGTTCCCCACAGATAAAAGACCATAAGATTTAAGTCTGGGGAACGTGCAGGCGTTTTGTGTTTTCAGACCAACCGATCAGAAGACCACAGAAAGTTCTGCTAAGAGCCGTTGTAATTCTCTGTGCAGAATGAACGGGACATCCGTCGTGTTGGTACCACATGGATTGCCTTATGTCATGTCCAGTGGGATGTTTTCCAATAACTGTAATTGCTTGATGCTTTTTAGTGTTTCATCAATAGAATTGGGACCAATTAGACGATTAAGTACAATACCGCACCACACATTTACAGACCATGGTCTCTGTTTATCCACTTCTCTCAGCCAGTGTGGGTTGTTAGTTGACCAGTAGTTCACGTTGATAATGTTAATATGCCCAATGTTTGTAAATGACGCTTCATCGGTAAACAAAATCTTGTACAAGAACGTGTCATTGGTTTAGCAGTTTTCGTAGACACCATTCGGAGAACTGTACCCAATGTCTAAAGTCACTTCCATGCAACTGTTGATGAAGTTACATATGGAATGGATGAAATTTATTGCTATGTAATATTCGCAGAATACTCCGTTGACTGATCCCACTCTCTCGTTCAAGCCGCCTCGTGCTGACATGTGGACTGTGTGCTACCGCAGCTAACATGTTAATTGCATTTCCCTCTTCAGTTGCTGTTTTTCGTCGTTGGCGTCTTTTATTTTCCACACTTCCAGTTTCTTGAAATGTTCTTGAAATATTATGTTCCCAAAGACAGATCGTACCTGTGTGGCACGATCATTTTATCTCTCAGCATACAATCGCACCGTTGCTCTAATGCTGCGGTGACATTCGCCATGAATGAAAATTATACCAACTCTTTCGGCTGTAGTGTACATTGTGCCAGTTCGAATAACGTCATGAAGAAGTTGCCTTATCGCTGCAACAGCACAGCACAGACTAAATGGCCCATTGTTACGTGCGGCGGCACAGTTTTGCTTCGTCATTGACCTTCAGCGATCTTGAATGAGTGGCAAATGTCATCGTATTTATTACATCTTCATACGCACTGTCAAGTGGTGCTAATAATAATGATCATTCCAATTAAATTAACGAAGTTGACTTTTGTACCTTCTTTACCCTTCCACGTACGAGGAAATTATCACTATGAAGTTATTAGCGCATTGGACCCAAGCAACTCTTACCTGAACCATTTTCATCTACCACTGAAATTGGCGGTGTTCTTCAGGTGGCCTGCCTTAGGTGCCTCATCCTATGTATATATATATATATATGTATATATATATATATATGTATATATATATGTATATATATATATATGTATATATATATATGTATATATATATACACATTAAGGTGTAACTCCTCTTGTAATGTTGGATTGTTTGTCTTTCTTGATTGTTAACGTGTTTACAGAAAGCTATTCCGAAAGTACATCTAAAAACTAGCTCTTAACTTATCCCTGTAGTACAGACACAAAAACTGAGCTACAAAATCAGAATTAAATCATAATATATGTTCTGCCAAACTGTGTTGGTATTGATATTGTGACATGATTATGGATTCGTAGTTTAGTCTTTATGTCTGCACTGCAGTGTGAAGTCAATGGGAAGTTCTCTATGGACGTACTGTTGAATTCTTACGTCTAAAACATAACTAAGCAAGAAAAACCTGGAATGCGACGCATGACGAGTGAAGCAAAACACTTGAAAAAATAAGACAGAACGTAGTAGGTTTTCCTTCCAAAAATAGCCCCATATTACGTTGTTCACGTCCCGCACCCATGATTTTCCCACACAGAAGATAAGTACCCAAAGTCGAAATGGAATGATAGGTCTTATGTGGGCGTGCCCATCCTATCATTGGCTGAGCGAGGCTCTGGAACGAGCTTCTTGTCCAATTGGCTAATTCACGCAGCGAAATGGTTCCTTATTGGCTGGGCTGCCGGTAAGCAAGTTACCAGGCGCCGCCAAGCGAAACGCTTTCCGACATGTTGCCGGGAAGCTTCCGCCTCTGTACCGTTACGAAATCTGTGGTTCTGCCTGGACGGATGCGAATCTTCCTCGACGCCAGCGTGATCGCCGGACCATAGCAAATGATTCCCCGGGCTCCTGTTTGAATATTCCCGGGTCGAGATTCCCCAGCAGTAAACTTTACCAGTAGGACCCTTCCCTTCCTCCTTCCCTCTCCTTAACCTATCCAGCAAGACGCCGCCAATAGCGAGAGCTAGGACAGACGTCGGTTACATCCCAGACGGACGAAGTAGCTTCTTGAAGACGATCTCCCCTTCCCCCTTCACCCGCGAACAACTTCCTTGCCCACAAACTTCTAGAGGAGTTTCGGGACAGAACCCTCCAGTGTGCTCGGCTACGTAGCCACAAGGGGCTTAAACCCTTCCCCGTCTGGAAGCGTATACTCTTCAGCGATGAGGGGGAGTCGAGGAAGGGGACCGCTCGGTTTAATCCGCTGCGGACTTAGCACAGACGTCATAAAACTTGATGACGGTACAGTGTCTGGCAAAACAGCTCCCGCGCGCAAGAAACTTTGACGAGGGCAATGGTGGCCCACTGGATGAGCACCGCATTCTCTGTGCACTTGCTCTGTTCTGCCGTAAAATAAAAGTCTCTCTCTCAATTCCAGAAGTTCAATATGATAATATTTCGTAACACTATTATTTTTTGCGTCACATGATAAGCTAGCCAGTTTCTGAAATAGTTAACAAAAATAATGAGAATTTCCTAAAGGTACCATTACTTAAATACCATAGACCTACATTTTCCTTCTGGAAGCTATACAATACATCTAGAGACCTGAACTATTCTCGATTTCATTTCCGGACAAGAAAGACTTCAAAACATCTTGCGGTAATATAAATTTTGCCTGGTACACTCGTTATCTTACACCTCCCGGAGAACACTCAGCCAATTATAAACATGCGAAAAAATGCTGGCCCAATCATTGCCTTCCACTGTGATCGCAGGTAACCAATAAGCAGTTCATATCTGCGTTATGGTGTACAATGCTGTGAAGTATAGTCTACAACTTACCGGTATCTCGAATTTTTCAAGTTTCTACATATATCATGCTTTATCAGTTGTAGTTATACTGTCAACACTGACAGTTTGATTTCAAGTTAAAATCCAGGGTTTGATAGATTGACGCGTCCTGTATTTTCCCAAGCGGTTAATTTTTTTGCTTTGCAGGCAAGGCTAATCTAGGGACGATTTACATTACTAAATAATGAAAACATTCAGTGTTCAGTAGTGCACAATACGTATGAGTAGAGACCTGAAAAATTCGCGTTTTCATTTCGGGACAAGCTAGAATTCAAAACCCCGTACGTTTGTATTGCTAATGATATTGGTCTACCCGTTGAATTACACCTCCTGGACAACTCTGAGGCTATAATAAATACAGAGTAAAATGCAGACTGAATCACCGTCTTCCGCTAATACAACAAGCAACCAATGAACAGTGATATCTGCATGATTTTGCATACGAAAATAGAGTATAGCCTACAGGTCATTGAACACTCGAATTTCTCAGGTGTCTATGTATTAGCAACGCCCAAGTCCATAACACGACAAAAATTTAACTTTTCTATAGGATAAGAAACTTGGAAACTATTTGCGAGTGTAAACTAACGGGTGGGCCAATAGCGTACGCAATACAAACGCACGAAGTTTTGAATTCTAGCTTGTCCCGAGATGAAACCGCGAATTTTTCAGGTCTCTACTTATAAATTACGATAAACGTGAGCGTTCCATTTCGATACACTTTCACTTCGCGTTCACTACAGCTTATGGAAGTATTCGGAAAAAAACTCATAATGAAAAATATAATGTAGTCAGCAAACCTTCTGTGATCCTCTAACTGGGGGGATAAAACAGAACTTTTTTAATATGTTGCTCACTCGTAAAATTACAACCGTTCTACTATTACCAACAAAAATCCCACTTTTTTAAAGTAAAAACTTGACGCCTACGGCGTCTCTAGATTTACTCGTCCGTACTCAAGCTATAGTGGAGCTCACAGGCGGGTACGTCAGTCAGGATTTAGGGCCGGCAACCATGACGAAAAGGGACAGCGCTAGGACGAAGCGACCATCGGCATGGGGAGGTCACGGTAGCAGGTGACATCAGGAAGAACACGAGTGCAGCGTCCAGGGGGAGATCCCGAAGCATTCACACGACGACGAACAAAACAACAAACCTCGAGGCAGAACAGAGGGACAGACGCCAGATTCCGCGAGCAGGCAGGAATGGCGAGACTACGATTTGTCCCAGGCTGTTGACCACAATATGAAACCCTGAGAGCTTTTGAAATAGCGGGCGGAAATAATAGCAGCCAAGCCGGAGGACTAGGGCGCCTTCAATTATTTCCGCACGGACGGAACTGAGTGCAGAAACTTGGCGACTCAAACAAAACAGCAGACGCGGGACCAAAAGAAGCGAGGAGAGCTGGAGTACACGCCCGCGGGTGATTACCCAGGGGAACACGGCGGTCCGCGGCTACCGGCAGTGGCGGGGGCAGTTCAATATGGCGATGAGGACCTACAAAACCGGAGGAGCCCGAAGAAACGCGGTCAGTCGGTCCGTCGGGAGCAGGAGACGAAGTCAGCGGACGGGCGTCGAGGAGCGCGGAGCGAGTCCGCATCGGCAGGCCGCCGACGAGAATCCGGAGAGGCGCAGCGAGTCCAGGAGAACCAGCCGACACCAGACGCAGAGGCCTGCAGTTCCAGGTCACCTGACCTCAACTGCAGAATCACCTACCAGCACAGCCGAACAGATAAGTACAGTCATCCAGCGTATGTGAAGGACCCTGAGTAGTGTTCCGCGAGTGCTACGAATATCTGGAATCACCCAGCAAGTACGACGAAGATTTTCCCCCCCCCCCCACGACGCGAACTATAAGTAATCCACGTACATAAACGGGAGGGAGTTGTCTAGGGAACTTGTATGTCGATGAACCTGTTAAAGGAATAATAAAACTAGATTGTTTTTGAACTCCAATCGCCCTGTGTTTACTTAAGTAGTAAATTGGCCCTTTAGACACCAGTATAAACACTTTCTACCAAGCGACAGAATTGGTGCTTGTCAAACTGGTTACATTAAGCGAGCAAAGAACTTCCTCAGCGTTGCCAGTTAGACCATGTTGAATAAAGAGCGAGAAAAGGAAACCTAAATAATGAGTTCGTGGAGGCAATCTTCAGTGAATTTTTAAACCCGCATTTCTCACAAACTATATACTTGATTTAAATGAGCGACATATCGTTGGATTCTTCTTTAAATTATCTATATTATGACGTTCCAAATGATCCGATTAAGAAACAGAGCTATAAAAAAATCGAAAAAAGCTTAACAATAACCAAAGAATTATTTCTATCTCAGAAACTGTAAACATCACACTCACCAGACTCATTTCAATCGAAAGAGCACCCCTGATAACTATAGGAGTATACTATCTTTAATGATCAGTCTGGCAAAAAAAAAAAAAAAGACGAGAGAAAAGGAAAAAAAAAAGTAACTTCGTTTTGCTTAGTAAGTTACTTACTTAGTTACAGAGTAAATATACACCTCACAAACAGTTTGGAATATTGTGAGATAAGGCTGTTTGTGTGGTAAGAGTTATGTAGTTCTTTTTTTGATCTACAGAGTGTGCACAAACGCATTGAACATGCTCGGGACAAGTTGAAAACGGCAGTTTATAATCGTTCACGACCTCCAGAAACACTTCCAGATCTCACGAGAGCTACCCAGTTGAATGGGACCTTTGACTGGAACATGACATCTACATATCGGCTACAAGCATGCCACGGCATGTAAGGGACCTGCGCAGTGCACGTGGAGGCTGGACATGGTACTAAGTTGCAGTGGAAAGAAAGACACCCTCCATAATCACAGACACCATCCACTTAATTGTGTTGTTCTTTCAAGTTTACACGTCTGTGTTATTGGACAGGTGTTGATATGCCAGAAACACTTTGAGTTTCACGGTTTGTTTATCGGAACGGTTGGCAACTTCCAATTGCTATGCTTCCTTGTATGTATATTCCATCATTTTTTGCATTCTGTAAGTATAGGGCCAGTGACTTTTCGCGTAAAAATCGGAGCACACAGTAGACTTCAATACTATACACACACCTCAGCTGTTGTTACACCTCCGTTGGCTGCCGGTGCCGTGGCCGTCTTTGACCAAGCCACTCAGGACTAAATAACTCCGACACCGGAACTTCGTGATTCGTTCGCAAATGGTTAACACGGGCCGGAACATTTTCTAGCCAATCAAAAAAGCTGGACGATCTTACAGTGCTTTGGACTGTATCTTGTCTCGAAATCTTTTCGCGAAATATCACTGCCCCTATGTATGTATATTCTAGACTTTTTGTGAGGTATTTAAATACCCAATGACGAAATGATGTGACGGTTCCTTTGATCTGGGCGTACTCATTCTCTGATTGGTTGCGCGAGGGTCTGAGAACTGGACTTTGTTTCAGATTGGTTACTGCGTGCTGCGTGACGTATCCTATTGGCTGGGCTACCGGCTGGGAAGTGAGCTACCAGGCGGTGATTGGCGAACGGCGTTCTGAGATGTTGCCGGCTCGTGACGTCATTTTGATAGCGTGTGCACCTGTAGTTTGCGGAATAAGTTATTATTTCACCTCTGTATTCTTATTTACTCTGTGGTAGTATCTTTGTTGCGAAGTGGACGTTTGCTTATCTGTTACACTGAAGAGCCAAAAAAACTTGTACACCTGTCTAATATAGTGTAGGGACCCGCGAGCACACAGAAGTGCCGCAAGACGACGTGACATGGACTAGACTAATGTCTGAAGGTATACAGGAGGCATTGAAATCTGCGCCAATTTGAGGAAGGGTTGCATGACTGTCACGTTTAATGATTCTCGTCAGTCGTCGTTTGTCCCGTTCGTTCATGATCTTTTTCCGGCCGCAGCGATGTCGAAGATTTGATGTTTTACCGGATTCCCGATACTCACGGTACACTAGTGAAATGGTCGTACGCGAAAATCCACATTTTATCGCTACCTCGGAGATGCTATGTCCCATCTGTCGTACGCCGACTATAACACCACGTTCAAACTCACTTAAATATTGATAACCTGCCATTGTAGAACCAGTAACCGATCTAGTAACTTTGACAGACGCTTGTTGTCTTATATAGGCGATGCCGACCGCATCGCGTTACTCTGATTGGTTCCATTCCTCTGTTATTTGTATACGCACGCCTATACCAGTTTTTTTGGCTCTTCAGTGTATCTGCTGTGTGGTTTCATAATATTGGAAGCTAGTATTTTTTTTAATGTATCCAAAAGTGAATTTCATATTTGGAAATATTAAAAACGTTTATTACTGTATCTCGTAACAAGACGGAACATTTACAATACTTAACGAGCATTCTTCAGTCTATTGTGCGAATGCCCGGCTTCCAATAACACTGTGCATATACGCTCTTTGCGCTTCATTAAGCACTTTTGAAAGCTATGCTTATGATTTACTTTCCCCCCTCATCTTGTACACTTCCGCCACATACAAAATATTCATTTGCATGGGCCTTTTCACGTTTCCATGCGCCTTTCAAGTAAAAACGTGAAATTATTAGTAAACTAAATCTGTTATTAATATCTCAAATTATATTCTAATGTGTATACAGCAAAATATGATAACATCGACTCGATTTGTCATAAATTCAAACACTACATTTGCAATATAACGGTAAGACTTAGAACGTTTTTTCTTCAATCGCTGCCAACTTAATTGGGGCCTGCATGCACGTGTATACACACAGTAAATATTTCTGCAGCACTACAAAACGTTTTCTGATAAAAACTACAATAATGGGTTGCAAATAAATGCACATAAAACTCAGAGCGTAATAATTGGTTCAAAAAAACTTAAAAGTACCGTCGATCCCAAAAAAAACATCACCCCTTTAATCATTAGCGGTCAAAAAATCGGGATGACCGATGCAGTTATAAACGTAGGTGTTGAATTCAATGACTCTCTTACTTGGTCAGATCATATCAATAAAATATGCCAAAAGGTTTACTGCTCATTGCACTCACTTAAGCGTATGGAAATTTGTTTACTAATTGCTACAAGAAACTTCTTGTACAGTCACTCATACTCCCAAATATAGATTACTGCGATGTTGTCTATAGTGACCTAAC
The DNA here is from genome assembly GCA_002778355.1 of Clitarchus hookeri. NCBI lineage: Eukaryota > Metazoa > Arthropoda > Insecta > Phasmatodea > Phasmatidae > Clitarchus > Clitarchus hookeri. The sequence goes on along the minus strand of NQII01001202.1, from coordinate 429,913 downwards.
ACGTGACTTTTCTGCAAAGTTACAGCGCTTGCAAAACGTCGTGTACAGTCACTTATACTCCCAAATATAGATTACTGCGATGTTGTCTATAGTGACCTAACACGTGACTTTTCTGCAAAGTTACAGCGCTTGCAAAACTTCGTGTACAGTCACTTATACTCCCAAATATAGATTACTGCGATGTTGTCTATAGTGACCTAACACGTTACTTTTCTGCAAAGTTACAGCGCTTGCAAAACTTCGTGTACAGTCACTTATACTCCCAAATATAGATTACTGCGATGTTGTCTATAGTGACCTAACACGTGACTTTTCTGCAAAGTTACAGCGCTTGCAAAACTTCGTGTACAGTCACTTATACTCCCAAATATAGATAACTGCGATGTTGTCTATAGTGACCTAACACGTGACTTTTCTGCAAAGTTACAGCGCTTGCAAAACCTTCGTGTACNAACTGCGATGTTGTCTATAGTGACCTAACACGTGACTTTTCTGCAAAGTTACAGCGCTTGCAAAACCTTCGTGTACGTTACATATATAACTTAAAATCGTGGGAGCATATTAACTCTTACTACGAAAAACTCGAGTGGTTCACTCTTGATGACAAGCACTTGTGTCTGACAGCCCTTAATACCTTGCAGATAGATTTCAGCCCCTAAATGTAAACCACAATCACCATACACGTTCGTGCGAAACATCACAACTCATTATTCCCAACCACAAGTTCAATTTATTTTCCCAACCATTTACGGTGTCAAGTGCTCGTTTTTGGAATGACCTGCCTAGTTATTTGAAAGACTTATCAAACGTCAGTAATTTCAAACATAAGTTAAAAATTAATTTGTCGTATGAAAAGTTTCGAAAGTAGTAGAAATATTGCACCATGTTTTTTTTTCCTTAAAATTTGTTGTATATTTGTTGTAAACTAATAACATATTTTTTCTTTAATTTTTTTTTAGACTAATGTGATCTCCTCACCCTCTTATTTTTATCGCGATATTTGTTTTTACTTAGGTATACTCTAAGCTTTTCCCACATGTTTGTTAGAGTAACCAACTAAATGCTGTAAATATTTTCATATCATACATATAAACATTTCTCTTCTACGTGTTATAAAATTTAAGTTTATTACTATGACTTTAATTTTAATTATTGCTGTATTACTGTTTATTAAAGGGAAGACCCATTAGTTTAAACTTATTTTCAATGCTTTTTAGTGTGACTTCCTATATAATATTTATTATATGTTTATGTGTTTTTAGGATAGATAACCTAGTTGTATAGTTTCACGTTTGATTCATATTGATGTGAATTACTATGTGATTAAGTGTAAGAGAAGTCGAAAGCCTTAACTTCGCCACCAATAAAGACATAATAATAATAACAATAATAATAAAAATGTATTTATATTTGTAATATTAAAAATTATGGCTTACGTTTCAAGTTACATTATCGATTATTGAAAACAAAGATATTTTATAATTCTCTTGGAAACAGCTGCCATGAAAAAAAATAATGTAGGAGAAAAAAATCTTTCAAATCGTATTTACAAAAGAAAAAAAATTTTGCAGGCACCGAGACTCAAGACCGCATACTTTGGTTCATCAAGCAAGATCTTTATCACAAGACAATTTCATCAAACGGCGATCAACCTTTTTTATTAGTATATTTGTAGTTTATTAACTCGGCCAAGAATATAGTACTCTCTACGTCTTGGAAAGGACAGAGGTGTTCGTGATTTAGGTAATCACTGCCACTTCCGAAGAACATTCGGTGGGCAGAATATCTGCACAGTTAGAGTTTTATGAATGTAACATATATATATA